>CAJQZJ010035392.1:186038-310573 GCA_907164525.1 Lophiomys imhausi | reverse complement strand
ACACACACACACACACACACACACACACACACACACACACACACACATCTTAGAACCCAAGTTTATTTTTAGGCTAAAGCGATTGGATATCCCAGATCAATGTTCTGTGCGGAGAGACAGTCTAAAGCAGTTTCCTTGCCAGATACAAAAAGGCAGTTGTATGATTTATTAGAGGAACTTGAGAAAGCTCTGATTGCTTTTTAACCAGAAGGAGAAAAGAAAAGGAAAAAGCAAAGAATCTTGAGCAGACCCAGTTCTGCCCTTGGCCCCTGGACTTGCAGGGTCTACCATGTGCCATCTAGGAGGTTCAAGTTCACTGGCATGAAATGTCTTTCCTGAGAAAGTGCAATTCTTTTCCCTTAAATAATGGGGCAAATTGAGCCAAAACAAAATAAAATGAAACAAAACTCCTTCAAAACAATACATTCATTTAATTTCTCTAATGGTCTACTGGGGTCCACCAGTGAGAATGCTGGCTACATTGTTCCAGAGAGCCTTAGCAGACATACACAAATCCATCAAATCTCTCTCCATTACCTCATGTTCCTTGCCACTCAAAGCTCCTCTCTCTCTCTCTTAACTTTTCAAAAATGATATGTAAATATCCAAAGAATGTTATCTCTTCAATATGTATTTCCTATGGGGTATAGATATGTATTTGGTTTTCATGAGTATGGTGAACATACTTTTAATCCAAAAGTCAGAACTTACAGTATTATGATACATAATACTTACAGTATTATGATACTTTATTTTAAAAGATAGGATTACTTATTTGAAAATGGGTGTTCTGAAAAGTTGAGCCAATCTCTATTACTAAAAGGATATATGCATTCTTGAAATTGTATTTCAGTTTCTCTTAAAATAATAACATGGGGGGCATTTTACTATTTTCTACCAGTGGGCAGGGCACTTGAGGAGACACTGAGATTTCTGAGATATTTTAACTAAAAAGAAAAGTTATCCACTCTAAGCAATAATTAACAAATTACCTCACCCTCTCTTTTCCCAAGTAAAAGGGTCATAGTGACCTTTGTGAGAAGACCTAGAGCCGAGTTTGAAGATTCAGGAGACAAGAAGAAAAAAATGAGAAAGACAAAAAGGAGAGGAATCAGAAAATAAGTTGAAAACAGAACCAAAGTATACTAAAAGGACAGAAATTAAAATGTTCCCAGTTAGACAAGTCAATTACTGATTCAAGAGACTGTGAAGAGCAGTCTCATTAACACTTGCTAAGAAACACAACTAAAACCAGAATTGGAACCCATACCTACTCAAATTCCTTCAAAAAATTTACATGTTATTACTGTAGTTTTTTCTTCCAATATAATTCTTTTTTTTTTTTTTTTAAGACAGGTTCTCACAGTGTAAACCTCAAACTCATAGAGATCCTGAGTGCTGGGATTACAGTTGTATGGCACCATACTGGGCCCTGTCTAAATCTTACTAACAATATAGGAGTCTCCTGTTTCTTTTACAATGCATGTGCCATTCAAAGCACACTCTCCCTGGCTCAGTACCACCTCCACGGCAAGTACCACCTTCTCTGACCCCAGAGAATCTGTCTCACTGATTCAAAGACTGTCAAGGCAGGGAAGGAATGGTTTGTGTTTGTTTGTTTGTTTTTAAAGTTAGGTTCTATACTCTTTTTTTTTTTCAATAATTTATTTTTTATTTCTTCAAGTTACATCTCAATCACAATCCCCTCCCTACTCCCCCATCCAGTCTCACCCTTCCACCCTCCTCCCCCTCAAGCCCCCATCCTCTTCCCTTCTTTTTTTTCTTTTTAGTTTAAGGTATTTCTTTTTCCCTCCAACAGCTCTCCCTTTCAGTCCAAAAAATGGTTCTTTTTCTTATAACTATAAATACAATACAAAACAACAGAAATAAATAGGCCACAATTATAAGAGTTATATAGCTTAGCATACATTCCCAATGTCCAGTCCATATGTATTTGGCACCTGACTTTAACATTCTACTATCTAACCATCTCCATGAGTTTAAAGTTCTATATCTAACTCAGCTTTCATACTAACTTGCCTCATAATTTTAAAAATATCTTCTTAGATCCAGAACACCCTCTTGATTCCTGAACAACTCAAAATTTAACTATGAGACTCTAGCTATCTATTCTTCAACCACCTCAGAGACCTGAGAGGGATAAATATATCTGATTATATAGGAAGTGCAGGTTCTATACTCTTGAAGATGATAAATCCCATGCATGACATGGCAGAAGTTTGGGCCTGAGTCACCAGACTGAGGCTTCTAAACCACCAACTTGTATCCAGGTTGACTCTCTAATCCTTCCTGAATCTTACTGAAAATTATTTTAAGAATTATTTGATGGTCTTTTCAATCTCTTCTTAAAATTCAAGCATGTCTCTTCATTGCCTAGAAACTAGACCTAAAACCTTCAGCTTGATGTTAAGGACTTTGATTGATCTTTTCTTCAGTTTCCAGAGCTAGCGCTCTGACCTAATGGGTATATCTTTCTATGCAAAGTTTCTGCAAGTTTCATGGATGCACTTCTCACTGCCTCTCATTCCTTGCCTCAGCCTTTTCCAAACCTTACTGACTAATGAATTTTTACCTACTTCAGAAGTCTAACTTAATTCCTACTTCCTCATTCCAGTTATACTATTTCTATAATGAAGTCACTTACCTCATTTTAAACATATGATTATATTTACCCATTGTGTGTTAGCATGTGTGAATAACTCCCATACTACACTGTAAGTATATTGTATATGTGTCTTAGTGAGTTTTGTTTCTCACAAAGAAGCTAAATGCTGAAAGGCTGTAATCCAAAAGTTTATTATTTTATAAATGAGTGAACCAAGGTCTCTATGTGCCAGAAATAAACCACTTATTAAACCAGACATTTCCAACATTTTCATCACAAGAATCTCTGAGATGGTTAAAAATATATTTGAATCGAGCTCAGAAACTCAAATTTTGAAGCTAATGTGGTTGCTAACTATTCTGATGGATAATGAAACCTGCTAGGGAACAACCCACAAATCTATGATGGAAACAACTTGACTTGGTGATCTTAAATGATCCCAAACTGGCTCAAGCCTTAAGTGAAAAATCAGTCGAGCAATCCAACAGAGTTTCCCATCATGCAAACTATGTTAACAAAATCAAAGTTGTTTTCACAAAGTATCCCCACCCCAGACTTTCTATGCAATTGGTTGCTCTAAAGTGACTGACAGACATAACCAACCTTTTTGAAAACACATTAGCTCAGAGAGATTTGACAGATGTTTCAATTTAGAGGTTATCCAAGTCCAGCACTTAAATCTAGCCCTGGCTCCCTGCACTAGTTGCTGGGCAACCTTAATCTAAGCCACTTCAACTCACAAACCTCAGTTTCTCTCATTCAGAAGCAAATCCAAACCCAAAGTCAATACTTCTTATAATCCTCAAATAATCACTATAAAAGGGAAAAGTTCCAAGACACATTCTCTGTTAATTTACAACACATTCTCTGTTAATTTACAGCACATTCTCTGTTAATTTACAGCACATTCTCTGTTGTCATTTTAGCACTGTGCTTGTTGATAGAGTCCACTTTAAAACTTCAACAGCACAATGTATTCACAGGAAGCCACAGGATGTAGGTGTCCCAGAGGGACAAGAGACCATTAAGATATAGATGCCTCATGCTATTATATCTGATCCTCTGGTTTCAGAATTGATGACAAACTTTATCTGGCATTCCAGGAACCATGAATTCTGGGTCTCCAGGATTCATTCCTGGGAGTGTTAGGTTAAGTCAGGGCATTTGGCAGTACCGTGAGAGGTGCTGTGTGTAACAACAGTTTTGCAACTTCATTTGTCATATAATTAAATTATTATATAATGAAAACTAAGTACCACACAATAAAATGTTCATTCTCATACTGTGGTACAGTATACTTAGGCATAAAACAACCACAAAGGAAGATTGGAAATGACATGGAAAGGTCAGACTTAAAATTATTTTAATTCATTTAGAAAAAACAACAATAAAAAGAAGAACAAACCCAGGAAGAATTAATTTCCAAACCAAAGGGACTAAGGAAAGTTGAGTGAAAGACAGGAAATTAAGGGAGAAGAAAACAAATATTAGGTCAGGGAAACAGAAAGAGAGTGAACCTTAAAGATGAAGCCGTTAATACAATTTCTCTCTATGAACTGTAGAAAGTTGTTGACTGAGAATCATTGACATCTGCTACTATTCTAAGCCAACTACTCAAAACTGAGAACTCACAGGATCACTTTGACACCCTGAATTTTTGAAAGGGTGTGTAGGGGAATGTTTTCAAATACTGCATCTGACCCAGAATTAGGTTGTGAGATAAATTTAATGGTTTGCTAAGCAACACATAGTTTTGAAAAGAACACATAAAATACAAGTGTGCATCATGAGATGTTACTTACTGTCTTCAGAGACATCTGGGTTACTCATATCTGTAAGAGTACACACACAGACTGAGTTCACATAAAAAATGTTTTCTAACTGAGAGTTGGGATTTTCTTTTACTTGAAAGCTTTTGCACCCAAGAACAAGTTTTCCTCCTAAATTATCCTATCTTCTTAGATTACGCCTTGTGTCATAACTAGCTTCTAGCACATGACTTTGTCCCAAAGCTTGGCACTTTAGTAGAAATAATAGGAGACATCTACCTCTGAACTTCATCTCTTTCTACCTCAAACCCCTGTTGTCAGCTGTGTGCAAGAGATCAGATTAGTATCTTTTTCAAAATCAATGTTTCTAAAGCAAAAAAAAAAATCACCTGGGCTGGATTCCTATACAATGCTTTGGATAAATTAATCTTCAATATCTATAGTTTCTTCATTTTCGAATAAGTTATCTTAACATAAATAAGGTAATGTATATTTACTATAATTGCTCTTGGAACTTGTAAGTTATTTAAGGACAACTAACAGTTCCCTAGCCTCTCCAACCGAGTTCTTCATCATAGTTACACATTTTTACAGGATCTCTGGGATCCAAATTCTTGTAATAATTCTGTAATTCCTGGTCCTTCTTGAGTCCTTGTAATTCACTGTGCCCTTTTGATATTATCAGGCCCAGCTTGTTCCCAAGCCTGTTTGCCCTCCATCCTCTCTAAGGCTGGTGCCATTTCATCCCAAGATCTCACCAGCTCTGCAGCTTCCACTTATGGACCAAAGCTAGGAGACTTCCAGTAGCTCATTCACCTCAAAGGTCACTGTTGTTCTCCAAGTGTCCTCTCGTGGCTAGCCAGACATCTGGGGCAAGTGACTTGCCTCTCTATGCATCGGTGATTTTGCATGTAAAAATAGAGATCATGAATGGTCTGAACTCACTGTGAAAATTAAGTGTAAAGCAATTAGGCCAATGCTGGTACAAACTGAGTGCTCAATACTCTCTCCTTGTTTTCTTTCTCCTTTTCTTCTTCCTCTTCTTGTATCCTCTCTTTCTTATCTTCTTTTATTCTCATCTTTGTATTCCCTATCTTCATGTTATTGGCTGTTATCAGGAGTACTGTTTGATACATTGTTTTTTAAATTATTTTATTTTTATGTGTATGGGTGCTTTGCCAGCATGTGTGTGTGTATCATGTGTGTGCAGTGCCCAAGAAGGCCAGAAGAGGGCATTGGAATTCCAGAACTAGAGTTACACACTGTTTGAGTCACATCGTCAGTGCTGGGAATTGAACTCAGATTCTCTGGGAGAGCAACCAGTGCAGTTAATAAGTTATTTCCTCAGCACCCCTTCCTCCATATTTTTCTTTTATGCCACCTCATTATATCTTCTATAGACCAGTTACTTTTTAAACTTTATGCTAATATCCCTCAGACTGTGAAGCAACTTAGGACTTCACAGGAGGGGAAGTCAGGCTGAGAGGTGTGTCTTCCAGCCACTTGCCTTGTCTTCACCATAGAGGCTTCGCTTGTTCCCTTTGGGAGTTGTGTATTAAATTGATCAATTAAGCAAAATTGCTCCATTGCCATGATAAGGTTTAAATAATCATCTTCTCCATGCTTAGAGCACTGCAGTGCTACCAGCTTTCACTCTCCCTGCCTCCTTTGACACCACATGTCATGTTGGTCAGTCATGCAGATTTGCATTTTATTCTCCCATTCTCATTCCATGCTGTGTCCTATGAAACTTTAAAAGTGAATCAATCTCAGCATGCATCCTTTATAATTTCTTGAGAATTGCTTCAATACACACATCCGCATGTGCACACACACAAACACAAACACTCCCAGAGAGAGAGGGGGGGCGTGTGGAGACAGGGAGAGAGATGGAGATGGAGACAGAGAAAGACAGATATTTCAAAAAACATACACCCACAGAGAGATAGAGAGTGTCGTGATTAATTTCCAGCCTTCAGCATCAATGGAAATCTCCTAGATTTCCTAGTTGTCCAGCAATCCAACATGTCTCTAGGACTCTCTTCCCTTCCACTTCCTTCAATGTCAATAGGTAACCCTTTCCCCCTAAACCGTCTACCAAGTCAACTCCCACTCAACCTGACTGATTCGCCTCTTAAACTAGTGAGAACATGGGAGTTACGGTGGCACTTAACAGCAGCTTGCCCTTCCCAAGTTCAGACACTCCAGTTTTGTCCCCCCCCCCCCAAATACTTGTGCTTCCATTCATTTGTGCCATGAGTTCTATTGATTTTCCATTCATTACCATTTTTTTTTCTGTAGTCTCACTGGTCCTCATGCTTACACTCCAGAACATCTACATCCTCTTAGTTCTCTTCCTGTATAAATATGCAGAGGCTTTTCTCATTGCAAAGAAGCGCTTCCGAGGCCTTAACTTCCCCTTCTCTCAGCCCCTTCTCCCCCAAGAGTTCTGAAAGATTTTATCACATTTCTCTCCCCAACTATCATCTCCAGTTCACCCTCCTACCATCTCAGAAAGTTCTATTGTGTTCTAAATAATTTGTCCATGTTGCCCAACGCTGACAAAGATGGTCCTGCTTTTGTTTTTAATAGGCCCCTCTACTTTACTAAGGGATTTGCCCCGTGCCCTCATTTCCTTCAGTTTTCTAATATAAATGCCATTTAATTTTGGGGTGCAAATCAATATTCCTAACATATTCATGACCTGTTCAATCATATCTGTAGACAACAGGGAACAAACATTTTGCTATCAGCTATTGTCCTGTTGCCCTCATGCATTACTGCTCTAAGATATGACTAATCCACTTTCTATTTCCATCTGCCCATTCTGGGCATTAATAAAATCATGTAATACAGATTTGGTGTAAGTTCTTCAACTTCCATCCATATTGTGGGATATGTGAGTATTGTATGCCTTTTTAATATAATATTTTATTTGTTATTTGAAAACTTTATACATACATTGATTGAATTTTCACAATATTCACCCAACTCTCCCTCTTCAGTGCCTTTGAAATCTCCCTTCTTCTCCCTCCCAACTTCATATGTATGTATATGTCTCCCACAGAGTCCAGTTTGTGCTACCCATAAGAGAATGCACATGACCCATCTTCTCAAGCACGGTCAGTCTGCCAAGGACCACTCCCTAAGGAAATATGACTGTCCTTCCCCTAGCAGTCATCAACTGTCAGTAGACACTAAGCCAGAAAAGGCTCCTTGGCCCCTCCCTCATCAATTGCATGCATCATTGTTCATGTTTGAATAATGGACCATTGTACAAATACTATATTTTGTTTTGTATCCCTTTACTCCTTCGAGAGCATCTTTGCTTCTCACGTCCTGGAACAATGGAAGCTATGGATTTTCTTCCATCTCTGCTATTTTTCAGGTTTTTTTTTTTTTCAAAGCATCTCTCTTCCAACTCCTCATTTAACTGTCTGATGTTAACACTCAATAGGCTCTTCCTGAAGAACTTATCCAGATCTACAGTATCAACTCTTACGAATTTCTTGATGACCCCAAATCCACATATTCCTCAAGTTTGAAATCACATACTCAATTTTCTTCTGGACCTTTGAAACAGGATATATTCTGAGCATTTCAAATTCATTTAGTTCAATGTTGATTAAGTTCTATGCCAACTGTCCACCTCTGTACTCCTACCAACTCATGGGAAGTTGTGTTTAACGTCATTATCTATAGCATACACACTGGGCATCTCCTCCTTTGCTTCTTACCCGTATTCTAGCAGTCCCCAAAGCCCATACTCTTCTCAAGGCTCTTCAGATACTAGACTCCCTTTCTCCATTTCTATTGCTACTGCTTTCTGTTAGTTTAAACATTTATTATTTCTTCATTGATTACCAAACTAATCTCTATAATGAATCCCTCCAATCTATTTTCCCTATTTCTAGAGAATGCTAACCTTATCATATCATCTATTTAAATATTCTCCATTGCCCCTCCCCTCACCTGCTTAGCACAAAACATTCTTAATCATCCTCATTTAAGTCTCTAGAATTGTCAGTAACTTTTTCCCAACTACGCTCTGTGCTTCAGCTTCACATTTTGACTGACACTTAGCACTTGTGAGTCTCTTATTCTGCCTAACATATATTATATTGCTGAACAGCTCCTCATTGCTCAACCCTTACTATCTACTGAAGATTTCCCTCACTTAGCTGTCTAACATATGTAACTCTCATAGGCAACATCTAGCTACACATCAGTGAAAAAGGCAGAAGCTGCTTCCCAATGAACCCTGACTGCCTAGCACACTAGTCAGCATCCGTTTTTATCTCTGAAGACATTTTAACAAACCTGTATCTTTCATTGTCCACAAAGCCTTCTCTTCTCCCTAGTGGGCTCTTGATACCCATCCAGGCACTTTCTTAATAGAATCTAAATATTATGTTGTGATGCCAGTCACACTGAATAATTAATTATTGTTAGCTGTGGTGTTTTTCCTGCTGCCTGAGAATGATAGATGTTCAATACACATTTGCTCCATTAAAAAATAATTTGATGAAAGCCTGTGTTATAAGACTACCATATGCCACAGACTTGATCGCTGGCCTTGTACCTGCATCATTATCCATATGTTCCTGTCTTAGTCACTACTGAATACCCTGAACCTACCAGAATTGTAACCCAGCCTAATTCACACACAGACTCCTTTCAGGCTTGAAATTTTAAACCCATCTTGATGTCTGAGGCTCTGACAGACCCATCTGTTGCCTTTGCCAATCACCAACCTGCGTATTTGGTATTTATATGCCCCCAAATTTTCCATTGTCACTGTGATCACCCACATGGGTACTCTGTTATTTAATATCTCAATCTATCATTAAATGACAAAGGTCATATTTTCTTTTAGCAGCTCAAAAATTACGACATGCTGAAATTAGAAGAACAATGTTGTAACTGTGAAATTTCAGATGTTATCTGTCTGATGGAGGAGCCACCTTTTGACACGCTGTTTTTCTTGACAAACCTAAAACCACCCACCTATGTTAACACCTATAACCACTTACTCCAAAGGAAGCTAGCCGGGATCCTGTGAATGTGAATAGGCTCCTGTTAACATCACAGAGAGTTATCGAAGACCTTGCTTCTCTCTGGGAAAAATACTAAACCACAGCAGATGGGGGTCAGGTTTGTCTGTTAACTCCAATTCTTGATTGATTTTTCCCTTTGCTGGTGAAGGACTTAAGTTTTATTATGCAGCATAAATCACAACTTCGTCCTGGGATTCCATATTCAGCTCTTAACATAAAAGACCTGTCAGATGTAATACATCCTGAGCCAGAAAAGAAGATCGAATTTTTATCTGTGAGCAAAACCCTTTAAAAATAGGGGATTTTGAATCTTTATTTAATACTAGGAGACAGTTTCAATTCAGGATGATAAACCAAATGAAAAGGCAAATGCAGGAATACATGTTAAAAAGAAGGCTTGAAACCTGGCCTGCCTAGGCTCGTCTTATCTATTTCTATGTTGCTTGGGTTTATCAACCAAGGATAAATCTGTACTTGCATATGGTTAAGAGATAGCAAAATGGTCATAAAATACTGGCATAATAAAACATCTAGACACAAAAGAGTTTAGTTTCCTATTTCATCATATTTATCTACTATGTTTGATCAGTCAGTTGCATCAATTAGAGTAGAACTCATATCATATACCTTCAGTATTACTCCCAGTCACTCCCTACTCCTAGAATAAAAGGATAAACACAAAGACAAGGACAGCTTATCAATTACAAGTCAGTCATCTATTCAAAAGTTTCTATAGTCATCCTTCCATGTGTCCACCAAAGTACTGAACCAGGAAATCTCTAGGACATGAAGATTTCCAAGACATGGAATTTTTCATTGTTAGATTATTCCCTTTGCATGTACTCATAACCTTTTTCTGCTCTTATTTCTTTTTTAATATTTATTTATTATATCAGGTTACATCCATCACAGTGTCCTCTTTCCACCCCTCCCAGTCCCACCTTCCCACCCTCTACCCCATCCCTTCCATCACACTCCTCCGGAGTGGAGTGCCCCTACATAACAGTCCCCCGCCCCTGTTGAGCAGTCATATGAGGGGCAAGAGCCCCCTCATACACTGGGGGCCTACAAGGCAGGACCACTAGGGCAAAGTGTCTCATTGGCAGGAAACAAAGTCTATGTTCCTGCTCCCTTTGGTGCATTGGCTATAGTATAGTTATCCTGTACTATATGGCTAAAATCCAATTATAAGTGAATAGATGCTATGTGCATCCTTCTGAGTCTGGATTAGCCCACTCAGGATGAGCATCTCTAGTTCCATCCATTTGACTGCAAATTGCATGTGCTCTTATTTCTTTATACTCACTTTGCAAAACCCCAAATCTAGTTAAATCAAGGTTTTCTTGAAAACTGTCTGCACTCACGTAGCTTATGGAGACTAGAGAAAAGCACAAATATCCTGCTTAGATTCAATTTAAATAAGCAGCTTTTAGCCTCCAGTAGTTCCCTAACCACCCAGGCCCCCCTACTTTCCCTTGGTCAGTTCATTTCTCATCTGCCTTTACGAGCATTTCACAATTCATTTTCCTTTTTAACCTCCCCACTGCCCTGCTCTCTATTAGCTGTGTAAGCGTCTTTCACAAGGAAATGAAACTGAGAGAAACATTCAGAGAAGCCCTCCCAGCTTGACTTAACCTTCCTGTCCCACGAGACACAAGAGCCTCTATTCTGTTTGTCCTGCTGTGCGAATGAACTGGATAGCCTCCGAAACCAGACTGCACCCATACTTTATTATCTAGCTTAGGATATTTCTCAGCAGTTCTTCCCAAGGCTGATTAAACTTTAAAACAACAGATTCCAGCTTCAAAAGGAATATCGGGTATTCCTTTATAGGAAAAGACTTATTATATAAAAAATGATTGCCTATTAAGAGGCTGGGAAGATGGTGAAGGGAGTAAACTGCTTGCTGGACATTCATGAAGACATGAATGTAGATCCCTCTAGAACTACAATAAAAAAAGTCGAGTAGCATGATGCATACATGTATAAGAAAGCACTGGAGGTGGGACAGAGGAGACAGGCAGGGTGGGACAGGGACAGACAGAGGCTGGAAACTCATGGGCCAGCCAGTCCAGCCAAATGGATAAGATTCAGCTTCTGAGAGAGACTTTTTCTCAAGAGATAGAGGAAGAAATGTATGTATGGCTTCGTGCATGCACACACCAGTGAACACGCATACACACATGATTATTACATATGTATTTTAAGAATGGCTATAAAATAACGTTTCACTGTAGCTTTTCCAGTCATGCCTGCCACTATTTATCACTCCTTGTTCCCTCTCTGTGTTGCTTTCTTCCTTCCTCCTCCCCCTCCCCACCTCAGTACCAGTTAAAGATTCCCCCCTTTTTTCATTTTCTGCTTTAGAGCACCTGTGTCCTACTCTTGCTCTCCCTGGAGCTCCTTCTCTCCCCCTCCCCCCATAGTCCCTTTCTACTTTTCTGACTTCTGAAGTTACTACACTATATACAATCACAGCGAAAGATTTGGATCTAGAATCCCCAAATAAGAGACAACACATAGTTGTTGGTACATCATTCAGTACAGTATTTTCTAATTGCTGGGAAATTTTATTGTTTTGTTATAAATTTCATTTTCTTTACACCTGAATAAAATTCCATCACTTACGTGCATCACATTTCATCATCCATTTATCAGCTGAAGGCCATTTAGGTTGTTTCCACTTCCTGGCTATTGTGAATGGAGCAGCAATGAACATGACTGAGCAAGTACTTCTGTAGTATCCAGTTACGCCCCATGAACTATCTGTGGCTGGAGTGTCCATGAGTATTAGACAAGAACTTACTACTGCCATTTTCCTAAAGCAATATAATTTTTAGGTTCATTGTAAATGTTTATCCTTATTTCCACTGTTAAGTGTAGCTCTCAATGCTCGTCCAAGAAGCTTCTTTTTGCAGTAGATGGAGACCATCACAGACATTCACAACTAGTTAAATTGCACAAAACAACTTGACCATTGGTTCTGAAGTCACAGAAAAGAGGGACTGAAAGACTATATGAGCCAGAAACCTAGGACACATTCTGTGAGATAGTGTCCTTCACATATCTTCACAGGTCTGGAAACTGTACTCATGAAATCTCAAAAATACGATTATCTAAACATGACATACACAATGACAAGACCAAGAGACATGCCTACAAGTATGGGAGCAACCTCATAAGGACTTCTTGTAGACAAAGAGTTACAGGTAGTCAGTGGCTATGATAATCTATTTTTCTCCAGAATGAGCCCTCTGTTAAGGTTATTCAATGCCAAGTGGTTAGCTGTAAACACACACACACACACACACACACACACACACACACACACACACATGCATGCACACGCACATGCACAGGAACATGCACGCATGTGCATATGTGCAATACTAAAGAGCCTCAGTAGGTTGCATACATAAACACGTAACCATGTATATGTAACAATAATTTTAAAGGAAAAGTCATGGATTTGGGGTGGAGTTGGGGGAACACAGGAGGAACTGGGAGCAGAAGGAGGGGTAGAAATTATGTAAATATAGGATTCCAGTGTGATAATAAATAAGTAAATAAATAAATAAAACTCAAAAAAGGAGTTTTACAGATCAATAAAGGAAAGACACATGATGTTGGCCTTTGACTTCCACATGCAAGCCGCCATTTGTGCATATACACCTGAATGCATACATCCACAAACTCACTGTAACAAGCACATACATACATTCATAACACCACACACACACACACACACACACACACACACACACACACACACACACACAGTCCTACTTTAAAATAAAAATAGTAAAGTAGACATCCATTTGGACCAGCACCATTTGTTGAAGATGCTGTCCTTTTTCCATTGTGCGGTTTTTGCTTCTTTGTCAAAAAATTAGGTGGCCATAGGTGTGTGGGTCCATTTCTGTGTCTTCAATTTGATTCCATTGATATACTGGTCTATTTCTATACCAATACCATGCTGTTTTTATTACTATTGCTCTGTAGCACAGCTTGAAATCTGGGATGGTGATACCTCCAGATGGTTTTTTATTGTACAGGATTGCTTTAGCTATTCTGGGTTTTTTTGTTGTTCCATATGAAATTGAGACTAGCTCTTTCCAGGTCTATAAAGAATTGTGTTGGTATTTTGATAGGAATTGCATTGAATCTATACATTGCTTTTGGTAGGATGGCCATTTTTATTATGTTGATCCTACCTATCCATGAGCATGGGAGATCTTTCCATCTTCTAAATGCCTCTTCCATTTCTTTCTTCAAGGGCTTGAAGTTCTTGTTGTACAGGACCTTTACTTGCTTGGTTAGAGTTACTCCCAGTTATTTTATATTGTTTGTGGCTATTGTGAAGGGGTTTGTTTCCCTTATTTCTTTCTCAGCCCATTTGTTTGTTGTATAAAGAAGGGCTTCTGATTTTTTTGAATTAATTTTGTATCCAGCCACCTTGCTGAAGGTGTTTATATGCTGTAAGAGTTCTCTGGTGGAATTCTTGGGGTCACTTATGTATATTATCATATAGTCTGCAAATAGGGACAATTTGACTTCTTTGTTTCCAATTTGTATCCCCTTAATCTCTTTTCTTCTTATTGCTCTAGCAAGAACTTCAAGTACTATATTGAAGAGATATGGTGAAAGTGGACGTCCTTGTCTTGTCCCTGAGTTTAAAGGAAATGCTTCAAGTTTCTCTCCATTATGAAATTAGACCCATACTTAATCACCTTGCACAAAAATTAAGTCCAAGTGGATCAAAGACCTTAACATATGGCCAGTCACACTAAATCTACTAGAAGAAAAAGTGGGAAAAACCATCGAACTTATTGGCACAGGTGACAACTTCCTGAACAGAACACCAACAGCTCAGGACCTGAGACCAACAATCAATAAATGGGGCCTCATGAAACTGAAAAGCTTCTGTAAGGCAAAAGACACTGTCATTTGAACAAAATGGCAGCCTACAGACTGGGAGAAAATCTTCACCAACCCCACATCTGACAGAGGGCTAATATCCAAAATCTACAAAGAACTCAAGAAATTAAATGCCAAGAAACCAAATAATCAAATCAAAAAATGGGGGAAGGAGCTAAATAGAGAATTCACAAAGGAGGAATCCCTAATGGCTGAGATACACTTGAAGAAATGCTCAACATCCTCAATCATCAGAAAAATGCAACTCAAGATTCCATCTCACACCTGTCAGAATGGCTAAGATCAAAAGTTCAAATGACAGCACATGCTGGCGAGGGTGTGGAGAAAGAGGAACCCTCCTCCATTGCTGGTTGGAGTGCAGGCTTGTGCAACCACTATGAAGGTCAGTATGGCGATACCTTAGAATACTTGGAATAGCTTTGCCTCAGGACCCAGCCATACCACTTCTGGGTATACATCCAAATGACTCCTCACGGAATCATAAGAAATTTTCCTCATCTATGTTCATAGCAGCCTTATTTGTAATAGCTAGAAACTGGAAACAACCCAGATGTCCCTCAACTGAAGAATGGATTAAAAAACTGTGGTACATCTACACAATGGAATATTATTCAGCTATCAGAAACAATGAAATTATGCAATTTGCAGCCAAATGGATGGAACTAGAGAAGCTCATCCTAAGTGAGCTAACCCAGACTCAGAAGGATGCACATGGCATCTATTCACTTATAGTAGGATTTTAGCTATATAGTACAGGATATCTATACTACAACCAACGCACCAAAGGGAACACCGACATAGACTTTGTATTTTTTATTTATTTTTAATTTATTTTTTATTTTTTGTTTGTTTGTTTTTCGTTTTCTCTCCCTGGCAATGAGATACTTTTCACTGGTGGTACTGCCTCATAGGACCCCAGTGTACAAGGAGGCTCTTGCCCCTCATATGACTTCTGAACTGGGGTGGGGGACTGTTATGTAGGGACACTCCACTGCAGAGGAGTGGGATGGAAGGGTTAGGGGGTAGAGGGTGGGAGGGCGGGGCTGGGAAGGGGGGAAAGAGGACAATATGATGGAGATGTAACCTGAAGCAACAAATAAATAAATTTATTTATTAAAATAGTAAAGTATAAAATTAAAAATAATTCATTTTAAGACAATGAAAGCTATACCTACATCTTGCCTTTTTTTTTTAAGAATAACATCTAAAAATAATTTAGTTTATAGACACCAGCCATATTAAGTCAGGTCCTGAATTAAGCAGTAGATCTTTAGTTTGGGAACAGAGGCCTAGGTCTAGTTATTTTTCCTTGGCCAATTCACTGAATTCTGTCTTGGATGGACAACAGAAATCTCTACTACCCCATCTAGTTCTCGGGTTCTTATCTAAAAGACTCTGCTCTCAGTTTATGTTTTAAGGTAGTCGGATTTTAGCCATATACTACAGGATAACTATACTACAACAAATGCACCAAAGGGAACATGAACATAGACTTTTTTTTCCTGTCAATGAGAGATTTTTGCCCTAGTGGCACTGCCTTGTAGGCCCCCAGTGTATGAGGAGGCTCTTGGCCTTCATATGACTGCTGAAATAGGGCAGGGGACTGTTATGTAAGGACATTCTACTCCAGAGAAGTGTGATGGAAGGGATGGGGGTTGAGGGCCAGAGCACAAGACTGGGAGGGGTGGAAAGAGGACACTGTGATGGAGATGTAACCTGAAGTAATAAATAAATATTAAAAAAAGAAAAAATGTGATAACAAGTTGATAGGTTAATGCAACTAATGATTTTCAGAACTAGTTCACTGATATTACTTTCAATTCGATTCCAAATCAAAGGGGACATTTGAACATGATCAGAGATAAAATCTATTGCTGAAGCTAGTTGAGTAAGAAACTGCACCATGTTGAAAGCTGAGTCCTTAAAATGAATACCGACAATATTTGTTCGATGACAGTGTCTTAAATCTGAACATGAAGGACTGACCACTAAAGAGATAGGAATAATGGAAGGTCACAGGAAAACAAGCAGGTATGATCTGCCAGCTAAGCACACGCATAATCTTACTTCCAAAAAAGAAGAAAACGAGGAGGAGGAAGAAGATAGAGAAAGAGGTAAAGGAGGAATAGGAAAGAAATAAAGGAGGAGGAGGGAGGGAAAAGACAGAGGGAGAGAGAAAAGAAATTTCCTTCTCTAGAAACCTGGCCCAGAAAGTGAAATTTCTTCTCATTCTCCTGAGCCTGGACTTTGTGGACATGAAGTTCCAGATTTCCTCCCTTGTCCTCAGTTTTGTGATGCAATCTCTTCCCTCCATTTCTCTACAGTAAGGTCACTTCAGGTATAATTCACTCATACAAATTTCTGAAGTATTAAGCTTAAATTTTAAACTAATTATATTTTAAATAATTGCTATTATAAATCCTGTTGTAAAATAAATAACCATACTTAACACATGCCCTATTAGTTTGTCTCTCCTGAAAAAGAAACACAGAGCTCATCAGAAATCCTCACCCCTCTAGTTGAAGGCAGACATACTCTCCAGTCATCTGAGTGGCAGAAATGAAGAGAAGTCTCAAAGAAAATTAAAAGAATCTCACAAATCTATAATTTAGCTGAAGAAGCTAATGACAAAAAGAGATACAGAGGTGTTTCAGCTGGTGCAAAGTCAGACAAAGTAAACATGATAGAGAAAGGGTGTTTTGAGGCTGGTGAACATTTGTGTATTTACTGAGTTGTGCTTCAGACTGTTTGTTGCATGTGAGATCTGAGTCTAGAATAACTACAGTCTTATGGCAGAAGATGAATACCTCTACAATTGACAACATGATGAGCATTTCTTGCCTTTCCTACTCCTCCTAAGGAGTAGACTCTACCTTCGCCTCCTGTTGTATCTCATCTCTAAACGTCAAGCTAACTGTCTAGACAGGAGCTAATTTTAGTAGGTTTCAGACCTGTGGCTGAGGGAAATGTGGAATGGACAGTGCTCCAGATTCTGTATGCAGCAGGTCCTGGTGAGCCCTGCAGCGTACCCCATGTGATATTAACTGAATCTATATAACACTGTCCAGTGCTTGTGCTGGCCTTAGGGTCTGCCTGCAGCTCAATTGTCCATGGATCATGGCCCTTTTCTGATTTGAACAGTCTCAGTCACACTAGACTGCAGTGCCTTGCACCAGTATAGCCAGCAGATGCTGGCATTTACTCACCCACTTATACCTCCTGAACATCCCTCTGCTTGTCTTCATGGAAGCAAATCCTGAAATCTGGGTAAGAGGTTCAGCTCCTATCCTGAAGAATTCTCATCTTTCTCAGTTTTCTCCTGAAGAGTGCCTGTAGACTTTTCCCTCTAATCTCTAAAAACCATGGTGATATAATATATATGAACAATAGAGATATCTACAGAATGATAAAACCCACAGCCAGGCCTGGTGGTGAAATCTTAGCTACCTGGTACGCTAAAACAGGAGGATATCTCCAACCTGGGCTAGTGAATGATACTGTCTCAAACTTTTATAAAAGGACAAAAAAAGTTTGTAGCTCAGTGGTAGAGTGCCTGCCTAACGTGTGTAGGGCCCTGGGTCAATCCCCAATATTGAGAAAAGACAAAACAGAAAAGGAAATGATAGAGAGAGGAGTTAAAGGAATAATTACTATGGATATTTTACCAAAAAAGAAAGACAGTCCAGCAAGAAGAAACAACTTCTTCGAAAGCATAAGTATAAAAGGAAGCCCAAGACATTTGGAAAATGATGAGTTTTGTGTATTCAGTGAATGATGAAAGACAAGAATACAGCAGTAGATAAGAGGAAAATAGAGACTTTAAATCCTTTTCTAATAAAAATGTGTGAAAGTTGGAATGCTTTTAAAGCATTCTGGAAATAAAAATGATGAAGTAGCCAACCAGAGACAAAGCAACACATTCTACCATTTGGAAATTAATGTGGGTTCATTCACCCCCATAATTTAGAAGGCTTGGTTTTCAAGGAATTCTGAGCTTTTTTAGCACTGCCATGATCAGCCCCACCATAGCCTTGGTTGGGAACAAGAGCAAGGAAAGCACTTGCCCAAATGCACAGTGATTAGATGGGCTAAGATCACAAAGATAAAGGAAGGACTATAAAAGATATTCAGCAACGACTATTAAAAATATTCAATTTGCATTAAAAACAAATAGATCCTTTGGGAAATCTCCCCAGACTTATTCAGGCTTTTTCTATTTCTCTGAGTTCAGGACAGCTTTCTCTCCTAACTTCTGTAGAAAAGGCAGCTGGTCAGTGAGGGAGGTCCTCAACACAGGCAATCTCAGGTGAAATAAGGACTGGCTGATTTTTTGGCCCAACCATTATGAAGTTTGGCTGTAGCCCTTCCTGGCACTGCTTGAGTTTACAATGTTAACTTCAATGGCCTCCTGACTGCCAAGCCTCTTCACTGCCCAGCAATCCCTGTGGCCAACAGTGAATCATCAGTGACACGCAGGGACCTGTTCACCTCTCTGAGTTACAGGCACACTGACTCAACCAGCTGAAATAACTGCTCAGAATAGAATGAAAAGAGGAAACATATTGAGGCAGAGAGTAGAAATGAAAATGATAATTCTTGGGATAAAAGTAGGATTGCTATAGTCCCAGGAACAAAATATTTAGAACTATTAATTTAGTCAATGACTTTTCCCCTATCATTGACTCTGATTTCAATGTTTATGTTCCCCAAAATCTCCTGTGTTGAAATGTTATCACAATGCCATAGCAAGAAAAAGACATGCGGACCCTTGGAAAGTGAGTCATGAGAGCTCTGTCTTCTTGTATGTTCTACCATGAATGCAATGGATACCCTTCTAAATAGGATGGTAATAACCTGCACACTCCTTCCATCACACAGGGTGCAGAAGGTACTAGAGCTGAGAAACAGACCATCAGCAGACATTGAACATAGCAGCATCTTGGTTTCACACTCTCTGATCTCTAGAATTGTGAGCAATAACTATCTGGTGGTTATTACTTTTTCAAGTTTATTGCATTATTTTATAACAGCCCAAGTGGACTAAAAGTACTTTCCCTCATTTTATTTCTCTTAATCTTAAACTGGCATATCTGGAGTTCATGAAAATAGCAGGATTCTCTGTATTATACCAATCATACCAACATGCTTGACCAACTCCTCATACTTCAGCTATGTTCAAGTAAACATCCAAACCACTAAGGAAGCCTTGTCTTTCTGTGCCTTACCATAATCATGATGATAATGACATTTGCTTCAAAAACTAAAAGAAAAGTAGCTGGTAAGTGAGCTCTGGAATTAATTGTTAGCCTAAGCCAATCACAATCAGATCCATATAGACATTAGAAATAACTCTCACTCCTTAAACCATCATATTTACACATATACTTTTGAACACTTTATTTAGTAAACTTACTGAGTATCTACCTCGGGAGAATGAGGGTGTACTCTGTATAAAATCACCTAGTGTCTGAGAAGTAGTATGAATTGGAGGTGAACCGTAGCTACTCCACCCTCATGGGTTCTGTGGGCAGCCTTTCCTCAACTCGAGTGTAAGCCTAACTCCCTGTGTCATCAGTGAGAACACTGTAAAGACTTTCTCCTGCTTGCTTGCTCCATCCTGACTCACCTCCTTCAGTAATAAAAGTAAAAAATCAATGGAGTGCTTTAAGCATAAGTGTAATTAACTAACAAGAGCACTAGGAAGGTGATGTCGTGGTGATAAACATGAATAAAAACCCTAGCTGAACGTTCTTAAATTTGTAAAAAGGGGTTCTTAATTATTGGTTTTTTTTTTTAAAGAGAACTGCAAAGAGAGTAGTTTCTTGGCATGAAAAGGTAGTGTGTTTACAAGAGGCAGTTACTACAACAGACAGCCCATTGACTGGGCTCAACTCCTTGGTAATAGAGCTGGTACCTCATAGGAATTGACTGAGTCAGAGGGGGAAAAATTATTGTCATCAACTGGTCCTTTGCAGCCCTTTTAATATTATTTTAATCTTTACTCAGAAGAAATTCACATTGTCAAGAATAAGGAATACTGGGTTTTGTCTCATTTTTTTTCAGGTTGTTTTTAATATCAGACTCAGTGTGGTAAATTACTTTCAAGATTGATGTTGGGTTATGGAGAATGTGTTTCAGCTAACAGAAATGTCAGTCATTTAGATATTGGGTTAGGAAGCGAGAGTGGAAATGAGGATGCCTCAGAACATCAGTTTTGGCCATTTTGCAGGATGTTTCTGTCCAGTAATGTGCTCATGGCCTCATCTTGGCTCCTTGATGAGCCTACCATCCTTCTTGATGCTTGGCTTGCCTCCATCCATTGTGACACAAGCTTGTTAGTTTTTTTTAACTAATAAAACAACTACTCACTCAGGATATTTTGCAAGACCTCAACTAGCTTTCAATCAAAAACTACCAGATGTACTTAACAGCAGAGAATATATTTGGTTGCTAACGTTTCCATTAAGCAACATCTCTCCCTGTTCTAAAGAGACTCTTAAAGCATTCATCCTTCAGCAGCTGTTCTCTCATGCACTTAGGAGCTACTGTCACCAACCTGCCCCCTTCCAGTTAGAGTTCTTCTGTGGAATCTTTCTACCTGTCATCTCCGATGTTTCTGTATCTGGAGGCAGATTGTGTCCTTTCTATAGAGTACATAAACATGTTAATTTGAGTTTACTAGGGAAATATGGAGAACAAATTAGGTAATGATTATTGCAAGACAATATATGTGAATTATGTATGTAGTCAGTCTTTTCTAAGAATGTTTGCTCATAGAGTAAACCAAACGGAGTCTCCCTTTCAATGTCTTTCAACTGATTTCTGTTGTCTAAAGAAACTTGACAAGCCTGACACTAGCCTGACATCTCAAAAATTCTCAAGAGCAATTTCCTACCAAAAGTAGCATTAATATAAACATGGCGATAAAAAGTCTTCTAGAAATATAGGCTAATTGCAGCCCCTTGTGACGGTTACCAGGAATCATCACTTTGAGTGAACTGGCCTTCCATATTACCTAATATACGTATCGAATAATATGGCTCCTCTTTGGGAATGGTCATGAAGTCTCAGCATCCATTGCCTGTGTTGGGAAGCAATAGATGCTACTGTTTTTAAAAAAGCTTTGCCAAGTCATCTTCTTGTGCTGAGTTTACCAGTCACGTTGGCCATAATGGACTGGGTCAGGGAGTAGTTTGTGTTTTCCGTACCTACTGCAAAGAGATGTTGTGTGGTTACCAAGCCAGCTACCTCTTCACGAGCTGCATCCATGGCCACTAGAGTCATCCACTGTGATTTTCCCAGGGCTCTTTCTACCCAGATTGGCAGGCAGTTCTGGGCTTTATTCTTATTCTGGATCAGTCTTAATATGTTATTCTAATATTCCTCCTCATTTTTCTGCTTCTCATGGATCATGTAGTTCATTTAAATCTATAGTATGTAAAACTGCTACACCAGAGAAACACAAAGGCACATGGGAACTGGCTTAAGGTAAGGAATCCATGATTTACATCTTTTCTGGGTCTCACAAGTGGCTTTGGGGTAACAGAGGCACATAATGAAATTAAGACACTGAGGCAGAGAGACAAATCGAGGATTTGGTCTCAGGTCTAATGGGTTGTTAGATACTGTGAGAAACCAACAAGAGTCAGCTGAGCTAGTTCTGTGTCTTCTGATAGCTTCATGATTCATTAAATGAAATGGGTAAAGTCAATGGACTCCAACGTCCATCTGTGAGAGTCATTATCCCAATCCTAGTAGGCTATTTATCTTCCAGGATTCACCTAGAGTTTGTAGACTTTAGCTCTCAGGGATTTTTAGTATCTGTTTTCAGAATCACTCTCTTTTACAACAGTCAATTGTACACAGGAAGACTAATTAGAAAGAGAATTGTGTGAGTAATCTCTACCTCCAAGTTCCTATCTTGTCAGTAACCCCACCCTTAGCAGCACACACTCAAAACAATTGCTTCTTTTATCGGAAACACCCAGGTGACGTCTCTCTGCCAGCATTTCACACCTCTGCATCTCCAGTCTTTCTGACCAGTGTCACACAGAGATGTGCATGTTCTTCAGCTCATGTCTGCCATTCCTGCTTGAAATTGGAATTCCTCCCACTTCTTTCCACAGAAGGGCTGGTCTCCTGATTATCAATTCTTCCTGAAAACTGTCCCAGTATAAAAATATGCAAACTGTTCTCTGAGAGGTTGAGGACATAGAGAAGCCTTTTACCTGTGCTTATAGGATGACTATAATCTGTTGTTATTATTGATTGATTGATTGATTGATGATCAATTGATTGATTTTTAAACAAGAGTTTTGTTGAAAACGCTTTCCAATGCACTAGGCTGCTTTCTCTCTGGGTAACCCCAGGGTAAATTTCTGTCTAAGGTGTTGCATTGTGACAGCTGTTCTCTGTGCCAACTGGTGTGTTGAGCAGACCTGCACTTTCAGCTTTAGGCAGGACAAACAGTGAATGTATCCTTCCTCCCACTCTGTGGAAGTGCTGAGAAATTCAGAGCCAAACTGTGCCCTAACTCTAGCATCCTAATGTGTGTGAATCATTTATCATCTTGCATTTACCTCAGAGTCAGTCCTTTTTAATCTGTCTTAACCGCCCCCCCCCACCCCCGTTCCCTTCTTCCTGCCCATGCTTCTTAGTTTATTTCTTTGTGATACAAGAACATAAATCCAGGGCCTTATACATGTAAGAACTCTATCACAAAGCTACATCACCAGCCCTTATGATTCTTATTTTAAATTATAACATCATATGGAAACATAAAAAATAAAAACTGCTTTAAATTTTACTTATAAGAAGGGGTGATATAACCAATACCTGATGAAAAAAATGTCTTTCTGAGGACCCCTTATTCAGAAATATGCATGCAAAATAGCATAATGTCAAAACCCTAGAAATGAAATCCAAATATAAAGTAAAGCTAAGATGGGCACTAGCATGTGCCTTAGAGGAGTCTTTCAATGTTAGTTTAAATCTCACTACTGTCTGCTGAAACAATATTGCTCACTCTAATTGCACTGAAATGCTGTAATAGCTTCCCAAGAAGATCACTACCTCATGTGTCATCTTTAATCTGCATACCTATCAAAACTACCTATGGTGACCTAGGTTGCCCAGAAGAAGAGTAGGTGACATTGTCTATTTTCTGACTAATGATCTATGATCATATAGAAAGTAGTAGAATAATAGAGTTAGGGTTGATGATGTCTTTTCATTGTATTTAAATCAATGGAAGGGAGTAGATCAAACTACTGACCAGGATTCTTAGATGCAACTACCAAACACATCTAATTAAATGTCCTAGATTTCACATTGAATTGCCAGTTTGAGCAACTGTCCCAATCATGTGGCACTATGAATGTCCCATAATGTTGTCCTGATTTCAAAGTTGATTGTTAGGTCACTGGACATACAGGAGTTATTATGACTTTATCTTCTGGTTACACTGCATGCCTTTGTTAACGTTTGCTCGAAGCCCTTTTTTAAATTCTCTTTCCTGATCTCTTCACATCATCCAACAACAGCACAAATCTCATCATACTTCAAGGTGAGTCTTTGCAGTTGGGAAGCACTGAAGATAGAAATGACTTTTAGAATGAATATTGTGATGGCTGTGTGTAGAGTTACATTGGGGTTGAAGTAAAGAGATATGTAAAGGAAAAAACACCACTAATTACCATATAAATTCAGGCTTGGGGACCCACTGATGATCAGCGAGAGCTCTTGACCTTATTCTACTCATATCTGCAGCTGTATGCATTTATGTCTGTCCCATACAAATGAGGAAAGAGTCCTATCTGTAGTGTCTGCTCTAATGCCTAAATCATAGTAGGCATTCAGCAATGTTTGTCATAAAGTTAATGAATTGATGGAAGAATAGACAGAATTAAAGAAATGAAAAAGAACCCATTGTGATTCTTTTAAAAATTCCTTCTAGATTGGCTCCCCAACCAAGAAGGAAGGACATTAAGATCCATAGCTGAAGGACATCAGGGTCATTTCACCATCCTGATTACTGCCAACCACTTTCCCTCAAGCCTTGGATATGCTTCAAGTTGTTGATGTTCCTCGTAAAACTTGCTGCCCAGAACTAGGTAAAGTCTCCAGATGGACCCTGACTAGGACTTGCCTAGAGGGGGCATCGCTTCCAGTAACCTAGAGACTTGAGTCTTAACAGAGCCCAGGACACTTAGTGTATTCTTAGAGCCACATTATACTTTTGCATACCCACGGTCATTTTCACATCCGTTGCTACATAGATCTCTGCTGACTTGTCATAGACATTTTTATAGCCTGACCTTTTAAGTTCGTCGTGGACATCTCCATGATGGTGTGCTGAGCCCATCTTATTGGTTTAGGATAAACCTGAATCCCCCTCTCTGTGTTCTGTCTCAGCACTTTGACCTCCATCCCTTGCCACACTGGGCAATGTTCACTTGGAAATTCTTTCTTGTACCAAGTACACTACACACTCAGGCTTTTCTGAACAGTAACAACATTTTTACAACCATGATGGAAAAGAGACACTCATTGTACTTGGCTTTGCACTTTTGCATTCAGTCTTTGAGGAGAGAGGTAGGGCATGGATACTCCATGGCTTGGGGTGAGTACTCTCTGGACTTCTGCTTCACAATGAATGCCTAGTGCCTCCTAGGACATGATCCTCAATAAATTCCACACTGAGATGAATACCTTCTTCATATTTACTTTTCAGGTACCTTGTTAATGTCTTTTTATGGATGTCTACTTCTCTCCAACCTTCATTATTTAATATTTCACCAAACATTTTTCGTACATGAAATAATTGCAATTTACTGGACATCCTTAACAAGTATTTCATTGGAATTTCACAATATTACTTTGAGTTAGACAGGGCAGTTAAGTACTTCTTTCCATACCCTCAACTAATATGCTGCTGTTGTGTGGGCCTACCACTCAAGCTCTGTGCATGATCTCCCAGCTCCTGGAAAAGACAGCTACAATCTGCCCTGCATTACCATCAGCACTACATGGCCTCTCCTTACCAACGAGTTTCTGCCATGTTCATTCCATCTCAGTTCTACCAGCTCCTTACTTCTCCCTTTGTCTGGAGTAAATCTTAGAGACTCCAGGTGTCTTGCTGCCTGGCTTGCTTCAGACGTTTGCTAAAACTTTGTCTTTTTAGTAGAGCACCCCATGGGTACCCTCCACACTGCCTCCACGAAAAGCATTCTTTTCTCCCTTATTCTCCTGAATTTCTTGCCCTAGATCTTGTCATGTACACAGCACATATGCAATTGTTTATTTGCTGACAGTCTTCCCTCACACTAGAGAATTGTGTGTCTAGACTAGAGTGAAGACTGGAGCCAAGTCTCTTTGTGTCTGATTTCCCAGTTCTTTCTGTTGGGACACAATAATTTTCCTAGCCATTTTCAGCCTGTCACACTTCCTGCCCAGGAGCTAACTAATTCACCTTAATGCCTTCACTCATTGGTCTACCACATTCAGTCTGACCACTGCACCTTGATATATCTCCCAAAGAATTACTCAAATACTCAGTGCTTAAGGCATCCTTTTTTGGTTTAAAAATTGAGGGTGTGGGGAAGTTGAAAATCCAAAGCCTTAGAAACATCTTCTTTGAAAAGAACCATTACTAATTAATAATACAAAAAAAAATTTTAAAGGCATTACCAAGATGGAAGGAATTAAAAGAAATGTCTACAGACAACACAAAGTAAAAGCAGGGTGGAAACAAACAAACAAAAAATCTGAGCTGCATACCAAGTTCAAGGCCAACAGCAGAGAGAAATTGTTTTCAAAATAAAATAATTTAAAAAAAAAGAAAAAGAAAATTCTATTGGCTTCCCTGAGGGGTCTGGAATACCTAGTGCCCACAAAGTTAAATTTGATAGCATTGTAGGTATTTTTGACTCAACACAAAATAAAATGTAGGGTTTATCAAAGTAAAAAGTGTGATAAGAAAGACTCACATAAAAGCTAGAACTCCCAATGACTAAAAGTGAAAAAGTCCCACTTTATTAAGAGGGACAAAACAAATGTTGTGTTCCTTTGCTGTGAGCCAATAAACAATAGTAAAATACCCCTGAAAACTTGTATCTACAAACTAGTTCTCTGAGATTTTCATCTTTATTCTAATACCCTGCAGCTTCCCCCCCAAAAAATATTTATGTTAATAATATATTTTGAAATGGTTTTATATTGCCAGGTCTATAATACAGCTGCCAAAAGTAAATGAGTATATCTCCAGTGTAAGAAAATGGGTTTACAATAAAAAATAATCACAGAGCAACATGAAAGAATAAAATCCATGAAGAAGAGTAACCATCAATAACAAAAACCCAACCAGATTGTGTAAAACAGAGAGGGGAAATAGTGTAATGTTTTCATTGGCTCTTTTGATATAAGATATAGATACATTTATTAGCTATATTACAAAGCAACCCTGAATGTACTTTATCTACATTCCATTGATTATATCATCTTCAATATCTCAACCAAAGGTTCCATTCTTACAATCCATCCATGTAAAGGTAAGAGAAAAGAACAAACCACTTCCACAGTTGTCCTCTGACCTCCGCATGTGTATGTGCCATAATGTGTGTGCACACAGAGCACACGCTCTCATACACAAATAATAATAGAAATGTTTGAAAATGTTTTCTCCAAAGGAAAATATATAACTCAAGATAGCTGGTAACTGGTAAAACAGACACATAATAAAACAGAGGTTTCTGTCTCTAGACATTTTCTATGGCTCTTAATTGTTTCTTGTGCAACTGCCTAAGACAGGGTTTCTCTGTGTAGCCATGGTTGTCCTGGAACTCACTCTGTAGACCAGTGTGGCTCAGACTCAGAGATCCGCCTGCCTCTGCCTCCAGAATGCTGGGATTAAAGGCGTGTGTCACCACCACCTGGCTCTAAACCAAACTTCTAACAACGGCTACAGCTATAACTTTTCCATCTTCTGCCTTTCTCACTCTTGTCTATGAAATGGACCTTTCCAACATCTGTTCTCACACGACACTAAGCAGCTTGATTCTGTAATATCTCCTTCATTCTACTCCTTATTTCTTAAAGAACTCACTTCTCTCAGAAAGTCCCTCTACTGTGATTTCTATTCCTTTTCCTTCATCTTCTCATGCACATTCTCTGTAAGAATTACATAATTAAATTTAATTCATAATCATTATTTCCTTAGGTTAGGGACATGACCCATCATTATAGCATTGACTCTGAGGTTGGTTTGATTCCTGTTCAGACACTGCATGGCGATAGTTGCTTCACTGTAAAACTTCATTCTTACAAAGCAAATGTGGGAAATTTAAATATTTAATTCGCAAAAGCTGCTGGCATCATTAAATGTGACAATCAATATAAAATTTAGATCTGTTTTTACAATAAAATTAATGATTTTATTCTAAATCATGGTGCCCTGAGACCACAACTGGGTATGGGATGTTCTATGGTCACCATAGGCAACCAGGAAAACCTAAGTTAAAAACAGCAAAAGTGTGTATGCTCATCCAAAGTAAAAGATTCAGTTCACTCAACCCAGAATGTTGAAACTGTTAAGAGAAAACCACAATCTTAAAGCCCTCACCAGCCTTCACTGCTAATTTGTCCTTTGGTTACGGTTGCTAGAAACCAAGGCTGATAAGAAATCTATGACTCCTACCTCACTTGTAAAGATGAGCTGGGTCAATTCTCATATCTGCAGAATTTGAACCAAAATATTTCAAAACATTGAAGCAATTAGTAAGAAATGAATTTACAATAAAAGGCTCAAGTCAGTAAACTAGGAGCCACAGCAAAATGGGGGGGGGGGGGTGTGTGTAAAGTTGCAAGGGACCAGAAACTATGATTAAATTAGTAGATTACTGACAAGGCACAATGTGCAATGTGGTAAAGTATCCAGGAAACTTACTAATGGAAATCATGAGCTCTCAGAACCTCTATCAGTCACCAACATCTTGATGGCCCCTATGCAATTGTGCAATAAATCCAGTGTCTTTGGCTCAAGAAAGCCCTGATCCTTAATCACAAAAGTCTAATACTTCTGAAAAGAAGTTTGGCTCATCTATGGCATCATTTCAAAGAGGTTCTATTCAGAACAATTCTGACTATACTGAGTACCCAGTATCTGCTTTGGAATCTGCTCTCACTCACCGTCCCTTTCAAAGAAAATTTATCTCCCTTCCTGATGCTGTAGGTGACTGTTATTTCTCTGTTCACTAAAATTTACATCTCATGCCTGCAGGGCGTACTGAGACTCCAGTTAACCAAATAATGAGTTGGCAAACAAAACGGCTTAATGCCATTCTCTCCACAGGTATCTCTAAGTTATTGCTTTCCTCTGAATGTAGCAATTTTACCAGTGATAAGATGAATAAAAAAGGTTAATAAAATGTAGATTTCTTATACCTTCCTCTCATCAACCCAAAGTAATATTCTCTGACTTTTAATCTCTATGCTGTTGCTTACACTACATCATCTTTTTGTTTGTGTGTATGTGCATGTGTGTGTTTGTGTATGCATGTCAGATATATATGTATATATGCTGCTTATAGACACATGCACACACAGATGCACACACATATATGTGTATATAGAAATATATACATGTATAAAACTTTAGTTTTGCCATACTAGCCAAGTACATCTTATGTTCCAAGAACTATCAACAAAGAATCAAAAGTCTTGTGTAAGAGGCAGGCAACAAGGGATAATTACAGTATACTATGATGAATATATAGTAGGAAAAGCATTTATAGTAAATATTTTAGACACTGTGGGCCATCTGGTCTCTCTTGTAGCTATACAACTCTGCCACATGAAAGCAGCTCATAGACATATGCAAACAAGTGGGTATGGCTGTGATCCTATAAACCTTTATTTATGTAAACATAGTTGGCCAAATTTAGCTCACTGATCATAGTTTGCCAACCACTGAGCTAGAGTAAGAACATGACTTTTCAACAATTACTTATTGAATATGTAGCTTACTCTTTTTCAGTTCTGGGTGCTTGGGTAACCCAACCATATGAAAATCCCTTCATTCATGGAATTTACATTCCACTGGAGAAGACCGACATTTAGTAAAATAAACCAAATAACGGGCTAGTGATGACTTCTAAAATGAAAACTCCAGCAGGAACAAAACCATGAAAACTCAAAGGAGTGTGTGAAGTTTTAGATGGGTCCACCTCTATTCATGGTGACTTTGAAAAATAACCAGAAGAAAGTGTGCAAGATAACCAGGCATAAATCTGGAGGAGAGTACTTCAGAGAAATGAAAGCCACCAGAGAGATCCTGCAGAAGGAGTGTGACCAGCAGGCCCAATGACAGGGAGATTTTCAGTGTGGCTAGAATTTAACTGGGTGGTGGCACATAGCCAAAAAGTGAGGCCACTGAAGTGACAGTGTGAGATGAGGAAGATTCAATAGAGCAGAGTGATTTTGTTCCTTACCCTTGACTTCTCCTGAGGCCAAGGGGCCACTATGGAAGGTTGACATGATGGGAGTCATGTTCTCGGGGTCAGTCTGCTGCGTTTAAAATAGAACTGGGGTAGAAGAAAGAGCAGGAACAAAAAACGCAAGACCAGGTTGTAAGACTTCGCTACAACTGAGGTGAAGGGTCGTGTGGCCAGTAGCAGAGAAGAGAAGTAACACAAACGCAATTAAAAAGATGCGTTCCAGAACAAAAGAAACTTCTGCAGAAAGAGGAAGTGATACTCTTAAAAGCTCAAGGCTAAGTAGTCATTAGTTATTCAAGTGTTGGGCTTGAGAAATCAGGTCCTGTAATGGTTAGACAAGGTCCTAGAAGAAAAGGGGGAAAAAGTATGCAGTTCAGAAAGCCAATGGGTAGGCAGCTTCCTCTAGGGAGAGGTACTGTGCTTAAACAGCCTTACAAAGAACCCTGGAGCAGAAAGAACTGCGTTCCATCTGCCACCCAATCTGTACCTCTGACCTAGGAGAACACGAGTCAGAGTTAGGGGAAAACAAGATTTACTATTTCTTTGGTCACTAAATAAGACTCAGATGAGGTTTCTAGAGAGAAAACAGAAAGCATAAGTAGGCAGCTGTCTTTCAGAGTCCCATGCTCAAATTCTAGGAAGAGATCTTGAAATGACATCAGATCAGCTGAGACAGAGTGGCAGATGGCCAAGGGAGCAGGGCTACACCCCAACTCCTAGGAAAATACCCAACTGCCTTGAACGACTGGATGCGGTTGGAGACTGGGGTCTCTCAATGTTTTTCCTAAGAGGAAATATTTGTAGCCCAGACAGACCACATGGCTCTTTTACAAGTCTGTATATTGGGCCAAGAAATAACCACAAAGGGAGAAAAACAGTCTCTCTCTCTCTCTGCACACCTGGAGAGAAAAAAGCACTTAACCAGGTGAACAGAAAAACTGGATTTTATTTACTGTAACACAATATTTATCGCAACCGTGGAAATTTCGCCTGTATGGAAGTAAACAGGGAAGGTTTTTATTTCCAGGTAAACTGCCTAAGCTTATCTTTGCTTTCTCTGATTCTCCTCCTCAGGTGACTCGGGTGAGAGAAAGTGAGACATGCCTTTAGCTTGCACAGTTCAAACATTTTAAGTGGAAAGACTGAGAGATTTTTCTGTTCAGCTGTAAAGACTTCCCTCCATTTCTTCCCTCCCTGCCCTCTTCTACCCCCTTACACTTATTTTCCCCTGCTTTTTTTTTTTTTTTTTTTTGGCTTCAGGGAACTTTGAATCTTGACTTCAAAAGAAACCTATAATGAAGCCTGGCTGATGTTTAACAGACCCATCACTGCAGGAGCCCAGCTCCACCATTCCTTTGGCTCAAAAGCCACAGTGTGTGGGTGAGCAAATCCCAGTGAAGTCCCAGAAAACAGGCTTCTGCAGCACTGGCTTGTCCATCCATCCCCCGTGTCAGAATATGCACTGGGCCTCCTGACCCAAGATATACCACTCTCGTGGTACGATGCATATACCACATGCACTTTGACGTGACTCTGAGGGGCACCTCTCAGCCTACATGCTAGCATTCTATGTACAGTCCTCTACCCTTGAACAAAACTCAGTGAATGGAGCAGGGACCAGGGTTGTGAGCCCAGGAGATGTTTGCCTACCACAAGCTTCAGAAGACAAATGGCCTGTTCCCCACTCCCTGCTTCCTAGCAAGGTCTGAGACTGAGTACTCGTCTCAGCAGGGCTCAGCCATTTGTTTTTATTTGATGATTATTCTCCTCAACAACAGTATTACAGAATCTGAGACACAGGATCAAAAAAAGGAAAGAAGCATGCAATTCCACGTTGGGCTGAATATTTAATCCCACCCTTGTGAAAAGCAGCGAATCAGACAGAAAGCGGGAACAGAAGCAGAGGAACTATGTTAGAAAGGAAAATAACAAAAACAATGACCAAAGGAAACTGAAGAATTAGGAAAAAGGTCAAAGACGCCAGGTTTACCTTCAGGCACAGAGATGTTCTTGGCTTAGCTCCCCAAGGAAGTGGTCAGTGATGTTTGTGACACTCAACCCTCTTCTCTCCTGCACCTCTTGAGGACTCTCTAAAGACAACCGGTAAGTACAAGTGGACATCTGGCTTATGCAGCCTGCCCTAGCCACAAGCCAAGTTCCTCTATCTCAGTAATCATGACCCACTGGCTGAGTAATGTATCTATAACTCATATCTCTGACCAGTCCCAAACCTTATAAATGCTTTCTCTTTGATAGCCCCATCTGGGCTACAGATGTTTGATGCTGGATTCCTTGGGTTCTCTCCTCCTCCCTGTCTTTGAGAAAGGAACTGCTTTGGCCTACATTTCTGGTTTCTCAATGGGAGTGGTGGGAAAGTTGAATAGGATTTGGAAAGCAAGAACTATCATCAAACATCAATCATCAATTACTAATGAATGTTGCTCTGTAATCTATCTATAGGTTTGAGCCCATTCTCCCACTACCTCCCCCTAAACCATGAGCTCCTAAATAGATGGTCTCTGTGCCTGGCATGTTCATGTGTTCAATAACTGTGAACTGGCAAAGCATTTGCTGAAATTAGATCCTCTAAGGGTCACAAAAGAATGGGACTGTGAGATTGTGCTCTGTGGATTTAATTGTAATAATGAGAGTGTTATACATGTTCAGATAGTTCAGAATAGTTCAGAAATGACCACTCAATTTACCAACTCTGAGGACCTCATAGAAATCCAGAGATCAGGGTGTCTTATTAATCCAATGTTCTTTCAAAAAATTCAATTTGTGCCATCAGCAACTAAACCAAAAGAGGAACAGGACCACCGCCTATACCAAACTAATGGGAAATAACAACCCCAGGTCACTAATATCCATCAACATCAATGGACTCAACTCCCCAATAAAAAGACATAGGTTTACAGAGTGGATCCGCAAGCAAGACCCTTCCTTATGCTGTATACAAGAGACACATCTAACCACGAAAGATAGACACTGCCTCAGAGTAAAGGGCTGGGAAAAGGTTATCCAAGCAAATGGACCCAGGAAGCAAGCTGGAGTAGCCATCCTAATATCAAACAAAACAGACTTCCAACTGAAGTTAATGAAGAAAGACAAAGAAGGGCACTATATACTCATTAAAGGGAATATTCATCAAGAGGAAATTTCAATACTGAACATCTATGCCCCAAATAAAAAGGCACCTACTTCTAAAACTTAAAGCGCACGTCGATCACAACACATTAGTAGTGGGAGACTTCAACACCCCACTCACAACAAAGGACAGATCATCAAGACAGAAGACAAACAGAGAAATATTGAGTCTAACAGAGATCATGAAACAAATGGACCTAACAGATATCTACAGAACGTTTCACCCAAACACAAAGGAATACACCTTTTTCTCAGCACCCCACGGAACCTTCTCCAAAATCGACCACATAATTGGTCACAAAGATAGTCTCAGTAGATACAAGAAAATTGAAATAACACCTTGTATCTTATCAGACCACCACGGAATAAAGCTGGTCTTCAACAGTAAAAGAATCAACAGAAAGCCTACACACACATGGAAATTGAACAGCTCCTTACTGGATGACCACTGGGTCAGGGAAGAAATAAGGAAGGAAATCAAAGACTTCTTAAAATCCAACGACAATGAAGACACAACATACCCAAACCTATGGGATACATTGAAAGCTGTGCTACGAGGAAAGTTCATAGCACTAAGTGCTTTCAAAAAGAAAATTGTGACAGCCCATATTAGTGAACTAACAGCTAAGCTGGGTGAATTGGAAAAAAAAGAAACAAACACTCCCAAGAAGAGCAGAAGACAGGAAATCATCAAACTTAGAGCTGAAATCAACAACTTAGAATCAAAAAGAACTATACAAAGAATCAATGATACCAAGAGTTGGTTCTTTGAGAAAATCAACAAAATAGACAGACCCCTAGCCAAATTAACTAAAAGGCAAAGGGAAAGAACACAAATCAACAAAATCAGAAATGAAAAGGGAGAAATAACAACAGACATTGAGGAGATCCAGAAAATATTCGGGCATTACTTTAAAAATCTATATTCCACTAAATTTGAAAACCTAAGCGAAATGGACAATTTCCTCGATAAATTCCACCTACCAAAACTAAATCAAAATCAGATTAACAGCTTAAACAGCCCAATAACAACCAAAGAAATAGAAACAGTCATTAATAATCTCCCAACCAAAAAAAGCCCAGGGCCAGATGGCTTTAGCACGGAATTCTACCGGACCTTCAAAGAGGAACTAACACCATTACTTCTCATTTTCATTTTTAAAAAACCCTTACAATTTAAAATAAAAATAGTCCACTAAAGAGATTGTTCACAGTTAGGTACCTCTAACTCCGGCTCCAGGAGACCCAATGCTTCTGGCCTCCACAGATACCAGCACACACATCCACATACCCATACATAGATACGCACAAAGGCACAAGACTTAAAACAATAAAGCCAAACCTTTAAAAACTAAAATCTTAAATAAAATAGTCTGGCATTAAAAATTATAAGATTTAAATATTTATTTGTTAAAAATTTTAAGCTGACAAAAGGATTAGAGGATAATTGCTTTTCACTCTTTGGGCTAAAATCAAGTGTGATATATATTCTTTTTTTATTGTTAGTTTGTATTTCTTAATTATCCTAAACAGTTTATGATGGTTGGTAGCAAAAGGCCAAAACTTCACATTTCCTATTTAAGCATTACTAGGTACAATACCTTTAAGAAGTGTTACCCTTAATTTTGTAACAATATACAAAGGTCAATACCAATGTGGCCAAATATACTCTTAATTTTGTATCAATATACAAAGATCAATACCTATGTAGTCCAATACAATCTTAATTTTGCATTAATATACAATGATCAATACCAATTTAGCCTAATATAGTATTAATTTTGTATCAATATACAAAGGTATAAGGGCTTATTCAATAATCTGTCCTTTTTTCTTGATCTTTCCTATACTATGTCTATGTCCCATTTTTTTCTCAAGTCTATTCACTCCTACATAGGAGAGAAAGAAGGATACAGAAAAGAAAAAGAGAGAAGTCCCTAGGTCTAACCTCCAAAACTCATCTAACAAGACCATTTAACAGCTTGTAGTCTCTTCCCCTAAATGACAAAATTTTCTGTTATCCATCGAATAACCAAAGGGGGGTGGGGGGAACACCCTCCCCACCTTCTGGGCCTGGGACGTCGCTCTCATAAATGACTTCCTGCTGATTTGGGACGTAGTAAACCTGTTTGGGGCCCAAATGGGGATGGAAAAATGGTTAAAAATGTTAATAGAATCATTTAATGTTCAGTCCTTTTGTGCTCAGCTATTTAGATGTCCTAAGAAGTTTGTAGACAGAAGCTGAACTTCAGGGCTTTACTGAAGATCTGGATGGAGCAGACTGTGGAGCTGAACAATCTTAGTGATTGTGAGTTGTGGTTGTAGACTTTTGAGGAAACAGCTATTGAGGGATATATTCTTAACATGGTGGCATCTGCTGGGTCCTCTAGTGTATGACTATATAGTAAATAGACTTTGGGAGCTAGGAGATGTAATAGGAGCCTGCTGCATCCAGTCTACTTATCAGTCTGGCACCCCCAGAATAGTGCACCCCCTTGGGTTGCACTAAAGGATAAAAAAAACTGTGGTACATCTACACAATGGAATACTACTCAGCCATCAGAAACAACAAAATCATGCATTTTGCAGCCAAATGGATGGAACTAGAGAAGCTCAACCTGAGTGAGCTAACCCAGACTCAAAAGGATTCACATGGCCTCTATTCACTTAAAATCGGATTGTAGCCATATAGTACAGGATAACTATACTACAACCAATGTACCAAAGGGAACAGGCACACAGACTTTGTTTCCTGTCAATAAGACACTTTGCCCTAGTAGTCCTGCCTTGTAAGCCCCCAGTGTATGAGGAGCCTCTTAGCCCTCATATGACTGCTGAACTGGGGTGGGGGACTGAAATGTAGGGACACTCTACTCCAGAGGAGTGGGATGGAAGAGTTAGGGGGTAGAGGTTGGGAGGGTGCAAATGGGAGGGATGAAAAGAGGGAACTGGGAGGGGTGGAAAGAGGGCACTGTGATGGAGATGTAACCTGAAGTAATAAATAAACATTAAAAAGAAAAGAATTAGAGGACAAAATTAAAGAAATATACCCAACCACCCCCCGAAAAAAAAAAAACAACAAAAAGAACATAAGAAATTAAAAGTCAATGAATCCATATCCAGGTGTCTGAGGGAAAAATAGAACTGAGAAATGTCAAAGTAATCATTTTAAGAAACAATTTCATAGTTAAAGAGAATAAATATTCAAATTTAGAAAGCCATCTAGGTTTTAGAAAAATAAAGTAAAAACAATAAGACCCCCAACTATGGGGGTGATTGCTAGAAAAGAGGTAAATTAACTAAATATGGCCGGCTGCCTGTGCTAACACTGGAACATGGAGAAGAGTTAGGAGACTGTTGCTCTGCATTTAATACAATTTGATGTTTTGAATGTGAAGATCCAGGGCCTGGGGAAATGGCTCAGTTGATAAAGTGGTTTTCTTGTAAGCATGAGAATTTGAGTGCAATATCCAGAGCTCATCTTTGAAAACTAACCACCAAACTAGTGGTGCATTCATGTAATCTAAGAGCCAAACCTAGTGGTACATGCATGTAATCTAAGAGCCAAACCTAGTGGTATCTATCCAGCACACTCTGGGCAAGTGAGAGACTATGTGTCAAGGAAAAGGTTGAGAGCACCTGAGGATAACCTAAGGTTGTCCTGTACCCCCATATGCATGCATATATACACACATTACATATGTACATTCACACAAACACTTACACATGTATGTACATGCACACACATTGTGATTTAAATATTTTTAATAATCAAAACATTCAATTATTTGGGGCTGGGAGTTTTGCTCAGTGGTAGTGCTTGTGTCTGATCAAAGCACTGGATTTAATGCCAGTAATCCTAAAAGTATAAATATCTTCTTTAATTATACAATGCAAATATTGTATGTAGGCATAATAGGTCTGGATAACAAATGGAATGAGATGTGTTCCCATAGCAACTCTGAGCCAGTGAGGGGAATAAGTTATAAAGACTCAGATATGAGTAATGCAGCCGAAATTCAATGAGATAAATGACCATTCTGAAGACAATGGTGCCTGGACACCTTGAAAGACTATTTCTGTGACTTAGATTGATTCCCTGGTATGTTTTCAGTCTGACATGTCTTCTCCCAAAGTCTCACCCGATAAAACTTTTTGGAAGCGATGGACCATGACAGGAGCTCTGACTTCAACAGATTAGTCTACTGTTAGGATTTTAATGTCATTATTGGGAGGTAGTAGAGACTTAGGAGGTGGGGTCTACTGAAGGAGTTAAGCCACCAGGACGTGATGTCAAAGAGCATATCTGGTCTCCTAGCACCTCAGCCTCTGTCTGCTTCCTAGCTATCATGAGGTAACAGCTTTCCTCCATCATGCTGTATAATCTCACCATAGGTCCTAATACAGAAACTGAAACTTCTGAGATCATAAGTCAAAATGAATTATTTCCCCTTTCAAATCACTTCCCTTGGGTTTCTGTCACAGCAACAAAAAGTCTAGACCAAGAAGTCCTTCGAAGGCCAGAGTAGTGCTACGGGAAGTGATGGAACACTTAGGAATTCAAGTCTAATAGGAGGTTATTGAATCTCAGGGATGTGCTCTCAGAGGGAATGGCTTCTTTCTTCACTTTTTAAATTGAATCTCAGGGATGTGCTCTCAGAGGGGATGGCTTCTTTTTCTACCTTTCTTGCTTCCCGAAGCATGAAGTGAACAGTTTGCTCCTGCCACAATGGCGACCTGCTTTATCCACCAGACCCACCTGGACTTGAACTAGTACATCCAGAAAATGAGCCAAAATAATCTTGCTTCAGCTATTTCACTTTACGGACAGAAATTTGACTAGCTCACCAACTCCCTCACTCAGGACAGTGACTTTTTCTAAAAGCTAGGAGACCAAGAAATACTTCCCTTTCTATCCTGGGAATCCTGTGTTTCTTCTTGGGGACTCCTTGGCCTCCTCTGGTAGGAGTCCAAGCTCTTGTGTGCCTCCACTACCCTGCACATGTCTGAGTGTGTTTTGTATAAGCTCCACAGACCCTGAGTCCTTTGAGAGTTGTGCCTTATCTTGGGCATTTCCAGGTCCTTAATTACCTTGTACTTCCTAAAATCCCAATAAAGCCTAGGAGGGGAGAAAGTTTTATTTGAGGGCTCTGAACCTCCTTTGTCTCCTGGAATCAAAAGAATAGTGAAGTGGCAGAAACATACCCTGTAAGGACAGCCCAGACCCCAGTTCCTTACCTCTTGGGTGAGTCAGGGTCAAAGCAAGTCTTGCGGACATCAGTCGCTTCAGGATCGCAGCAGTCCCCATCGTCAAAATCGTTCAGCATGTTGTTGCACTCCACGTGACAGAGTCCATCCCTGCGATTCCAGGAGTAGCACCAGCCCTGTAGGCGGCAATCACCCCCATCGTAGCCAGTGAGTGGATGCTCACACTCAGGGTCACAGTGGTCATTGCCAATCTTGCTGGGCTCACAGTTAACAAGTACAACCCGGTGGCGCAGGGTGGAGTTATGGACCTGGTGGACATTCAACTGCCAGCTGATATTGTAGCGGCTGAAGGCCTCGTTCAGCGCTTCGTGCTGACGGAGGATCTGGTCATCACTCACAATGGGATGTCGCCCCTCATCATCACAGATGTTTACCACCTGGTAGCGGATCACTTTCTCTCCCCGAAGGGGCCCATGCTTATTGTATTGGGAGATCAGTTCCACATTGTCACAAGCTGTTTGCCCACAAGGTGGGGACTGTAAAGGTGACAGAATTTCAGGCTGTGACTCAGAGTCCTGGAGAACCTCCAGCCGGGGATATTTCTCATCTCTGAAGGGGGCCCACTGTTCCTTCAGGGGATCGAAAGTGGCTGTGAGGATCAGGTTGGTCAACTCATCTGCTTCACTTGGATGCTGGGGACTATGCTGGAGGTGGGTCTGTGAGAGGGCAGTCGACCAGATGACTAGCGTGCCCAGGTAGCCACGAAAATAATGCCCATCCTCGGAGCTATCCCCTCCCAGCAGTAGAGAGCGACAGGATGCCATGAAAGGGCTGTTCAGTGGACCAGACTGGTCAGGACTCCTAGCCACTCGAGTGCCATCCACATACAGAGCTATATGCTGTCCGTCATAAGTGGCTGCTACATGAGTCCATGTGCCGGGCTGGTAGCGGCTGTGGACAGTCACAATAGTAGCTTTCTTCAACCGGTCAGTGCGGAGGGAAAAGAAGAAGCGAGCATCTCTCCTCCCCTTGTCCTTCCCTGAGCGGATCCCCAGGGCCCAGCCTTTGTCATTGTCTGTGTGGGAGCAGTTATCAAACATACCTGGGAAAGAAGGAAGAGGTGATGGGAGAAAGACCAGATACAAAGGGAGTGGAGAAAAGGAAAGGAAAGTTGGTGTAAGTAACAAGAGTGTAGGCTTTCAGTTCCCCACATTGGCTTCCTGTCCATATGCCCATACCAGAAATTCTGACAGTGTCTACACACACACACACACAAGGCTGATTGAAGATTTCATTCAATTTAGCAATTTATCTCATTTTGGTATTTTTAAATAACCGAAGTAGAAGCCAGAAAGTAGCATCCAGCACAAATGATGAGCACCCCTTGCTCCAACTATTCCTCATGATCATGGATTTTGAGTGCCTGCCTTCCCTCACTGCATGAACGTTTCTGCACTTCCTCAGAAGCCATGAGGGAAGCATATAGTCCAATGGGCTTATCCCCAAAAATGAGAAAGTCAGATATGAGAATGACAGCCGGGCGGTGTGGCGCACACCTTTAATCCCAGCACTTGGGAGGCAGAGGCAGGCAGATCTCTGTGAGTTTGAGGCCAGCCTGGTCTACAAAGCGAGTCCAGAACAGCCAGAGATACACAGAGAAACCCTGTCTCGAAAAACCAAAAAAAAAAAAAAAGAGAGAAGAGAACGACCACTTTTTACCCCGTGATTCCTCTCACAGAACACAAACAGGACTACTCAAATAAATGTGACCCACTACCAGGCTCAGAGCGTGCACTAGACCAATACACCCAGTTGAGTAAATAATGGCAGGAATGCCTGTGAATACAAATTCTAAAAATGGAGGCAGTAGGAAGCGTGTTAGGTGTTAGGGACACAGTGGTAGGACCACAGGCGGAGGGAACCCTCAGGCAGACTGCAGTCCTTGAAAGTCCCAGCACTCCATTTTGATTGACTCATCTATTGGTGAATAACTTCTCACATATACTTCTAAGGCAGCATTTCTCAACCTGTGTGTCATGGCCACACTGGCAAACATCTATCTCCAAAAATATTTACCTTATGATTCATAACAGTAGCAAAATTATAGTTATGAAGTAGCAAAGAAAATAATTTTATGGTTGGGGGCGAGTCACCACAACATGAGGAAGTGTATTAAAGGGTCACAGCATTAGGATGGTTGGGAAGCACCATCCTAAGGAGCATTTTTATTAGTAAACTACAGGAAAGTACTACACTTCCATGGAAACACTCGGTGTGATAGCATTTCTTGTATTGATGAATGATTGGTAGAGAGTCTAAGGATCTGGTGCCTTAGAATAAAATAATAGTTGTTCTCCCTGGGACTGTTAGTAATTTTATCTGTTCCCTGAATTCCTGCATAATCTAAGACAGTAATATTTGTTTATATGTGGTATGGAGTTATGAGCAAGGCTTCTCATTCTTTTTTTCCTTTTGATTAATTCCTAGACATTTCTATACAATGCCTTTTTATCATATTCATCCCCTCCACTAATTCCTCCCAGAACACCTCTTCTTGAGTCCAATTTGGGAAAGTATGTTTACTTTAAGCCTTCACATTCTCATGGCAAGCAAATAGCTATATTCTCATAAAAGATGGAATATCTTCTCTTGTCTCTGACATAAATTAATAACTTGAAATTTAAGGGCTAAAAGTCATTTTTAATAATATAGTGCCTTGTCAACTGAATAATTAAATTTTGAAGAATAATAATTAAATGGTAATAATATAATAAAGAATAATAGTTGAACTAGGTATTATACCTTGAAGAGAAGGTAATGACCTACAGTGCAACTCCAGCTGCTCAGTATTGATTTGTTGTTGTTGCTTGGGTTTTTATTTATTTATTTTGTTTTGTTTTCTGTTCTTTTGCTGTTGTTTTTCTATTAAAAGAGTTTAAGAACGAATTCTTTAGAAATCCTTTCATCACATGGATTTTTATAAAGAAGACAAACCGACTGTGATCAATACTAAGTTTCTTGCTTCATATTTTCTTTTAGGTTCATAGATTTTGAAAACAGTATTATCCTATTATGTTCAAACACTGACTATGAACAAAAGTGCCACAACACTTAATATGAGTACCATAGATACTGATAGCTCAGCTATATGCTGATTTTTTTTTTAGTTGAAAGTCTATTGTAGGAGGCTACATACAGAATTGGAGAATTGTATAGAATTGGAGTACAAATGATTTTATATAGTTTTTAAGAAGTTATTAACTAAATCTAGTTGTAGTTGTGAAGACTTTAATTTACTGTACTTAGAATTCCTATTTGATTAACAGTACAGTAATTATTTCTACTTAGTTGTCTCATGGGAAGTCATAAAATTTTCAAGTTACTAATTTTCAGTGTTTGCTAACTTCTATAGTGTAAATTACACCCATGGCACTAATTTTAGGCTGCTAATATGATGTCACTGCACATGATGTTGGGAAGAGATGTGTACATGTGGCTCTTCTGAACCCATAGGAGCCAGTTCCAGAAGCTTCAGACTAAAAAGGAAAGATCTCCACAGCCCAATGTCTCCCTCTCCCTCTGACTAAAGTAGACACAGCTGTGTTGCAGATGATGCGAGTTTCTGTCATTTACAAGGGGGTAAATATTGCCTCTCACCCAGGTCTTGAGTTTTTGCATGTCTGCCTGTACAGCAGCTGTACCTGTGAATACAAAATGTCCATGCCAAGTCTGCCCTTTGTTACCCTTTACTTATAAGTGGAAACTACAGGACAGCCTGGCCCAGCTCTCTGTGTGCTATTAGGAAAAATCCTCAGTCCTACTCACTTGACCCCACTGAGTAGAAAAAAGATAGTATTTGTCTCACAGGGAAAATGACAATCCCCATATTGAGGACACATCTCTTTCTTCCCAGTCTTGCACAAGATCTGAGTTTCACCATGTATATTGTGTTGGCTCTGATCCTGTCGGTTCTGTGAGCATCTGTGCTAGACTGGGATTTTATAACTTTGGATGTACATGTGATAGAAACAGGCACATTATGACTGGTGTTTATTCATCAAAGCCGCATTCTTGGGAAGAACAGAGGGAGCAGATCATGTCTATGATTTATTAGATCACTCAGCAACAAACTGAACTTTGATAGCTCATGGTTAGAAAAATCAGATCAAATGATGTAACTCAAAAGAGAGCAGTGGGATTGAAGCCCAAACATTTGAATCACATTCTCTTAAAACTTACAGAATAATTTTTCAGCACTTCCTTCCAATTGCTTTCTGATATATGTGTCAAATGTTTACTAAATTTGTGTTTGGTTAAACACCTTACATTATATTAAAATTGACTGTTCAAGAGAGGGAAAAGTAAACTCAGGGAATATATCTTGTTCGTTGTATTTGTGCTCTAAGCTCCCAAAGCTATATTTAGAACCATGGTGATCTTAACAGAGAAATATACTCAAGTGTGTCTTGGAGAAAAATAAATCTATATCCTTCTCTCAGTCTAGCACATCCTCAGGCCAATATGAAAAATCCTAATACAATGTGAGCCTCAAAGCTGGAGTGTTGTGAAGAACTGTGTAGTGGAGAAATTTTAAGTACAGTACCTATATAAACGTCACCCTGTGTCTTTCAGTTTCGTGAGCTCACTCTTTCTGCTTCGGAGATCTGTTCCTTATGCCAAGATGAAATAAAAGAAGCTTGAGCTATCTTTTACTAAGGCTTTGCTCTGCTCTAGCCATGGCTCATGTATCTTCCCTCTTAATGTACCACAAATGTATGAGCTGAATTGGAATATCCTTCCCTGAGGACCAAAAGCTGAACATTGGAAGATGGAGAAATTGATTGACAGACTCATATTTAGCAAGTGCCAGAAGCAGAGACCAAAACCAAGTCTATTCAACCAAAAAGCCCATGGCCTTTCTACTGCAGTAAATTACTTCAAATCATTTTTTTAAATGCTATTGCTTGGTTGCAAAAAGAAGGACATGGGCTGGCGAGTGTGGCATTAATAGGTTTATAGATTTTTTTTCTGTGACTCCTGGGAAATGCACAGACCCAAAGCCACACCTGGAAATAGTTTGGAGGAGAAAGCAAGTGACTAGGAAGGTCATGTGTCGGAGCCTACATTGATGAGCAGCCTTGCTGAGTATTGAATAACATTTCTAGGCAACCCCTAGGCTCCTTTGTGATATATAACAATCACAAGTTATTAAGTCTTAAGGATCCCAAGGCCAGTGAGACTTGTTGAATCCAAAACTGTAGCCACAGAGAAGAGAGTTGAGGAAAGGTATTGTGAAGAACAGGAAGTTAGAAACTGGCTTCTTTACATGGCTTCAAATATTTCATGATTAACTATGTAATAGGTGAAAGGAGAAAACAGTGAGAAGGGGGAGTTCCTTCTAGGAGCTGTCTCTAGCTCTCTACTGCCAGTGGCTCTCTTCCTTCTCCACCAATCCTCTTTCTCCCTCTTGGGATCTTCTGTCAGTTGGCTTTGATTAAAAGGAGTCTTCTATTGAATAACAGATAAAATATTCCCACCAGGCCTTGGGGACCCAGATAACCCTGATATTGGTGTGACACATGGGAGTGAAGAGAGGGAACCAAAGGAGTTCAAGTGTGCCCCTTTCTGTGCAATTACAGTTCTTGACTTTCCCTAGTATGGTAGATGTGCTTTTCCCCAGCCTTTCTATAATGAACCCCTTTATTCTGGAACCAACAAAGTTGGATGACAGCACATGGGATGAAACTTGTTGAGAGATTTTCTTGGGCAAAGCCCTCCCCTTGAGGGTCCACCCAGGTCAGATTCTCACTTAATAACAAACTGGGGTAGCGGGGGAGGGGGAAAGGTAGGGTCTGGGCAGAAATGATGCTCTTGGCAAAGACACAGCTGTAGAACCTAACTTCCAAGAAATCCCCATGGCAGGAGTTTTGCTGGGGAACTCTTGGGGATTAAAATCAGGAGTGAGAGTTCTGCTTCTCGGAGAGGTTTCATCAGCTTCCAGGAAGGTAAGGCTCCCATCAACAAAACAGAAGAGTCATGCTCAGTGTCAACAACTCCCGTAACTGCAGAAACATGCTGTATGGTGCAAGTTTGTTTTTAGGAGGAAAATGGAAAAAAAGGGGGGGGGAGCAGGTTAGGTCATGATCATAAATCACAGTGATAGAAGGCAAGTTCTTTTCTCAGGGTATTATACCTGGGTCTACCCCATACATATATATGATGTCTTCTGCAGACGTCCAGCACCCAGACGTCAGCACACACACACACACACACACACACACACACACACACACACAGATTGTGGAAGGGTAAAAAAGATAAGCAGGACAAAGAAAAGGGCTATCCATCAAAGAGCAGTAAACCTGGCAGGATATGGGACTTAGTGAACAGAAAGAGGGGGAGAAAGTGAAAAAGAGCAAACCCAAGGTGTTTTTCAGCTGTTCTAGATAACTTTCTTTCAAGACAGGGTGAGGAACAATGTTTCATCTCTGAGTCCAACGCTTCACAAATTACAGCAAAGAGCTGGGGAATGTCTCATGGGGACCATCTCTCTAGTATCTTTCCAGCAAACATTTCAGCCTCTCCTTACAGAACGCTTTTCATTTTAGTCATGCTCTCTTCATGGATGATAGAAGACAGGAGGGGGACATCCCCGGCCCCCCACAGGCCACCCAGGCGTGCAGTGGGAGTCCACCAGCCACAGAGAGAAGGCTGCTTTGAAATTGCCCAATAGAGCAGGAAAGCAAACCTTGATGGTGTGGAATATAAGAACCAGAAGAAGGGCACAGCCTCAGAAAAAGTGCCTTGAATGTGATCCTAGAGATAGTGGTTAGCATGGGCCCTGGTAGCTGTATCTATGCAGGTTAGCGACTCTTGGGGCTAATTTTGTGACTTGGTGGAGATAGGGAGCCTAGTCAAAACCACACCCTCTGCCTACCACTTAGTATCTGCAGGCTGAAACCAAATCTGAACACATGCAGATTCTATTCAGGACTCAAGCAGTACCTGCCGCTTTGCCTTCCAACAGACTTGCAGGAGAAGCTGAGTGCTGAACTCACTACACTGAGTCGCAGGACCCCGCGGAGGCTATGGTGGTAGTTGTGCCTGTCATTATCATGGGAGAAATGGAATCCTAGCCTGGTATATACTGGATAAGAACTCTACCACTGAGCTATCTTTCGAGCTTCACTGTTTTTGTTGTTGTTGGTGTTTTTGTTTTGTTTTCGTCTAATGTTACTAGGGACCAAATATACAGTACACATACTAAGAACACAGTCTACCACTGAGCTGCAGCCCAGTCCCTGAGGAGCAGGACTCCAAGTTAGGATAAACTTGTTTTTTTTGGGAAAAGCATGATCAATGGTGCATAGGGATGAAAATATATCTAGGGACTGTAGTACAGCTATGTAAGTAAGTAATCCACAGAAGCCAGAGGAGCTGCCAGGGTAGCCAAATTACAGTTGTAATGTGCCTTGTAGAAGAGTGGCCAGAACCCTCAGAATTTCCAGAGAATCTCTAGGACATCCCTGCCCCATCCCAACACCCTTCCATCTCTGCAGCAAGGCCCTGGAGACCCACAAATGACCAATCAGGGTCATCCCAGCAGTAAGCTGAAAACCACAAGGTTGCTTAACCTTTTTTTTTGAAAGAGCAGGCTGTGAAGTAGAGCAACTGGATCAGGCAAACAGTAATTCCCTGACCCTGAGCAACATGAAATCATCCTCTATGCCTTAGTTGCTAGATCGTAAAATGGAGATAACACAGTAGCACCAGCTTACAGCATAAGAGAGAAGATGAAACACACTAACACACACAAAAGAATTAAAAAATGATCAGCACCCATTAGGCAGTCAGAAGTAATTGTTTATCATTTTTGCACATGGTGGTGCATCCCTTCAACAAACACACAAATTCCTTGAGAGCTGGCACTCCTCCTTTACACTTTCCTTGATCCCCATTGTATCAAGGCCAACATCTTGCCCAGGGTAGAAGTAAGTCATTATTAGTAGCTTAGCTCCACAGGAGGTTTTTACCAGAGTTGTCAAGAGTATCCTCCCAACTGAAAATATGTCACAACTCTGTTCTCCCTAATGAAAAAAATTACTTAAACTTTCTCCCTCTACAACTTACTCCCATGAAAGGAGTAGCTACTAATCTGACCTAGCAGGGTGCTGCCCCTAAAACCTGTGCCTATAAAGAGACATTGATTCTCACCTCCTCTTACACTTACTACTGGGGACAACAAAGAATTAAGAGCCCTCCTCACCTTTGTCCTCTCTAACTCATCTGGGCAACTTCTTCCAGACCTCATCTGTCATCTCGGTATATTTGAGCAGTACTGAATTATTTTTCCTCACATGAGGTAATAACAGGAGTTTAAGAAGTATTCCTTATGTGTAGTCTTTGCTACCAAGAAAGGGTTGGGGGAGAAAGGGAAGGCAGTCTCCTGAGTAATTGAAAGCATGGGAAATTCTGTTTATTTATTTACTTATTTATCTGTTTATTTACTGGGATGTCATTTGAAACATTTCTAATTGTCTTCCAGAACAAACAGTATGAAAGCCCCTGAGCCTCTGTGAGTGATGTTGATCCTCCTGTAGCTATGGAATTCCCTTAAGAGCTAGTCAGCCTGAGGTTGATTTCCTGGGGTTTACATAGTGAGTCTCTGTAGTGTGAAGAGGGGTGGAACAGCCTGTTGTTTTTCATCAAAAGTTGAAAGCTATCCTCAACTAACACGATTTCCCATCAACTGATATCTCACCTTAACAAAAATGGGAAGGCCAACAATACAACAGAATATATATAAATCCTCAAGTGCAGACAGCAAGAGATGTAGGCTCTGAGGGAAGCAAAGTCATAGACCATAGAGATCCTGGAATAGGGCAAATATTCATCTTCACATAATACTGTGGTGTGGTAAGAGTTTTAGAAACCAGTTATGAGAATGTTTTTATTTAATCCCAGGTGTGAGGCTGCTATTAACTGTGCTACCTCCTGAGCTAGCAGGGGTGTGGTATAGCCAACTGAGCAATTTTAACTCAGAGGAATTGAGAAGGGATTAAAAAGCCAGAGACCCCTCTGAGGAGAAAGGGGGACTACCAAGAAGAAAGAGCAGTGCTACAGAGAAGAAGAAAGTTGCTGCTTTCCCTGAGGCCAGTTCTTCCTGCTGCTGTTTCCTGGCTTGCTGGAGTTCTGGATATTGTGACTACTGAGACTGGTATTGCCCCCAAAGAATCCAGCAACCCTAGTCAGTAGGAAGTAGCTCAAAGAAACCTATGTCCCTTCTCCCTCTAGCTTTCTTTCTCTCCTGCATAGTGTTGGGGTGGGGGGGGGTTGGAAGGGAGGTAGAGGCATTAAATACAATAAAATAAATTAGAGTTCATAAATAAGTATACTACAAAAATAATAAAAGCTGCTTGCTACACCACGGCCTCCAGAACCCATCAGTCCTTGAAGAGACACAAACACAGACACAGAGTGGCACCTTTACCAACTGGTAATTCCCCCTTCTCCAGCCTTCCTCCACTCCACCAGGGTCTCCCAGAGAATTCTGTTTTCTAATGCCTGGGAAGCAGCAGCAATTCCAATTTCCTATTGTTTAAGTCCTCCTTTGAATAAATGACTGTGAGAAGTCTTTCAAAAGTTTGTTTAGCATTTCTTTCTAGTAGGGCCAGTCTATAGAATCAATACAATCCTAGGAAGTGTTCAAATAGTAGTTCATACATACTCAGTAGTCCTACAGTACACAGAAGTCATGAGATAAAGCAAGCTTGGAAGAGAGGCTTTTGCATTGAAAATAACCTGCCACTTCTTGTTCAGATAACAAGAAACTTTGCATAATGGGTTTTCTTAAAATGATGCGTGGCGTTGCTCTCATTGCATAAATCATTTGTCCTTTGGCTACTAGAGTCATTCAGTTGCACACATTGCCTGGGCTGGTTTAATAACACCTAAAAGTGCTTGCCTCTGCCATACAGGCACAAGTCACGTAAGAGGCCTCTGCTTTCCAGGAAGAAAGCACCGGGAAAGAGCCCACTTAGGGACCACACGAATGAATGCTATGCCAGTCACATTTACATCCTCATAGTCGCTTACTTCAGCTGTGTATTACAGAGAGTCATAGCTTGTGTTCTCACACTTAACAAAGGTGTGTCTGCAGAGCTTTGTGTTCAAAAACCATTCCCTTAGTGCTGACCTCTGAGTAAACATATGCCTGAAATTATTCTGTCTACTTGCTCTCAGAGAAGGAAAAAGGACAAAGAAAAATATGTGACCTAGTGAAATCATAGTTAGGACTAAAATAATTTTTTAAGTCACACCTTACTGAAAAATCTTCATAAAATCTTTTCTTCTACTTTCCAAAGAGACATTTAAATTAAACAGAAGCATCCAGAAAGAACTGAAATGAAACCAAATTAGAAGCTAAGAAACTTGGGAGCGTATCCCCAAGCTGCCCCCACTTGGTCCAGGAAAAATGTCTTTCCATATGTGTGTGCCTCAGTAGACTGCTGTTGGCACAAACAATGCCTGGAATCCTGGTCTTTCATTATATCAGTTGGTTCTCACTATCCACACCTGAGACTATGGTCATAGAAAGAGGAAAGAATTGGGTTGTTTCACACATTAATGATGGGTTTTAAATACTAGATTCTTTTTCAGTCTCATCTTGTAATCGTGTCCTTCTATTGCCTAAAAGGCAGATTAAGCAACGTATTAGTTTGTAAGGACACTGGTTACCTAAGATTCAGGTGATTAAAGTTTATTTACAAATAACTCCGTGAATGGTACTACATGAATGTGCAAGCAACAAGTGTTCAGGCCTGACGAGTTTTTAGGCACTAGCATGATTGTATGTAATGTCACAAGGAAGAGAAGCATAAGGCAGGAAGGCAGACCCAGAGAGCCTAGCTACCAGAGTTGTGTACACCACCAATGATGAAGATAACCCCCAGCATCGGTCACTACCTAGCAGACATAACTCCAAACTTGTGATGCATTTAATACAATCACTACTCTTAGAGCAAAATTTCTATTGTTACAATTTTACAGATAAGGCACTTCCCAAGGATAGTAAAGGGCTTGAAGCTAGAAGTTCAGACTCTAGATTTGGCTTTGCCTCCCACCAATTAGAGGTAATAGGCTTCTATGGAATTGTAGGCAGGATGTTTAGCAGGAGGAATAGTCTACACAGAGGCAAGGAACAGCTAGACCATGTGGAGAGAAAAGAAAGAATTCCCTGATAGCCCACAACTCTGAGATATGGCCCCTATTGAGTAATCAGAAGAGGCTAAGCTCTGTGTGTACAAGGTCCAGAATACTCTATCTATTATTTCAAACAAGGTAGTCTGTTCCAGGATCTGCCATGGTACTGGGTGACACAGGAATGATTGAGATCCAGAGCTGTCTGGAGATGCCAATGACAGATCTGAAGGTTTCACCTGCTAAGCGGACCTTCTGGAACTATGACTTGGAACTTTGAGGAATACTGCAGGCTAGTAGAGGGCAGGGTCAGCAGGGAGCGTGTTCAAAGAACTGTCAGAAACAGAAGGGGGCAGTTGCCTCCCTTTTCAGGGCATGTGTTTTGGCAGCAAACATCCATATAGCACTGTTCAGCAAACATCCATATGGTACTGTTTATTTCCTAGAAGTGCTGAGAGCAGAGTCAAAGAGACAAAGAGGGTGAGGCCACCATTTCATGCCTCTCTTCTGTCAAGCCTACCACTGGTTGACTTCAGAGCATTGACATCCCATGCTCTTTCCAAGGGCCCAACAAGACTACCACACCCAAGAAGGGAATTTTGCCCCAGATTACCTCTCTTCTCAGGATCTATCCCATGGATTGTGACTGGATTATAAGGATTGTAGAGGTAGTCCATTATACAATTGTTTCAAGTGATTAATGTGCCTTGAAATAAACAATGTCTAATATTGCTGCTACAGTCCATGTTTATAATTATTCTGTGTGAAGTAGGAGGGTTTTTTCCCTCCAAAACAGTTATTTAATGCCTATTTCATGTTCAATAAACATCTGTTAAATTAATGAACTAGTAAGTGAGTGAATGGTGAAAAATTCAACTGAGCTAGGAACTGTCTATAAGTCTATGTTATATTAAACTAAAATGATTTCAAAGCCACACATAGTAGCCCAGCCTATGTAGATGGGTCCCTCACAGACACAGAAAACAGAAGAGTGGTTTGAGAAAGAGGAGAGCTGCTCTGAGGCAGGAGCTCTCAGACTCAAACTTAGATCTGTCTGTAGCAGGTTTGTGACCTCGATTCTGTGTAGGCTGGTTACAGATTCTCTGTGCATTAGCTATATACCCCTGGGCAATGTCCTATTTCTTTCTGACCTCTCCACTCTCCATTCCCCTCTTCACGTGGTCCTGAGGAACACTTGAGTTGAAATGTCTAAACTAACTGCTGCAGTGCGTGACACAAATCAGCATTACACAAGTAGCCAAGGAAACATTGCTAGGAAAATCCCTTACAGTAACTGAGCTCACATTTGCACACTTTATGTTTCTGTTCATTTGTCTTCCATTATTTCCCGGTGTTCATGCTGTCACTCACTTTAGATTACCAGTTCTTTAACATTATGCCCTGAGACTTGGATCTCCTCTAACACACAACAAAATCTCTCTGAATTTGTGTTTGCCCCTGACAGTGTCCTTCCTTAACATCCTACTCTGTGCCTTCACCCTCTCCTCTCCTCAGTAACTCTATTGCCAGAATGTCTCTTTCTACCCAACTGGAGTATGAAACGGATTCTCCTAGTCTGTGAATCCCAACTGTTGAGTCCAAAGTCCCCACCTCAGACCCAGTGGCTTTCTTGTCACTGCTGTACCATCTAACACTAGTCTCTTTCATCCAGGTTCTTTCAGTCCTGACCCTGGTTACCTCTCATTCATATAGAGCTGTTCACTTCCATGAGGAAGATTATAAACACAAGAAGGGAAGAATGTTATTATTTTGGGGAACGCATACTTGGCAAAGAAATATGCTCTCTGGAAGGTACAAGAGAAGCTCAATGAATGTTGAACAAATGAATGAGTATAATACCAAGTACTTTCATAACCTGTCCAAAATGTACAGGAAGTACTTGAACGAAGGAGAGAAAATGTTGTTAATGGGTAATGGATGGAATGTCTGGTCAATGTTTAAGCTCTGTGACTTCACCTCTGATCAGGTACCTAAGACTTCCAATCTAGATATAAGCCACAACTACTAACCTCACAATGCTTCAGCTCCAAAATGTTTGGAAACCTTGTCTTCCAGTTGCTGTATTGTATATTTGAGAAGAACCACTTTTCTCCACCACTCACTGCTGAGTCATAGAGAAAACTGTTTTTGTTTGCCCTGAGTTTTATTTTCTGACTGTTTTCTTTCTTTTTTTAAACTAAAGATTGTCTTAAAGCAGGTAGTAAACACAGGAAGGGAAGAATGTTGTTATTTTGGGGGACAGATACTTGGCAAAGAAATATGCTCTCTGGAAGGTACAAGAGAAAGAGTGTGCAATGTGAACAGAAACAAATCTGATGAGGCCCTAGAGTAACCTAAATCCATGCTCTCAAGGGCAGAATCATGAGATTTATTTACTTATTTGTGACATCAGGAACTCGAGCCCCTGAACATGAAGGGTGTATGGGCTCAGGATCCAAATGAAGGTGTTGCCTTCTTCTTAATAAATGCCAAATAAGGTGTTTATTTGGCCTCTGCAAGGCCTGAACTAAAACAGGAAAGAGCAGGAGCCAGACCTCCTGGCATACACATCCTGAATGAATCAGATGGCTAGCCCTGGGGGAAGAAGAAAAAGTGCATAAGGATAGAAGCAGGAGGTGAGGAGTGTGGCTGGTTACAGGGAAACAGTTGAATTTGCCTCGCCTGCCAAAGGTGATTCCTACTTTACAGCTCTGTCTTTGTCATTGTCAACCTGTGCTCCATGCTGGAAACAGCATCTGAAGTTCTCTGGGGTTTTTATCTTATCCTTGAGGACTGGGAGAGATCATAGCTCACAGAGGACAGGTGCTGAATTCAGAAGCCTCACTCACTGTGTTGTTTGTCTGAGCCTACAAGAGCTGTTTACCTCAACAAGGTTGGGGGACAAAGAGAGAAAAGGCAGTAGCACGTGTCAGGCACTAAGTCAGGAGTGTGGTGAGTTGGACATCACCCTGTTGTTCTTGGAGGAAATCCTTCTACTTCCAATGCCACACTAGACACCTAGATGATTCCAAATTCTCAGATCTCAAGCTTCAAGGCAGATACTGAGCCTTCACCAGATTGGGTTCAAGCACCCTCCTAGCCCCAAACTCACAGAACATTATGTATTGTAAGGGAGCCCTGTGAATTGTATCTTCCTGCTTCCTCTCCTTTGTGCTGCTTCACAATCCAATGTCCTGTGATTCCTAAGTGGCTTAGTGTTCCCCATAAGCCTGTTGCTTAGAGCTTTCTGGGTGGAACACAATAGAATATGATGGATTTTTGTGGATCACGTGGAATGAGGAAACAAGGCCAGAAGAACTATAGAAGAAGCACGGCCTTCAGGAAGAACCCTCTACCCCAAAGCTCTGCAAACAATTACAGAGAAGCAAAGCCCGGCACGACACTTGCTCTGATAAAGTTTTATTGGAACACAGCCTATCAATGTGGTTGTGCATCAACTGTGGCTATGCGCACATACTAGCAATGGAGTTTAGGAGTTGCGTCATAAACTCGATATGGAGCACAAAGCATGAACTATTTACCATCTGGACTTTTTCAGAAGAAAAGTCTATCAACTACTGCCCTATGCTAATAAATCTGGAGTCTCATACTCACATAACAGTCCACATGCAACAGCAGCAGCAGCAGCAGTAACAACACTTAAGCTAAGAAGCCTGTTAGACATGCAGAGTCCCAGGCTTCCCCGGAAAAAAAACAGAATCCAAATTCACATGCATTTGGGTAAGAGAGAGGTAAAAGAGTAGACGCCAAAAGAGAGTTAAATATGCAAAGATTTTGTTAGATAAAAACAACTCTGAGAGAAAATATGGGGGAAAAAAAAAAAAGACAGGGAAAGCCACTGGTCCATGATGTTAGACTGACCCTGAGGGAAGGAAAGAAGAAAGAAGCGGTCTAAAGATGTTCTGGAAGGCCGTTGATGGTACCTGAGCCAGAACCATCTGTGTTAGGACTCCATTTATGAAGTGAACTTTCCACTTCAGAGAGGGGTGGTCTTCATACAAACATAATCCTTGCTTTGACCCTCACTCACCCTCTGTGTTGGATCCCTGCAAAATGCACTCTCTTCAAATCTGCCTCCACGTGTGTCCCAGCTGACCGCTGTGCACACCGAAGCTCAGGAAGTGATCTCTAGACCAGTTCTTGGCACACTTCCCACTTCCAAGATGAAGGGCCAGACCGTACATATTTTCGGCTTCTCAGGCTATACAGTCTCTGTCACAACCACTAAGCTCTGCCATTCCCCATGGAAGCAGCCACAGAGAACACATAATCAAATGAGGGTGCTGTGCCTGGTCAAACTTCATCTTCAAAAAACAGCTTCAACTTTGAGGAGGATGTGGTTCATAGAACATAATATGCCAGTCCTTGGTCTAGAGTTGTGGGGTTAAGCTTCCTTAAAGTAATTCAAACTTTTGCTCACGTGACACACATAAGAGAAGGGGTGCTCCGATGGAAGGCAGCGGGGCAGCCTTGTGCTCAGCAGTTGCCCTCGGATGTTCTTCAGACACTGAAGGCAGTAACAACACAACTTCAAAGCCATTGCCCTAGATCTCCACAAAAACCTTCCAGTTCCAGAAAGCTCTTCACACCCCAGTGGGAATCCAATAGGCTAAACTTCAAGTTTATTCTACAAACATAATTTGTAGAATTATGAGACTCTAACACTTGTAGGTATTTGGGGAAGAGAAATATGGGCTGGAGCTGCAAACAGCTTCTAAGGGATGATAAGTTGATAGGAATAGGATCCCTGCCTTACTAATAAGACAAGAAGCCATGCACAGTCCAGGGAAGCACACAAGAAGGTCTATAGAGGCAGACTAGAAAGGGAGAGCCAAAACAAAGCTCACGCCACACAGATCCCCACGGAGGCTCTAGGGATGAGGGTACCACAATGGGCTGTCGAGAGGTGACCATGATAAGTTTTTTGTTTTGTTTTGTTTTAACCTCTCAGAGAAGATAACATTCACATTGCTCCTTCTCTGAGGAGCCATCAAGTCTCACGATGAAAACTCCAGTGCAAAGGAGCTAAGTCACAACTATCAGGTATGTGTTTCCTTCACACAAACAACTCATATTATCTACTGGTCACCAGAAAGAGCAGGGCCATGCTCAGGAGACCACCATGGGCCATCATACGAACTGCTCTATGCCAGCAAAGTCACTACAACTTCACTGGAAACTTGAGTCCTGACCCAGGAGGGGGATGTGAGAGGAACAGGGTGATTCTTCAGGGTCTGATGAGGACAAAAACTCTGACTTGACCATTGCTGTGTGTAGGGAAGTGAGCAAAGGGTAGGACAGAGACCTCCGTCTTCAGGGAAAGATGTGGACACAGTTCTTTGTCTGACTGCGTCTGAGGGATCACGGCTGCCCCATTGTTGTCTCTTTACATCTATGCCATGTATCTTCTGCAAAACTCTGCATTCCCTGTGCTCAGAACTCTTTACCCTAAAACCTCATTGCCTAGAGGTCACTCACACAAAAAAGCTAGCAATAGTGCCCGATGTCAGCAGATTTTGGCTATCAGAAAATCCAGAAGCCAGGTAAATGCTATTTTTCTATTAAGTAAGCACAGATTTGATGAGCTATTCAATAAGGCTTACAGCTCAGGGAAACAAAAAAAGTTTTAGCACTATTACCCAGCTGATTTAAAATAGTGCCATGCAAATAAAAAGAATAGGTGAAACTTTTTCATGAAATAAATGGGTTATTTGGGCTTTTCAGTCTTGAGACCACTTTTTTGAGAAAAAAAATAATAGCTACTTTGCCATTCCCATTTTATATATTACCAATTTTGATTCCTAAGGAATTAAAGTTAATATCCCTGCTATGGAAAATTAGAATTAAATTAGAAATTAACTTACTTTGGATATCTCCTGCTAAATACCTTTCATGTCATGGTAAGTAAATAAGCCTCACAGGCCAGATTTTGTGTTGGGCACTTTATCCACAGACTTATGTAAAATGGCTAACTCTGCAGACCTCTCCTTATTTGCCTCTTTGTTTGGGAATTTTTTTCCAACTTTATTTCAAATGGAATCATATATATGTATATATATATACATATATATGATCATCATATATATGTAATCATTTATATATATATATACATACATATATATATGTATATATATATATACTCCCTTCAATTTTCAATTTGAAAAAAGCCTAACAAAAAAAAAAAAAAGAAAAAAAAAGCTGATTAGATTGCCAGAGACAATTGTCCCATTAAGTGTGAGGAGAAAGATTTGATTCCGAGTCTGTCTGCCCCCCAAGCTCTACACTGGGACATGTAAAGCTTGGGCACTCAGAGAACTCAAGCTTGCCTTCATGTCAAGAACAGTTTCTCAGACATCTTTGTATTCCGCTCAGTGACTGGCCACACTTTGCATGGCAAGGCACTCAATAAATATTTGTTGGATGAAGAATGCTGGGCTTGGGCTCCAACCAACCATGGACTTAATGACTCAGTATCCTGCAGCTAGGAGCTGCAGGTGGTTACTCAGCTGGGGGACTTCAGGGAACATTTGAGACCAATTATGGGTGCAGAGGAACCTGTTAAAATGTCCTCTTTTGTGTATGTTGGGGTTGAAGAAGAGGAACGGAAGTTGGAGTGGTGGGAAAGGCTCAGATGGTTTCAGGCCCTGGACCTTTCACACCAGAATAGGACAGAAGATGGCTTATTTAAAAGACTAAATTCTAATGGCCCAACCTAATGGGCTCCTGACCTCAAGGTACTCCTAGCTTGCCACATAGTCTCAAAGTGCCAGACTGTGAAAAACAGGCAAAGTCTACCTTTCAGAAGCCCCAGAGGATCGCCAGAAGAGGCTCCCCAACACCTGAAGATTGCATGTCCTGCATTGCCCTCAATCCTCAATAAAGCATTCTTGTAACTCATTCTAGAGTCTGACTTGTTACAGAAGAATGCTGGAACTTAGAGTGCAAGGGAGAGGGTAATTCTAGCTGATTTTGTTTTCTTCACTGCTTGGTAGAGCTACAAGTTAGTCACAACTCTCAAAAAAGCCACTTTGGCTATTCCAGAGAGAATTTTAAAAAAAAAAAAAAATCTTATGTGAAGTAAACCCCGAGGGCTGATTACCAACATTTTGGGAGAAGGTGATTAAATTACAGCCCAGAGGCTGGGACAGGATAGCCCTCAAGGAAATGAGACAGTCCCCACTTTGTGGCTTCCCCTCTGTTGTGCACGAGACAGCACTGCCACCTAGTGCCCTGCATTGGAACAATTCCCTAAGGTCCCATAGCTGCGGGTAGGGGCTTCTTCTGCCTGACTGGCGTTGACTAAATTGTTTGAGGTCTCTGCTGAGGGGAAAATACCCCAGGCATGGTAGGTAGAGGGCTTGGAAGCTGGTTTGAGTTAAGTAGGCGGAACCTGAGGTTTGAAAGCTGTTGGCAGAGTGAGAGCCAAGACTTGCAGCATGTTGGTCCACCCTCAGGAGCAACACAAGTGCAGCGACAGACTTTTGTGGAATTCCCAGCAACTTGATTCTACATTGTCAAATCTGTGTAACTCACATGCCAGCATACTCGGAACAGACACTGACCGGCTGGAGGGCCCATGCCAGTGGAAGAAAGGAAGATGGACTGTTGAGAGCTATAAAGTCCTGCAAAGAGTCAAGTGGTGCGAAGTAGAGGCTCTTATTACTGAGAACTTGATTTGGTAACCTCATGACCCTTAGCTGTGCTGTTCACAGGTGAAATACCAGCAGCAAGGACAACGAGTAGACATGCTGAGCCCAGAGAATAGAGGCCTTGTTATCAACCCCTGCCTCCCACAGGCTTTTACCCTAAATCCTCCCTTGATAATTTGGGCCAAGCACAAGTCTGAAGAAAGATAGAAGATGGAACATGAGGAAGATAGGCCCTCTGCCCTCCACGTCTTAGATGCAGACCTAAAAGAGAAGCCCCAGAATACTACAGGAGCCACTTTGATTTGAGGAAAAAAGAAAAACACAACCTTAGAAACCAAATTGCCCAAAAAAGATTTTTTCTGCCCAATTTCACATGCCTCTCTAGGCCCGGAGGGTTCACAGGGGCACTGGAAGATCTGAATGTGTGGTGTGGCCAGATGGAGACAGTTGCTGGTGATTGACAGGCAAGTGAGGGAGGCACATGGAGATGAGGGTAAGCATGCCAGAGGTGAGGCAGAGAATGCTGTAACTACAATCACACCATGACGTCATCCTCCTTGAGGGTGTGAGACTGAAAGACTGAAGAGGTACTAGAAAGAGGTCAGATGCCACGTCCCTGTTCTCCAGGATTGGGCTTTAATAACCCCAAGCAATAGTCCCCCAGAGCCTCCCACATATATTCCTTTTGGATTCTTCTCTCAGTCCTCACAGCCAGGGAACTGATACCAGGTCTCTATGCTGCTACTGTAGGAGGAAGCATAGTCAGATCCGAAGGTCTCAATCTAGACTGCAAGAACGCAGTCTCCCTGGCAGATGGGCACTAGGAAGCCAGACTAGGCAGCAAGAAGATGTCATCTGGGGAAACTCTGAAGCTGCCAACTCCAATCAGATAATCATCTCATTATTTCTTCCATTTTGGCCCCAGAATAAGGATTTTCTTCTCTTCTTTCTCTGCCCCCACCTAGCTTACAGCCTGGCCCCTTCTCTCACTCCCTCTCCTACCCAAAACTAAAATAAAGCAAAGCCACGTGACTGGAGACTGCTCAGTGTCTGGGAATCCCAGATTCCAAATAAGAAATCGCAGCCAAAGAGGGGGAGACAGAGCGTCCACAAGGATGTTCCAGAGACACCCCACTGGGGGAGGCTCCTTCCCTCCAGATTTCTTTGCCTAGTCTGCAACTTATTGGGAGGCACTCAGAAACCTGAATGTTTTTTGTTTGTTTGTTGTTTGATTGATTGGTTGGTTTGGTTGTTGTTTAGGTACTATCAGATGATTCATGAACTCTGGCATTTTTTTTCCCTAGCCTGTCTCTGATTTGCCCCTCATTGCCTCAGTTTCTCCATCAATGCAATGGAAGTAGCAAGCATGAAATGGTGTTTGACTAATCCAAATTGGTGCCATTATTTTTTTTTCTGATAAGTATTTGATTGTTTTTTAGTTAGTGGGTACAGTAACTGGTGTCACTGTCATGTCCTCCCGGGTACATGTCATTAAACTTTATGCTTATTTGTCCCCCTGCTCCCCTGGTGGAGTGTGTAAAACAATACTGAGACACCAGGGAATGAAATATACAGATAAATCCTTCCTTTACCGCCTCCCTGAAATCATTCTCTCCAGATAGGAAAAAGAAACCCACCCCTTTCTTTTGTCCTTCTAGGTGTCTTTCTGTTAATCAAAATAAACACAGGTAACAAGCCCAAACAAATGCCTCTGACTAACGTTATAGAGTCAGACATGTTAAACAAGCTTCCATACTTAGAGCTTCATAACAATAGCCCAGGGCTAGAAGTCTGAACCCTGACCTGTAAGTGCCCACCTCTTCTGGTAGATCTGTTGGGGAAAGCAAAGGGGACCCAGGACATGGAACAGGTGCTACACCTCTTCCTAGTTCCAGCGTGGCACTGTTCTCTTGCTGTTTGGACTCAACTGGGCTTTACTCACTGCTATCGTCTTTGGACTGTCAGTCATCTGCTTTCGGAGGTGTCTGGGTGTACCGTGCTAGACTATGAGAAGCAGTGTGACTCCCCCTCCTCCTTGACAAAGAATCTGAGTCTGTTCCTTTAAAAGGGGACACGAGCTAAGCTGAGGTCTCCTAAAGAACAAGCACAAATGTATAGAACTCCAAGAGATATAATGGTAATGATGTCGTGGGTAGAAGTCATCTTCCCTTTGATGGCTTCTACGGTACTTCTGCTCTGATAAATAACCCCCACACCCACACATCCCCTCTGAACAAGCCTTCCTAGCTTTCCTGCTTTAGCCTGCTCCCCTTTTTGTTCTCTATGTCTACCCACCACAGAAATGGAGCCCACCACATCCCCGGGACCTGAGAAAGGCCAGGAGTACAGTAGGACATTACCTGCAATGATGGCTGGGTTGCTCTGTCCTCCCTCTGGTCTCACCCAAGCTTCCACTGTGAACGCCTCCCGGGGAATCTCAGCCAGCACTTCTGGCCGCAACAGCAGCCGCTCCCTCTTCCCAGAGAAGTACAGTACAGGCAATCCTCCTTGGGGGTTAAAGGTCTCTGCTACCCAGCCCGAGGGCCCTCCACCATTTTGGATGGTGCCCTCCAATGGCCTGCCACTATCTTCGTGCTGATGGGGGTCCTTAGGCGAAAGCTGGAAATCTTGAGGGGTATTCTGAGGGTCTCTGGTCATTTCTTCTGCCTGCCTCTTCTGCACTTGGTGAGGAAGTCTAGACTTGGCCTGGCCCTTCCTCTTGGTCTCTGCTGTGGGTCCCTGCTGGTACCCAAAGGTGGCAACAGTGGAGGCAGCAGTTTCTGAACTTCCCAGAGTCGCAGGCTCACCTAGAGCCTCCTTGGATTCTCCCTTGCCAAGATAAGTGTCATCATCTCTCCGCAGCTCTGATTGCCCAATAGGACCATCCCCTACCCACGGGGCAGCTGGCTGTTCAGTCTCCCTCCTCGTGCCTGCTGGGTTTTCAGTCAGGTCTCCGGGAACACCACTGGGAGCCTGTCTCTCAGTGATTCCTTGATGCCATTCTTCATCCTGGGTTTGCTGCTTCCCCACCGGATAGGATCTCAGGTAGCTTTCGGGTCTGCTTGGGTAGACCCCAAAGAGATGATGTTGGGGAGCAGTTCTGGGTCTTCGAAGCTTGTACCCCAGCCAACAGTGTTCCCCTTCCAAAGGCATCTGGTTCAGGTGTCCCCTGTGGGCCAGGAGTTTCCTCCGTGTCCAGCCCAACTCCGAGTTGGTGGTACTAAATGCCCACCCAGCCAGCACCACCAGGCTTATTCTCAGGACCTTCCAACACATCATATCTCCCTCTCCTCGCTCCTTAGAACCAGAAATCTGCTTCTGGGTACCAAACAAGGATGATGGGGAGAAGAGGAAAGGACAACCAGCAATGGATTTGAACTCACCAGGGACACTGATTCACACACCAGACTTTCTCAAGTAGCCCCAAAAGAATGCCTCTCCTAGCTACCTGTCTTGGGAGTTCAGCCAGTCCCCGGGGCTTCTGTCACTCCTGCTGCCTGGGATTCTCTCACCTTTTCCCTTGACCTCCCTTCTTGCTTGATTTCAGTCTTTCAGAAGGAAGTTAACTGTTCTTACTTTGAATTTTCTCCCAGAGACCTCAGGTTTCCTTTTCTTCCTTCAGTAATTCCTCTCCTCACTGATGCTAGAAAACTGTATATGATTTAAGCCAAATTCTCTCAGATACACACCACCCTAGCCAGTCATTCAAAATAATCTTATTCTCTAATGTTCTCTTCTGTCTCTCTTCCTTCCCTAGGAGTTAGATTCTCTTTTGAGAGCCCATCACCCACAATATGTTCAACTAAAAGCAAAATGGAAAAAAAAAACTTTTAGGCTGAGACACAATTTGATGCTTGTTCTATAAAAACGCAAAAATAGTCTGGAGGCATAAAAATCCCAGCTGGTACTTAACTTTCTCTCTTCAGATGTCCTCAATCAGGTGTCCATGCAGCTTCCAGTCTGCCTGGGTAGGTGAGCGCTCCCGCAGCGTGGCACTCAGGTTTGTTGACTATTGAAGAGTTTTTTTTAATCCCATCCAACTTGTTGGTGTGCTGCAAGTCTCTGTAAAGTTCTCTGGCTACCAGTCTGCTGGTCTCCTGATCAAATGAGTCTGGGAGCCCTTGGTTTCACCTTATGGGAGCCTGGTGGGTCTCTGAAAAGATGGATAAAAAGAGCAACATGAACCGCATATATGTCAAGGGGCCTGTTCCATCCGGTCTCTCCTGCTCCCTTTCTCTCCCTCTCTTTCTGCCTGTAATTATCTTCTTGCTTTTTTTTTTCCTCATTTAAAGACAATGATGATGTCAAAGCTAATAAGTGTGGTGCATCACTCCACCTACTCCTTGTCCCCTCCTTCCTACCAAACCCCCCTTCCCCCCACCTCTCTGAGGCACAAGGGACAGATGCGCCTGGTTTCCCCAGTAAACATCTCGGGCTTTCTCTCTCAGCAGCCGCAGCCTACACAATCAATAGAAAACAATCAATACTGTTTTGGAGCATGCCTTTCTGTGTGTAGCCTCTCTCTCTCTCTCTCTCTCTCTCTCTCTCTGTCTGTCTCTTCTCACACATACACATACACACACACAGAGAGACAGACAGACAGACAGACAGACAGAGACACGAGAGAGGGGGGAACATGGTCAATAAACACACACTAACCTTTGGTGGCCATTCACATCTCTTTCTTTTGATTTATCACAAGCCTCCTATAATCAGTTTTTCTTATTTTACTCAGATTTAAAAGGATAATATGAAATTCACTTCCTACTGGACACTGGAGGAAAGGAGAAATCAGTTACCCTGCTGTGAGAAGCATCATGTGGAAATGCCATGCACCCCTCGCATATAGACATTCTTTTTCTCTCAGAAGTTTTTCAGTCTAAAGTTAGTAAAAGTCACCATATGCTGAGTGAGCAAACAAACAAAGGAGGTGCTCAGAATAAGTAATTTACACACATGAACAGCGAAACTGAAGCAGCTATTTTTTTTAATTGATTTGAAATGAATGGGTCAGACGGAGCAAGTGAATACTGTGAGTTTAACCTGTGCATCGTTTGCCTAGGTATCAGATGCCAACCTTCTAAGAGGATTCCCATCCCTTACAGGAACATGCATGTATACAGAACACACGGACAGACACATGGACACATGCAGAGAATGCAGGCATGCTTGCCCACAGGTAATGTAAGACAGGTACAAATATGTATTGAGTCCTTTCAAGTAGTAAGAAAAATCTCTTACACTTTTAAAATCACTGCTTCTGTTCCTCATATCTAACTCACACAGCCCACATTCTCTGGAGTAAGACCATGGTACTTCCTTTACCCTGGATCACCTCATCTTCCTGAACTTGTTTCTTCCAGCTGATAACTGACTTAACTGCTTTAAAAATGCTGGGTCCTGTGCACCTCATCCCATAGCACCCTGTTTTCCCACATAACATGGAGTAGAGCCTCAAAGCAAGTCCCCAAAGAAGCTCTCAATTCAGGCACGTGGATATTGCTGAACAGATACCCCTAGGTCTTTGATTATCTGTTTTCTTTTCTCACTTCCTTAGCTCCCTTTACTTTTCTGACTCAGTTTTCCCCCCAGAAGCAGATCAAGAATAGAAATTGAGACTGGGGGCGGTATAGAGAAAGCCAGAAAAGCAGAGAAGAGGGGGAGGGAAGCCAGGGAGAAAAGAGAGAGGACAGGAAGGAGAGAGGGAGACACACATACACACACACACACACACACAGAGAGAGAGAGAGAGAGAGAGAGAGAGAGAGAGAGAGAGAGAGAGAATATCAGGAAGAGATAGCTTGATAGCTTAGCTTCAGGGAAAAGAAGATACTCAGGCAAGAAGAGAAGTCAACCCCTCCCCTTGTCCCCTTGCCCCTTTGCCTCCTTGGCCCCTTGTCCCCTTGCCACCCCAAGGACCCTCAGAAAAACATCTCCTACCATTCATTTCAGGAAGGAGGGATAGCACATCAGGGAAGGGTTCCGCCTGCTTTTCTCCCCCTGTAAGTGTGTGGGTGATCTTGCATTCCCTATAGGTCTCTCCTGGCTCTCAGCTGCTAGTAATCCATTCATAAGGTTTCAAGAGGCAACACAAAACTCAAGCTTCCAGTTTAGTTTCTCTCTCTCCCCTTCATTCCTTTGCTCACCACTCTCCTTCAGCTCTTGGCAGTCCAAAGTTTAAAAAAAAAATGTTGAACCATTTCTGTGTTTTCCTCCTGTTGTAACTTGGGCTGTGACATCATAACCCTGCCCACCAACACCCCACCTCTCTCTCCTTCCAACCCCCCTCATCAGCCCCATGCCCCCAAACACTCCCCCCACCCACAAAGAAGAAGGTCTCCTGTCAGTTCCAATGTGTGGAAACACAAAGCCCCTGGAAGGTGCCCCCTCCTTCCCCTCGGTGCCCCTCCTGCCTCCCCCTCCCTGCCTTACCCACCGCTCAGCCCAGCCCGGCTCCCCAGGCTTTTAACACTGATCCCATCTGTTTGACATGTGCGGAAAGGTGGGCTGGATTCAAATAATCTGTCAAGTGAATCGGATCAAAAACACAGCAGCCCCTCCTCAATTCCATCACACACCCTCACACAGACACTCATACCCCAAGCCGGAGCAAAAGTGTGAGAGAAGTCAGACTCCCACAGCACCCACCCTTGATGCCAGGGAGACAGACACCAAACATACCAAGGGGAAGCCCAAATTTATACATATATAAATTCTGTTGCTTATTTGTTTATGAGAGACACCCACACCCCAAGTCCTCAAGTCCTCTCCCTCAAACACTGCCACTCCGCAAAGTGCACAGATTTGAAAGCTGGTAGAATCTGTTTTGAAATCTCCAAAGAGAGGGTTTTTTCCCCTTTTTTTTCACTCCAAAGCACTATCTGTGGCGATCAGACTCAAGCAGGGTTGCCAGCAAATGCAGGAGGCCCCTTCTAGGGTACAGGCTTTCAAACCAGCAAAGCTAGAGGGAATGAATTTAAGGACACACAGCAGGAGCTGGCTGAATTCATTTTATTTTGACGGGGTAGTTGGGGGAGGAATATCATTTCTGAAATGCCCAAGGAATGAAAGGAGAGGATATGGATTTCTTAAACAGTTCTTGCAAGAGGAGCGGTGTCTTGGTCTGCAGGTAAATCTAGAAGGCAAGAAATTGGAGCTGTATAAAGGAGGACCAGGACAGAGCCGGAGAACAGGGGAAGAGGAAGAAAGGAAAGAGAGGGGATAGAGAGATGAGGAAGGAGAGGGGAGAAAGGGTGAAAGTAGAGAAGGGGCCAGGGGGAAGATGGGAAGGAGGGAGAGAGGAAAGCAAGGGCAAAGGAGAAGGGAGGAAAGTTAGGGGGCAGAAGGGGAAAGGAATGACACAAAGGAGGGAGGGCAAGAGGGTTGGGAAAGAGGAATCTGGGAAGATAAAGGACTGAGCGACAGAAGTGGGAAAGACAAGAGGGGAGAATGAAACAGGGGAGGAGAAAAGTGAGGGAGGGGTGGTAAGTACATGAAATATGGAGACCAGAATGGCAGTTAGATCCATGCTGAGTAAACATAGAAAGATCACAGAGACCGTAAAGAAAGCCACTGGAAAATGGGGCCGAGAAAACAAAAGACACACAGTGGAGGGACTGTCTCGGGGACAGGGCACATTTTTAAAAACCAGAGTTCAACATTGTCTGTGTAAAGAAGCCCTTCTTCCCCGCTCATGCTGCCAGTGGCTCCTCTTTTTACCACGCACCTCACCTTCCTCCCTTCCCCTTTGTAGTGCTAGCATGTCATCCCCCTAGAAAATTCATGAGTAAAAAAAAGTCTAACACCCACCCTCAAAAAAAAAAGAAAGAAAGAAAGAAAGAAAAAAAATCACAAAGAAACACAAACAAACAAAACACCTTTAAAAGTCCCTCTCTTTGTTCTATCCACTAAGGGTTCTGGATTCCCTATCTAGAACGGGCTGTGTGTGGCCATCTATACTTCATTTGGACGCAAATTGCTTCCTTCAGATGGCAGGGGAGCTATGCCTGTATGCACTGCCATAGTGGGGCTGGTGTGTTCCCATCAGGAGTTTCATCACTAATATTAGGAGGCTTGAGCAGAGAGAAGAGCTGGACTATGCTGGCTCCCAGAGCATGAACAGAGAAAGAGAGAGTGGAAGAGAGACCCTTAATATGGTCAGTGATCCTCTTTGACTTCCTAATTCCAAAATCTGAGGGAAAGGCTCGGCTGGGAGCCTGCCAAGGAGCATAGTAATAAAAGCCTCCTCCTCGAGCACAACCAAATGCAGCATCTATATATAGGAGCTGGGTCTGTTTTAGCTACTTGCAGTCTAAAATGACACCCGGAAACAAACATTTCGGCAATATGTTTATTGGAATCCTATTCAGCTGGTCCTGGAAAGAGTGAGCGAGTGATTCTGAAAGATTTCACTAGAAGGTTCAAAACTGTTGCTTTCTGCTCCTCTGGCTCTGAATCTCAGAGCTGGGAGTGGGTGTCACCTCACAGGGCAGCGTGAGCTTCCTTTAGGGTGACTTATTACAGCCCCTGTTTTTCACAGGTGAGGTGAAGTCACACACTTAGTAACACCTAGCTCTCTCAGGCCCATACCCACCCTTGTTGTTTTTTTCCTGTCTGAGCCTCTGTCTTCTCCTGTCTTACTCTTCTGTCAGGCAAGTTTCATGAGACCAGAAAAGATAATCAAAGACTGACCTCTCCCTCCCATGTTTCACATCCAGGTAAAAGGGCCTAGGGTAGGCCTGTAGGTCATACATGTTTTGTAGTTCAGAATCACACAACACTTGGAGGGAAGTGCCAACCTAGATCTCCTGATCCTTCCTGCGCATTCTGAGCCAAAAGAAGCCACATCTCCTTGTAAAACTGTGTGGTGGTCCACTGCTAAATAATCCTATTGCCCTCCCACACACGCGCACACACAATACAATGGCTTATAAATTATCAATGATGTCAATAATTTTGTTTTGAAAATTGCCTTCATGCAAGTAGATTAGGGAGCTTCACAGATAGGTTAGGTGTCCCAGCATCCTCGTGAAGTAGAACTACAGAAGCAGCAGGCCAAACAAATATAAAGCCTTTGGTGACAAGTCCTGGGGCAAGTATTCCTGGCAAGATTTGATTCTTAGAACTAGGTTGTAGGGTCTGCTAGGTGATGGAGAATCTAAAAGTAGTTCTGGGTCCTTCTTAGCTCTCCAAACAAAGACTTCTCAGGATTTATGTTGCAAATAGGCCCGCCTTTCTCATCCACAACAGGTGACAGCCTAGTAAGAAAGAAAACACTTGAAAGCTGCCTTTCCTTTCCACCTAACCACATTTGTTTGCATTCTTTCTTCCTACCCATTTTACATATTAGGACCCTGGGGGGTGAAAGAGACTAAGCCAGAAACCTACAGATCTTAAGAGTACATCCAGGACAAATCTCAATTACAGTATGCCAAGGGAAAGAAGTCAGACCCAATGGGCTATACACACTGTATGATTCTGGAAGGCATTCTGGAAGGCAAGACTCAGGAGGCAGACAACTGGTAAGTTGTTTGCTGGGAGCTGAGGGATGAGGAGGAAGGAAACAAAGGCAGCGGCAGAGCAGTTGGGGGTTGTGGGGCTAGTCTTTGTTTTGAAAGTAGTGATGAAGCATGAGTGTATGCATTTATTAAAACTGAAAGCATGTATACTAAAGAGGCTAATGTATCTAAGTTACACCTCAATGTTGAGAGGAAAATGGAGCAGGTGTTCTCTTAACACCCTGCAGGGGGCAAAGACCAAAGGGGGGTGTGGGGTACATGCTTTAGTCATGCTGGGGGGGGGCTACTTTGCCTGAACTCCTCCTGACATTCCTGACCTTGACTCTATAAGGACTCTGTAGAAACAGACTGGCTGGAAGAGATTCAAGAACCAAAAACCCAAATTCCAAATGAGCATGCCCAATGACTGTGGCCCTGCTCTACCATATACTATCTCCCTATCCTTGGGGACCTTAATGAGTTCTGATCTATTTGCTTTAAGAGATTGCAGCAAAGACCAGTAAGTTCCCTACTAGATTACACCTAAGACTGTAGAATTTTTTTTTAACCCAAATTCTTTCTAAGCAAATTTCTCTAAGGTTCTCTCTCCCCAGATATGTGTGTGTGTGGGGGGGGGTGCATGTTTGTGTGTGTGTGTGTGTGTGTGTGTGTGTGTGTGTCTGTGTGTGTGTGTGTGTGTGTGTGTGTGTGTGTGTATGTGTGTGTCACTGCCCAGTTTCTATAACTATTCCAGAGACTTAGGGGGACATTAGCAGTGGGTACCCACAGAGTTTATTTTGTTCCTTAAAGAAAGATATATGTTCAAATATTTATCAAATACATATATCAAAATGGAGATAATGTGTGGGGAGTTCCAGTGCTTAGCTGTTTAAGACATTCTATGCATATATGCCATTGTCCCATATTTTACAAAGCAAATATTAAAATGAGAGTATTTGATATTAAAATATTTAAACAGGAAAGGTTTTTAATTTTGGTACTATGCCTCAATTTAAAATTTTGTTAATTTCACCAATATGGTACTGGTATTAACAATAATAAAAGCTAATATTTATTATTAAAATATATCAGGCACCGTTTGGATTGGTGTGTGGTGTTGGTGTTGGTGGTGGTGGTGGTGTGTGTGTGTGTAAATTAATTCAATATTCACAATGTCTATGAAGTGCTGCTATCTCCATTTTCAAATGAGCATATACTGAACACATACTACTTGTTTAATGTAACATCATTACATATATAATATGTAATATACATAAAGTATCTCATTTAATTCATTAAATAACTTCTGGGACAATTATTGGGTAACTTTACCCAGAGAGATATATAAACAGTATCTACTTACTCCACATCATCAATAGAACAAAGTATCAGTTCCATCCAGGCTCACCATGCTGAGCTAATGAATTTATTGGATTTAGTTGCAGAAGCATGGGAAACTCCAGAGCAATTATGTCTTACCATCCCAGTCATCCTTCTACCTCCCACAAACTCTAGCACCCACCAACACCTATACAGTTAGGGGCTGGAGAGAACAACGGCTAGAATCTCAGGTGAAATTCTAGTCACCCTCTCCCTCCCATACACTTCTATGAAGGAATACTTAGTTTGGCACTGTACTTGAATTCTCAATGTTGGTATTGTCATCAACATAGAAGTTTCCTTGCTGTTATCATAGACCTCACTGCCACTGTGTTCTTTTACTTACCCATTGCCATGACTTCAGGAATACCACAGACATCTCTGCCCCATGATGGCAATTGTCATGTCATGCCTGGAATAAACAGATTTACCACAGTAGTTCCATTATGACCTCTGCTTCTAGATGGGAGAGCCCGGGCCCATGAATTAAAGCAACTGAGCTATCTATTGGAAGAGAAGTCCCTATCCAAGAGCCTTCACTCCTAACCGCCATTCTGCATTGCCTTTTCACAATGGACATAAGTGAATATGAATTGCCACTTCACTCCTAACATGACAAAACCAGGGTATGCCTCACAAGGACCTCCCAGTAAGTTCTCTAGAGTAATGGAAAGATCATTCCTGGGCCCTTTTCTAGTGCCTCCCTTGGATGAGCTTCTGATACCTTGAGAAGTGTGGCCTCAGCTGATATCAACACCCGCATGCAAGTTTCACATCTGCCAATCAAAAGATGCCTCCATAGGCCCCCCAAGAGCTCTTGCATTTACTACCCTTGCTCCCCACAACTATTGTGTTCCCATTACAACAAAGAACAAATAACCAAGCCCTTAGAAGCAAAAATTCAGACTCCTTAATTCCATAAGGATAAAAACCAGACAAGATGGATAAGTATAGCATTGGCTGGTTAACTAATGCTGATCTGTAATACTAATAACAGCTACTAGTTGATAAACTGCTGACCACCATAAAAAATATATGCTTTATTTTTTATGAAAGAAACCACACACAATAGAATGATTTGCTTTTTTAACTTTTTATTGATTCCTTGTCAGTTTCCCATCATGCACCTCACTTCCACTCATCTCCCCATCCCCTTGTATCCACCCTCTGCCATTGCAACCTCCCCACCAAAATAAAATACACACAAACAAACAGAAAAAAAAACATAAAAGACCTTTTGTCATGGAAGCTGTAGTGTGTCACAGTGTGTCCCACAGTACATCCCTCTGTCTACACATCTTCACTGAAAACGGTCATTGAAATGAGTCATTGGTCTGGTTCAAGGTGTCTGGCTCCTGTGACACCATCAATATTGGATCTTGATCGGGACTTCTCCCAGTTTTCCTGTTGTTGCCCTGTGTCATGGAGATCCTGCAGCATTGAATTAGCAAGACTAGCCTTTTCATTCATCCCAACAGATGATGTGGATTGAGGAATGGGCCAACTCAAAACCCTGGATCTGGACCTGAGGGGTGACCTGAGCTGGTCAGCCCACTGACTCTCCCTAATAGGCACCACCAGGGAAAACTCTCCAACACTGCTCTGGCTTGGCCACCCAATGCAAGGAGGAAGGGGCAGTCCTCCTGCTCTCATGCCCTCGGGCCAGTTCACCTGCACCCATACCTCCACAGCCAGCACCACTCAAGGTGTGGGGCCCACTCTCCCAAGTACTGCAGCTGGTGAGTGGCTGGATCAGCTCTCCTGCTCTCACATCCTCAGGGGTGGTTCAACCATGTCTTCCTCATCAAGATCAGCTCCACTATAATGCCCAAGTGAAGTACAGGGCCCACTCTCCCAAGTGAGGATCAGGGATAGCTTTCCCATTCTCATGACCTAGGGGCCAGCTCTACAGACTACCACAGATGGTGAGGGGTACCCCCATGCTCACTCCACCTCACACCAGATGAGTGGCAGGGCCAGCTCTCCTATGCTCTCACCCACAGGCTGGCTCACCTGCAACCCATCCACCAGGGCCAGCTCTACTGTACTGCTCAGGCAAGGTACAGGATCTGCTCTCCCAAGTGTTTCATCCAGCAAGAGGCAGGGTCAGCTCTCTGGCTCTAATGACCCCGGGGCCAGCTTTCCTGACTTCTGAAGGAGGAGGGGGTAAAGGTAACAGGAAGGCATCACCTCCCTCCGCGCCCACACCAGCCCACAGCAGACAAGTGTCAAGGCCAGCTCTCCTGTGGTCACACCCATGGGGCCTTGCTCATCCACACCCCTGCCACCATGGCAAGCTCCACTGTGCTGCCCAGGCCAGGCATAGGGCTGGCTCTCCTGAGTGCTGCCCTTGGTAAGTGGTAGGGCCAGCTCTTCAGAGTACCACAGCCAGCGAGGGACTGGAGCAGCTCTGCACAGACCCTGAACATTCACATGGTCCCTGGCGGCTCCCCAGAGCAGAAACGTCCCCATATTCTCTAGTGGTAATATGAGCCACTGACATCCATCAACATGGACCCCTGGTGCTTCATAGCCACAGACCCAGACACAGCCCTCAGTAGCAGCACAGGTTGGGATCTCACCATGGCTTCAGGTGGCAGGGCTGGCTACTCACAACACCTATTCCTCTGCACCTTCATGTCTCCAGTGCCACTTCTCTTCATAATGTTCAAACTGTTCCACTTCTCTTTCATTCCCACATGTCCACCACATTGTAGTGGCTCCTGCAGCAGGCGGGCCACATGACTGGCAGACTTCTGGGTGACCTCTGTCCACACTGTCTGAGTGGTGTGGTGAGAAGTGGACCTCTAGGTGTGCAGATGAGCCTCTGTGTGTCTAAAGTCCACCCCAGCCAAGTGGCAGTAGGCAGGTCTCTGGGTGTCTCTCTGCATGCACATAACATGACATGGAGGTGGGCGGATCTCTGGATGTCTTCCTCCATCCATGCTGCACTGAATAGTGGTAGTGGTAGTTGAGACTCTATGGCCAGCCAGCCATGCGGTCTCCATGTCTTTTCCCACCCGTGCTGAGAGGCATGAGTCTCTGACCAGCATCAGCAGGTCTCTGTCTGTCTTCTTCCTCAGCTACTGTGCTACCTGCTGGTAGGTGGAGCTCTGTGTCTCTACAGCCACCTGTGCTGGTGTGGTAGAGAGCAGGTCTATGGGCATCTTTCCCCACCAGCACCACATGGCATGGTGGTCCACAGGTCCTGTTCTTTGTTTTTAACTTATTAAAAAACGAGATGTGACCATCTCTAATCTGCCTTACCCTTTCTTCTAAATATCTTTACTAGTCAGTTTTCATTAGGTTATATTGTACTAGTAAGCAATCTGCAAGTCTCAAAGTCTTAGAAGACACTGGTGTATCACACATGTTACATTTAGTTATAGGTCAGCTACTTATATAGGGATGTTGAAGAGAAGTATATTCCTCACACAAGGAGATGCAGCAGGAAGTTGTCTAACAACAGGCATGTGCATTGCAGGGTCCTCTAAAGGACTAGGTCTGATAGAATGAATGTTCAGATTAAAAGGGGATTTATAGGATTTATAGACCAGCTTAGAGAATGTGGTTCAAGAAGTCCAACAATGGCTGCCTAGCTGTTTCACAACAGAAAGGTTGAGAATGTGGGAGTTTGTTCAGTCCACAAGTCTGGATGTCTCTACAGACCTAATCTAACCCTAGAGTCCTGGAGGATTCCTGGAGAGCTGCTGATTTTCACTCTGTGCTTGAATCCTGAAAAAGTCCTGCCTGCAGGAACAAGACATATAAACTTGCCAAAGAGGGTGAGGGTAGGCAGGCAAAAGGCAGAATTTTCTTCTGCCATGGCCTCTTATGTGGGCTTGCCACAAAAAAAAAAAAAAAAGCGTGGTCCACATTTAAGGTGGGTCTTCCTGCTTCAGATCATCTGAGCAAGAAAATCATCTGGCATTCTCAGGAATGCCCAGCAGCTTGGATTTTAGTTGATTCCAGATACAGTTAGGTTGACAGCCGAGACCAAACACCACAGCATGGTTATATAATCTTCCCACAGGGTGGAACCAAGCTACTGAGGATAACAATAAAATCTGGCACAACTTATTGACTGAAACAAGGCCAAGTGTGAAAATGACCCTCAAAGGGTTCCTTGTGGATTCCAATGGGAGCAAGGTATAGACACCTGGGAAGACAAGTCCATACAGAGCAGGGTCTTTGCAAGTGACATACATGACCTGCTAACATAAAGCTTCCACCTCACCAAAACTGAGTGCTAACATCTATCATGCAGATGGCTCAAAAAGTGATGAAAAACTATACATAAACTCAGTGCCCTTAAGCTGGCCATTGGGAAGTGCATGATGGATATAGAGAGAGTGATGACCATCTTTGTGGCTCACTTCCACATGTAACCTAAAGGATCAGAGTATTTTGACTCACTATTTTGATAAATTTTGATCCAGGGATTGCTTTCAAAGTCAATACTTTTGGTTCTATGAAATAAACTGACCTCACATGATCTTTTTTAAAAAGTACTAGATGTTAAAATTTATAGATTAATTACTTAACATATATAAAGCCAACATTATCCCCTTACTAGATTGCAAGAGCCAAAGTTATTGAGCCATTTTCTCTGACCAGTTTCTATCAGTGTTGTTAAAACTCTTTCATTTTATGTTTCATGTTTGTTTTACTGAAATCAATTCCCATCTACATCAGTTCCTAGCACACATCCAGGTAAAACTAAAATTTGATCTACCATCCAGTGTTGGTCCACATGCAGCTTATCAACTCTAATTTTCATTGCTGTGAGTTTTGCCTTGTGGCCGTTACTGCTCCTATCAGTTTTCCTAGGAAACATTTAACATACATAAATTTGACCATCTAACTTACCCCTTATGAGATTTACATATGATTATTTTATATGTGATATTTGTTACAAGTTGGGTAAATTTAATCCCTCTGATCTTCACGTTTCTGGGCATGGCATGATCTTAGTACTCTCAACTCACAAATTTTGATTACCTGAACAAGATTGGGCCCACAAGCATCCTGTCATGAAGAGGGAAGGAGCTCATAAGTCTCCACCTCTCCTTGAGGAGGTATACATGGTCAATGGTTATTAGGGAAGGAGAGATATTTTCCTTGGTGGTGTAGTTTCAGGTAACTATCCTTCACCAATGTTCCTTCAAACAACTCTAATGAAATTCATTGGGTCATCAAAAAAAAAAAATCTAAAGACATGAAAGTGGGAAGGGGAAAGGGTTGAGAAAAGGAAAAGGGTCAGTGGGAATGGGAGGAAGACAAGAGAGATTAGCAAGGTAAACATGATCAAAACACAACATGTTGCTATGAATTTATCACAATAAAAAGAAGAAAGGAAAGGGAAAGAAAAGAGAGACAGATGGGAGAATCTTCAAAAAGTATTCCAGGTAATTTTCTATATATAACATTGTTCTTTTTATTAAAGGTTAATAAATTATCTGAGCATATATTCATAGATATTTGTAACCAGAAGCTCTCCTAGTGCAGCTTAATAGAAATGTGTAATGTGGATGAGTAAAGTACCAGCAACATTATCATTAATGGTCTGACTTTCCAAAATACAAAATGACTCCTGATAAAATTTCTGAGCAAAATAAAATGTGTTTAATAACTGGTTAGCTGAATTTTTTCAGAAATTTGAAAAAACAAAACATAATTTTCATGAAATTTCTATTTAAAATAAAATTGGCATCTAGAGATAGCCATTAAAATTTTTTTTTATCTACACATGGAAGGATAATCATGACCATGACACAGGAATATTAGGATGTGGGAAAATTCATTTGATGGAATGACCTATGAATTACAGGAATTCATAGGGTCCCAGAGACTACCGATGACCATAGCACCAAAACATCCCTTGATACACTCTGTAAAATCCTTGAGAGCAGTGCTTCCTCCATGGAGAACCGCTCATCTAAACTAAGGCAAAAATGTCTTGCATGTCTTTCTGGTTAGACCCTCATCCTTGAAAGACAGCCCTTAGAACAGTATGAGTCATAACTCTTTACTAAGCCTCGGGTGTAGAAGCTCCACTACTGCCTGTTGTTTCAGTAGCAATTTTGCCTGATATTGTGGATTGTGATCTTTCCCCAGTCTTGTTATACATAGCAGGGAACTTGTTCCTGATGCAGTGATGGTAAGAACATAACCACAAAGTTAAACAGCAAATATTCTACAAAGGGCTATGTAGCTTAAGAGAAGGTGTAGGGTTATAATTTGACTATATTTTTATTGTTAGTTTTGGATCATTTGTCAAATGTTTTCTATATTGTGCCTTTGTTGGATTTGTACTTTATGTATAATTTCTCCCAGTTTGTAACCTCTAAGTGTATATTTGGTAAGATCTTCAGCAATGGAAACATTTTTTTTTTAAATTGATAAGTAAAAATATTTTCTTTTGTTGATTTTTAAAAGATGATGTTGGGTTGGTGTGTGCTGTTTGTTTGCAAACAGGTGTCACTATTGAGCCCACATGGCTTTTAAACTTGCAATCTTCCTGCCTCAGCTTCCCAAATGCTGGGATTACTGGCATGTGCCACCATGTGTGTTTAGATCAGGTATATTTAATGCATTTTTACTTGTAATCTCATTGTAAGTAAATAAGTATTTGTGTCTGTTCTTGAGATTGTTCCCATATCCACACTCAGAAAATAGTGAGGATTCTAGACACATTTTTAATGGTTTATGGTTATAAAGATTAACAGTGTAAGCCCCAACAGTGTCTGGACTGTATAAGTCTGGTGTACTCACAAGGATGTACAGAACACTTTTCTACCAAGTGGTCATCTTTTCTAAGTATCATCTGGAAAGCTCATTCTTCTTAAGTGGTATTTTACTCCGTTCTTCTGAGTTTCTTCTGGATATTGTTCTGGATAGTTTTATGTCAACCTGCCACAACCTGTAGACAACTGAGAGTAGGGAACCTTGAGTGAGAAAATGCCTCCATAAAATCAGGCTCAAGGCAAGCCTGGAGAGCACTTTTTAAATTAGTAATTGATGCTAAAGGGCCTAGAAATTGTGGGTGATGCCATCCCTGGGATGGTGGTCCTAGGTTCCATAAGAAAGCAAGCTGAGCAAGCCATAAGGAGTAAGCCAGTAAGCAGCACCCTTCCATGCCCTCTGCATCAGCTTCCGCGTTCAGGCCCCTGCCCTGTTTGAGTTCCTGCCCTGACTTCCTTTGATGGTGAATAGTGATGTGGACATGTAAGCAGAATACACCCTTTCCTCTCAAACTTGCTTTTGACCATAGGGTTTTCTCACAGCAATAGTAACCTAGCTAGAACAGAAATAAATTAGCTGTCAAAACTCCAATCATGTTGGCCCCCGTGCCAAGTAGGGGATTTCTATTATCGCTGGAAATGACAATTAAAAGAGCTATGGCTAACACTGGTTCTGACCAATTCTTAAGCTGAGCAGAAAGACTTTAGAGGCCATGGTAGTTGTAGCAGTTCCTGCTGGACACAGCTATTTTCCATGTAACCGCAGGTATTCTATGCTGAAGGTATTTGGGTTCCCACTTTCTTTGGCCTGAGCTAAGCGAGTTACTACCCTACCCATGTGACTCAGAATTCTGAGTATGTGTTGAGCCTATCCTAACCTCTGTTTCAACAATATCTTGGCCTTTCCACTAGGTCTTCAGTGAAGAGTAGGATCTTAACATGACCTTCCTCCTCTTCCAGGAAATAAAGAGAGCACAGTCTAAGACAGTCTTGGCACTCCCATCACAGTAGAGGAGGAACAGTGAGATACAAAATCTCCCTCACACTGCCTCATGCAAATGTTAGGGAGAAAAGTATGGACATGAATGAACTGTAAAATGTTGTTACTGCCTTGTCACAGCTCTAAATGAAATACTGCCAGATGCTGAGAACAAAACAGCAAACACTCCACAAAATGAGTAAGATTTCCCAGACAGACAGATTGCTTTTGAACAGGGTCGTGTTGTTCTTCAATGTTTCCTTTTTGCAAAATTTTAAAATTAAAATATAATCGCATCATTTTCTTGCTCACTTTCTTTCTTCCAACCCCTTACATGCCCCGGCCCAACTCCCTCACAAATCCAAGGCCTTTTTTGCTTGTTTGTTTCATTACTATTGTAACATACACATATAAACACACAAATATATTTGTATAACCTGCTGAGTTTATTTAGTGTTGCTTACCTATATATGCTCTCAAGGCTGACCACTCACCTGATAGAAAACCAATTAGGGATTCATTTCTGGAAAAGAATAATTCTCCCTCTCTCAGAAGTTGTTAATTTTCTATAGCTTTTTGTCTAGGGTAAGGCCTTATGAGATTTTCTTCTTCTATGTTAGCATATCGGTATTTTCCTGTTGAAGTTTAATGGATGTAGTTTTCCTGTCAAATTTGGGAGATACAATATGTCAGCAGTAGTGGCATCCACTGGAAACAGACACCCCCAGTTAGCTGTTCTTTACATTTTGACCAACTGTGATTTTCTGCAATGATCTCCACCTGCTGCAGAGAGAGAGAAGCCTCTTTCATGAGAGGAGATACACTTAACCTGTTGGCATAAGAATAAGTGTTTAAAATGGAGTTAGGAATTATACTGGTTTAGGAAAGTGTCAATAGTAGCTTGTCTTCTAAGATCCGTGGCCTCACTAGCCTCTGGTAGCTGACTGAATTTCTAGTATCAGGCACGCTTTCCCTCCTGTTGGGCTGGTTGAAGTTCAATTAGACAGCTGTTGGTTACAAAGATACTAGTACCAATATTGAGCCTTTAAGGATACCTTCCCATGTTGGTCATTATTGTGGCTCCTCCACATCACAGCTGGCTAGGACTGTTGATTGCTTTCTGTCCTTGGCAGCTTACATAACACCTTCCAGTATGGTGAGATGCTCTTCTGTGGGGAAGGCGGGGAGAGATTTTAGATCAGATCCAGCTTGAATGCTATGTCTGAAGTATGTGCTATCTTCAGCAACATGGACTTAGACTCAACTTCTGGAAGGCAGCCAAGGGTAAAAGAAATAACCTATATTGCTTTGGGGTTCTCTTAAACCCCCTGAAATCAGGATTTTAATGAAGTCTATAATATTTCAAGAGAAGGGCATGTGTAAAGAAGGAATGGCACCCTACTCAAGTTTTAGCATGACATTTATTGCAATGTCTTCCCTGTGACCCTACAAACCAGTAGGGTAAAGACTGTTAGTATCTATGTACTACCAGAAAATTCAGTTATGGAACCAGAGAAAATCTTATCAGAAGAAAACATTTTTAAAGAGAAGCAAATCACCTTTCCTTTGCTCATCTTCTTGTTGAAAAGCCCGGAGCCTTTTTCAGCAGACTAAGATCTGAGGGCAAGTGTATAGACCATGAGATACTCCCCATAGCTCTCTAGCAGACATATGAGAGAGAAAGGCAACTATTTAAATACCAAATGTCTATCTGTTCTTCATTTCTCCTTCCAGAATAAGACTTAGCGAAGACATCACCTGAAAGAAAACATGGCCACATCCAAAGTGTTCTGGGACTTCTTCTCAGCCCAGTGGGACTCTTGACAATAGAGCAGAGATAAGCCCAATAGATTGGCAGGCAGGAGATCTGATATTCAAAATCCCTCATTGCTGCAGTAGGAAGCAGCAACATTCACTTCCTATCCATAAACCCAAGTGCCTTCTATAAGCATTAAGAAAACCCATTGGATATTCAACTAGAATCCTAACTTGCGTTATGGAGTCCTAACTGCCCAGTGATCTTCATTGTAAGTGAATGCACAGAACTTTCTCATTCATCTGTGTGTTCCTAAAGCCTGGTACAAAGTCTGTGCAGAAGCTACACAAACATTTATAAAACTAGAGTCCGTGCATGAGGAGAGATCTGCTCTGCTGGAGAACAGACCACCATGAACTGAGTTTTACCGTGCTTCATTTTACCTGTTTTGAGCTCACTCGGTAGCCTCATTATCCCTTGATTGCCCCACGATGCTCTGAGCCCCATTCATACCCTATACAAACCATGGGAGACTCAGAAGACAACTAAGTAACAGGAGCCCTGTAAATCCCAAGATCCGGATGTTCTTCACCTACCCAGTAAAAACAGAACCCCGCCATTGGAAATGAAAGGATTTGATGAGAAGTTTTTCCAGAAGGGCAAGATGAACCTTTCCTGGACACCTGGTACACTTGAATCCAAGTTGCGTTCATCAGTGTTTGAGCCTGGGGTCCAGCCAAAGCATTAGCATGGGGCTGAAAGGAAAAGAACTCAGAGGTGACTGAAGTAGCCTCAAGAATCTGAGGGATAATCCATAAAGGTTATGTCCACAGCCATAATTTTACCAAAGTTTTTAAACCTGTGAGGCAAAAAAAAAAAAAAAAAAAACCACAGACTGAGAGACTTTTAGAACCAGAATCCCAGCAGCTGGCCTCTCTTATGAGTCTGCCTTTCAAAGACTCCTGAATGAAGAGCTGGCAGCAAGGTTTATAGGTGGCTGAAGTTAATGAAAAGTTGTCCGGTGATGTGGTTAAAGGACTTTGGAAAGAGATTCTCTGAGTGTGGATTCTGCAGAGGGAATTTGGGCCACCATGTGTGGCAAGGCACAAGGAACAATACTGAGAAAAGCAAAGGGATTCACAAAAGGAAAGGAGGGAGGTTGGACGTTTCCTTTTGTTCCTCATCTCTAAGAGAGATTACTGGGGTTTTTCAGAGGGAAGTATACATGGCTTTGGTTTCAAAAAAAAGAAACGTATGTTAGAACACAGGCTTTGGTGTGGGAGAGACATCTGGAGCTTTGCCTTTTCACTTACTGTCTTGTGACCTGACCTTGGACAAATGTCTTCACTTTCTTAAGGTATGATTCTACTTGTCCTTGCAGGCTGTGGAGAGGATTGAATAAGATGATGAATGAAAAGCCCTGTGTTCGCTCTCAACACTTATCTACAGGCTGATGCCACCTGAATAGCAGTCTCTAGGGTTCTTCCCACTCTAAAAAGTAGGGGGAAGATATCAAAGAGGGGTGAGAGAGCAGTTCTGCCACTCTGGCATGTGTGACTGGAAGGGGGGAGGGTGAGAAGCAATATGACCAAAACAAGATCTGTGATACACTTTGAGCCACTAAATTGAGATGATTAATATGGAGAATTGAGGCAAATCAGTCTCACATCTTCGGGGGAAAGGAAAGAAAGATGGTAGAAATAAAAGGAAAAGATAAAGGCAGGCAGGCATCAGGCTCAGCAGAATTGTTGCACTTGACATGAAATTCAAGAAGGGCTCATAGCACTTGGGGTTGGATTATTCAGGGTTGGGAAGAAGTGAAAGAGTCAGAGGTATCCAGCTTTATGTTAACAGGTAGGAATAGCCAGGTCATATTATGGGTTACAACAAGTAAAGTCTCAGCCATCACAGCATTAACAACCAAAGGCACCTCATGTAACGTTAGGCTGTGCACAGTGCAGACAGGCCAGGTTCTCAGATGTACCGTGCAGAAAGAGGCAGAGAGAATCCTTAGATAAACCATGTGAGGTTGTACTTTTGCTAGGAAGGTGGAGAGAAGTTTCTTCTACACTTTAAGGAAATGAGGTACTTACATCTATCCCAGATTGTGTTCATTGATATATATATTATATATATATATATATAATTATGTGTGAGTATGCATGTACATGCACACACACACAGTATCTAGTGAAATGCCAACAGGTGTTTTTTTAAACGCTAAACTAATAACTTGTTAGATGGAGAATGTGAAAGGTATTATCTGTCATTACACCAGTGTCTCCTGTCTAGTAGATATATAGAAGTATCTAAATAAAGCCGAGCCTGGAACTTATCAAGATCCTCCTGTATTCAAGTAACTCACTTAAAATGTATGCCAGATGAAATGGCTGGAAAGTCACTAAGTCCTAAGGGAAGTACTGACAGAAGCTGTAGAGATACCGTACTGATGACAGCATCTAAGTTCACTTGTCCATCACTTTGGAGAGGAAACAAATGAGATTATTAGCCAGTGGGAACCCAGTGAGTCAGTACTAGGGAGCAGAAATGAATCCATACCAAACACTCAGAGTAAAGGAACAATTCAGTCACAAAATTATTTTTACAGTGTGCTTACTGCCATTATTGCCAATTCCTAGAAACCTGTAAAGAAATATCTTTTTAAGACAAACCCTCCAATGAAAACATGTGCTTCACTTCAGTGTGGCTGTGCATGCAAATATTGTTTGGTGGAGGCTACAGGTCCATGGGCACAAGCAGTGCCATGTCAGATCTGATTCCTAAGATGGCGGTGAAGCAACAAACAGCAGTTTCCTGCGTCTCCATGAACCTGAGAAAAATAAACAATCTCTGATTGCTGAAAGGGGTGCAAGTGTGGAGAAGCAAGGGAGTGAACCCTCACCAATGGGGACAAATGAGAAAATTCAGAAATACTGAACATTGTCTATACAGAGGAAGCAACAGACTCCAGTAAGTGCACAGAACAAAGCAGTAAGAGGAGAGAACTCACCATTCCTGACTCCGGGGCTTCAAACAAAAGAGAGAGGGAAAAGATCCAGGAGAACACATTGAAATACCAAAATTTTATGTGACAGACCTGCATACTATGTGGAGCAGAACCTGGAGAAGATGGTCCAGTTTGGGCTGTATCACTTCACCTATTAAGCAGGGAATCAATACAGAGAGAAATGCTTCAATCAAACAGCTTTGCTGAAAAGGGCAGAAAACGTGGGCAATATTATATCTACAAACACCAAAGACTCCTCCTACTTTGACTAAACAGGCAATTACCCTGAGAACCCCACAAACACCCCGCAGGAGTTGACTGGGCAAAACACGAGCACACTCAGGCACAGACTGCAGAGTGCTAGCTGAAAAGTATCCTGAGCACTAATGCAGCGTTAATGCTCAACTTCAAAGCTAAATGCAAGCAAGGATGTGGTACCTTTAGACTCTGGGACATTGAAATCCCTGGGTATAAAGCTTGCCCACCTGACACATACAGGACACAGGAACTAGCAAGATGGACACTATGTGAGAGGCCACTACTGTGTTGAGCAGAAAGGAAACTCATTAGAAATGTTTTGGAACTCAATTACAGAAGGAAGATGTATTATACAAAACATTCTGGACTGGATGGATTGAACTCTAGAGAGATAAGAAGCTTGTCCATCTGCCGAGTTTGCTGCCAAAAACAATTCTGATAGGAGAATTTATTTTCATTTCAGAAAAGCAAGAACAAGATACTGGCAGAAGTTGAGGTAGTTTTAATCTTTACTTTATTTGTTGTTTTGTGTTACTAATTTTCATTATTTTTAGTTCTTATAATGCATGATTATGCTTTGTAATTGTGATACCACTTTTACCTACTCTCTCAGGTTCTCCCCATTCATTTTCTTCTTTTCCCTTTCCCCATCCCCTTCTTTTTTCACTCCTTAATTGTAGTGATCTTTATCTTTAATAAGCATTACATTTGATTCATTATAACAGTAGCCTATATCTTTTAGTTCTTAGCATCATTCGAGTTGTAATTGAAGTGTCCATTTTCAATTTTTCTACATCTCAGTACCCTGCTAGGTTTGTTTCCAGTCAATATTCTCATCACTGCTGCTTCCATTTCCCCTCTAACTAATAGTGGGAAACATAAGCCAAAGTGACAACTACCCACTAAAGGAATGATATAAAGGAAAACAAAGAGGAAATCAAAATATAAAACTTAAAGATACATCCATCCTAACACACAGGAAATCACATCATAGAAACACAGAAAATGTGAGAGCAAGACACTGTCTTACACCCTGGATCCCATAATTCCCCAATAACTGAGAACAAAGATAATGAAATAACTGAAATGTCTGAAAAGGAATTCAAAATCCTGCTTTAAAAATGTTCAATAACTTTAAAGCAGGCTGAAATAAGTATATGAATATAAGAAAAGAAGTGAATGAAGTAAGAAAATCAATGCAGAACCTAGATTACTCAAAACGTCAGCAGAATAGATGATCAGTTCAGCAGCACAGAGGAAGGAGTCTGCAAGGCAGTTGAGATTCTGACAAAGAACCAATGAGAAACCTTTGAAACAGAAGTCAATCAACCAAGTAAATGACACAGTGGGAAGCATCACCAACAGACGGAATCAGGTGGTAAAAAAGGGTTCCCCTCACCCCAGACAAATGGGATGGAAGGGTTAGGAGGTAAAGAAAAAAAATGAAATGTGATGTTTCAGCCTTTTACTACTAATTGTCATAAACTGTTTAGGATAATTAAGAAATGCAAACTAATGGTTATGCAAGCCGGTCATTCTGTTAGGTACTATGACAGCCTATTATAGTTACTTTCTAAGCTAATCAGAAATAAACTGGCAAGAGACAAGCAACATCTGCTTACCCTAATATAAGAGATAGATAGGGCCTCTTCAAAAACCTCAAGAGATCTGCAGAATATGGCATTCAAAGATGTTTTCGTAACTTTAGATTTTTTTATATCAAGACATATCAACTCCTGACAGCACCCCCTATTCTACCCTAAGTAGAAGATGAGTATCGAAGAATCTCCAATGGGAGATGATTGAATTAGTCGCAAGCCTATCTCTTGGTAGGAAAAGCCCCTTGCCCCAACTGTAGACAGAATGCTGTCCAAAAAGGACAAAACCTGGAAGCAGGTAAGTAGACAGCCTAGCTCTGCCAAGACAGGGTAGGTAAGTCCTTCATAACCCCTGCTCTTCAATCAATGTCTGTCAGAGAAGCGGGGCCAAACGACTGAAGATCGATGCTGTAATGTATGGAGAGAAAATGGGAACTGTCCAGGCAGCCACAGGTATGTCATTTCTTAGTTTGGGAAGCTGCAGGCCCTGTACTTCCTATAAAATCAGATATATTTATCCCTCTCAGGTCTCTGAGGTGGTTGAAGAACAGATAGCTAGAGTCTCATAATTTAATTTTGAGTTGTTTAGGAGTCAAGAGAGTGTTATAGATCTAAGAAGATACTTTTAAAATTGTGTTGCAAGTTAGTATGAATGTTGAGTCAGATATAGACCTTTAAACTCATGGAGATGTTTAGATAGTAGAATGTTAAAGTCAGGTACCAAATACATATGGACTGGTCATTGGGAATGTATGTTAAGCCATATAACCCTCATAACTGTGGCCTAATTACCTCTGTTGTACTGTATTGTATTTGTTATTATAAGAGAAAGAGCCATTTGTTGGACTGAAAGGGGAAACTGTAGGGGGAAATAAGATATTCCTTAAATTTAAAAGAAAAAAAAAAGAGAAGAGGATGGGGGGTTGAGGGTGGGAGGGTGGGACTGGAGGGGGAATGGGGAGGGGACTGCGATTGAGATGTAACTTGAAGAAATAAAAAATAAAGGAAAAAAAAAAAAGGGTTCCAAGGATGGAAGACCAGTCAGAGGAACTATTGTGTTTAGACAACAATGAAAATTAATAAGAACGAAAGTGATCTTGACAGTCAATAACTCTGTAACATCATAAAGAGAAAAACCCAAGTAATCTATGGAGTGAAAGAAGAATAAGGAACAAAAAAATCAAACAAACCACTAAACACAAAGAAACATCAATGAAAGTAGAGAAGAAAAATCTCATAGATCTGTATAACAATATGGACATACAAATACACGAGGTACTTAAAACCTCAAAAAGGTTCCAGAAAAAGAACCTCTCCAATACATACCATTGTTAAATGATACAATTTACATATATATGAATATACATAAATATTCATAGAAGTGACAGCAGATCTCTCAGCTGATACCATAAATGTTGGAAAATAATGGAATTATATATTTTAATCCTGAATATAAATAACTGCCAGGCAAGATTATTATATCTAACAAAGAAATCTTTTTAAATTGATGGATAATTAAAGACCTCCTAGAATGAGCACAAACTAAACTAATTCATGGCCACTAGGCCCTGCATTTCAGAAGATACTTTAAAGAACTCTACTCACAGGAAGGAAAGGCAGTCAGAATGTAAGAGCAGACGAAAGAGTAAATCTCAAGAACTGAGTAGATTAATAAATCAAAACTAGGAAAGAATAAAGTATGTCTGACCCAGTAAATCAGGAATCTCATAAGATGAATAGGGAATAAAGAGAAAACAGAATAAAAAGAGACAAGAAAAACAATCAATAAAACTATGAGAACCAGAAAATATCACTAAAATATAGCCTTAAATGTTAATGGTCTAAACTCCCCAATTAAAAGGGGCCTAGTCAAAGAACTACGTGCAGACAACTAAGGAATGATGGAAGAAGAAGAAATAGTCTTCCCCAAGGAAGACCCTCTCAATTGTTTATCACCACCAAATGATCAGCCCTGAGACGATACATACAAGTAACATCAAGACTGAGCAGTATGTGTTTATATATTTCATTACATATGCAACATTATATTGTGTGTGTGTATAACAATAATTTAAGAAAAAGAGGCCATGAACTTGAGAAAGAGTAAGGAGGGTACATGAAAGGCACTAAAGGAAGAAAAAGGAAGGAAGGAAGGAAGGAAGGAAGGTGAAAGAAGGAAGTGGGAAATAAATTATATACTTACACTTCAATTTAATAATATAAAAATTATATTTTTAAGAAGTGGACTAGCTCACTGGAGTAAAACACAAGATCCTGGCATTTGTTGCTTGCAAAAGAAATATATATATATCACTGAAAAAAAAGATAGGCTAAAAGTCAAAGAATGGAATACTATATACCAAAAAAATTGAAGCAGACAAAAAAGAAGCAATGGCCATTTTTATATCTGACAGACTAAACTTAAAGGCAAAATTAGTCAAAAGGGCAAAGAAGAATATTTGACGATAATAAAGAAAACATTTTTATGAATATATATTCACAAAATATTTGTACATCTAGTTTCATAAACTTAACACTACCAGAGATAAAGGGGCATATGGATCCAGATTCAGTAACAGTGGAGCAATTCACTATCACACTCCTATTAATTGACTGATCATTCAGCTCAAAAAAAAAAATCAACAAAAAATTTTCAGGCTTAAACTATCTCACTAAGAAAATGAACTTAACAGACATTAACAAAAAATGTTCTACCCAGTGGCTACAGAGTACTACATATTATTCTCAGCAGCCTGTGGAATTCTCTCCAAAATATGCTATATTCTGGGTCATAAGTTATGTCTGAACAAATATAAAATATAATATAAATAAAATCTTATATCTTATGCTATCATAATGGAATAAAACTAGAAGTCAGTGACAAGAGAAGCCACAGAAACTGTACAAATACAGAGGATTAAGGAATATACTCTTGAACAGTGGTGTTCTCAACCTGTAGATCACTACCCCATTTGGGGCCTAATAACTTTTTCATAGAAGTTGCCTAAGACCATCAGAAAATATAGATATTTACATATGATTCAGAACAGTAGCAAAATTACAGATTTGAAGTAGCAGTGAAATTAATTTTATGGTTGGAGATCATTGCAACATTAGGAACTGTATTAAAGGGTCACAGCATTAGGAAGGTTGAGAACCACTGCTCCTGAGTAATTAGTGGTTCATTGAAGAAACTATCAAAAAATAAAATAATTTCCAGAATTAAATGTAAGCAACACAGCTCACCAAGACCTTTGGGAGATACCAAAACAGCCCTAAGGGGAACATCTTAGCTTGGAATGCTTGCATCTGAAAATCAGAGAAAGATCATATAAACATCCTAATGGTGTACTTCAGGATCTTAGAAGTATGAGAAAATCCAGAATTAGTAGACAGTAAGAAATAAAGAATATTCAGATAGAAATTAATGAATGAATACTACATTAATAATACAAAATAATCAAAAGACAAAAGATGGTTCTTTGAGAAGATAAAGAAGCAAAATAGAAAGACCCAAATTAATAAAATTAAGGATTAAAAGGTTAAAAATGCAGCACAGTGCTGGAGAGAGGAAGACATCTAGAGACCCACCCACTGCCATGCCACACAGCATGAGTGGGGGCTGGAAGAGACACCCAAAGACCTACCTGCCACAGCACGGCTCAGGCAAGCCACAGATACTCATAGGTCCTCCTGGTGCCCCGCCATCCGATGCTTGAGGGGGAAGATGTCCACATACCCATCTGTCACCACACAGATTGGCTGCAGACACCTAGAGGCTTGCTTGCCACACCATTCAGCCCAAACAGAGGAGGTCACCAGGAGGCTGCTGGGTGACCTTCCTGCAGCAGGAGCCACTGCAATGTTCAAGGCAGTCCACACCTGTGGCAGTAGGCTCTGTACCTCAACGGGGCAGCACAGTGGAGCTGGTCCTGGCAGCAGGGACACAGGTGAGCTGACAGTCCCGCTCATCTACAGTGGGAGGGTGCACGCACCGAGGTGATGCCCTCTCCCACCCTTAGGCCATGGCCACCTCCAGGAGTCAGGAAAGCTGGCCCTGCCCTGTCAGCTGCAAGAACCCAGGAGAGGGGCCCTGCCCCTCACTTGGACAGCATAGCAGAGCTGCCCCTATTGGTAAGGGCACAGCGAGCCAGCCCCTAGAGCAAGAGCACAGAAGTGCTGGCCCCACCACTCCTCTGCTGTGAGGTGGCATGGTGCAGAAGTGGTGTCTTCCCCTTCTTGCCTCTCACCACCTGCAGCAATTGGGAGAGCTGACACCTAGGTCATGAAAGCAGGAGAGCTGACCCAGCCCCACACCACCTGCAGCACACTTTACCTGGACAACACAGCAGAGCCGGCCCTAGTAGAAAGGGGTCAGGTGAGCCAGCCCATGGGTGGGAGAGTAGGAGAACTGGACCCACCACTCTTCCACCCTGAGGTTCAGTGGTGTTTTATTTATAATGCCTGTATTTACTAATACTTATCAGTCCCCTATAAAATACCTAAATTCTATATCCTAAAACCTATAATCTAAAATCTATAATATAACAATACTATAATACCTAAGAACACTCTAATACCTATCTAAAAACACTTAACTAACACTATCTTAACTTTCTTAAAAGGATATTAATATTCTTAGTGTAGCTCTATTCAGGATAGCTTGGTTTATGACAGTCCCAGAAGGCAGTCCCTTCCAAAGCTTAGTGTTCATTGGGCCTCACTTTGCAAGTTCACAATGCCAGTTTATTGCCACCACCAAATTGTGGCCAGTTTATAAAGTCAGTCTATTCCAGCGCCAAACTGAGGCCAGGTTTGTTCATTAGCTGAAACTTGCCTCTAAAGGTCTCCTTGGCCCAGCCAAACTTCACAACCCAATGCCTCTCCAAGCAGCTTCTGAACTCCGGTGGCCTGGAGCACTTTTCCGGCGCTCCGGGTCCAAAGACAAGCAATTTTAAAGAACTCTCTCTCAGTAAGTTTTATGCCAGGCCTTTGCTTTAGGCCATAACAGTCTAAATTTTGTTGATGTTGTACCTTGCTGTGCCCTTATTCAGCGTGACTTTTCAGTGGTGAGGGCAGGAGAAAGAGAGATCCTGTGCAATTCTCATCTTATACATCACATCTTAAGGGTCAGTCTCAAGGGCAGTCTCATGCCATCGCATGTCAAGGGCATCACATGTCAAGGGCAGTTTCAAGGGTCCACGAGGTTTCTCGCAATGTCCAACAGACCTGTAGCTTCTCATGATAACTGACATCATCTGCGTGGCTTGCTCGGTTTCTTAGCCATGCCCCTTCAACAAGGCATATCGTCTGGCCACAACTGGCTTATTGTCCATATCAGTAAAGCAAAGGGATGCCAAGCTCCTCCTGAGGTGCTGCCAGACAAATCTGTAAGTGTCCCATTGATTTGTGATAAAGGTGTGGCCAAAAAATCTCTGTAGAAGAAACACTCTTCAACACAAGGTGCTAGGAAAACTGAATACCCATGCGTATAAGGATGAAAGTAGATACCTAGTGCCCTGTTAAAAATTTAATTCAATATGGATCAAAGTTCTTAATGTAAAACTCCATAATGTAAAATTGTCAAAGGAAAACAGAAAGAAAATAGACCCAGGTGTATCTATAGGCCTTTTCCTTCTGAAAAGCACTCCAAAGCTCAGAAAATAATAGCAAGAACTACAAAAATAGAATTGTGTGAAACATAAAAGCCTCTACACAGCAAAGGAAATCATCAGCCTACAATAGGACAAAACCTTTGTCAACTGTACATCTTCAGGGGATCAATAGCTATAATTTATTGGCTATTAACTCAATTAATTAAATACCCAAACCCTATACAGCCCAATCAACAAATAGTCAAATTAAATGATCAGAGACTTCTCAAATATAAAGCAGAAATGTGCAATAAATATATAAGAATATTCAATGGCCTTAGTAATCAAGGACTTGAAGGCTTCAACTCACCCTTGTCAGAATGGGTATTTTTTTTAATACTACAATAGGACAAAACATTTTTAAGTATGTAAATGGATGAAAAATCACTATCCTATTTTGGGGAATGTGCACATGTCCAGCCACTACAGAAATCAGTATGGAATTTCCTCAAAAAATAAAAATACAAACAGAACTACCATGTGATGTAGATTTATCACTCTTAGGAATATACTCAAATGAATCTAAGTCAGCCAACCTCATAGCCACTTGCACACTCATGTCTGTACAATACTCAGTATTGTACAACTTGTAATGGCCAAGTTACAGGTAATTCTATGTGTCCATCAGAAGATAAATGGATAAAGAAAATATATGCACAATGGAGTTTTGTTCACTCATAAAAAGAACAAAATGTTTCTTCAATTATATTTTAGTTTAGCTAGTAATTTGTTTCCTTTTGATATTTTCATCCATGCTTCATTTTGGTCTGTTCTCCTCCCCTTCCTCACTATGTCCCATTTACCTGACCCCTTTGCCAGTAATACTCTTTGGCCCCCTATATCACCTCTCCTGCTTTAATATCTCATAGTTCTATTGTCTTTCCATGGATGTTCTTTAAAGGTTTTTTTCTTGTTTCATGGACCTCTTGACCTTATCTACAAATTATACCTGTGTAGATACATGTATTTATCAATTAGAAACTAGAACCTGCTTGTCAAAGAGAACATATGATATTTGCCTTCCTAAACATGAATGCCTCGCTTAATATGTTTTCAGTTCTACCCATATTCCTGAAATTTTCATAATTTAATTTTTCTTTATAGGTGAATAAATTCCATTGTTACATATTGAATTTTCATTGCCCATTCATCTATTGGTGAACATCTGGGCCATTTCATTTCCTTTTTCTTGTGAATACAGTATTCATAGACATGGATGTGTAGTATCTCCCTGGTGTTTAGAGTCATTTGAACATATGCCCAGAAGTGATATAGCTAGATCATATAATAGTTACATATTATAATAGTATATAATAGTTGTATTTTTAGTTTGGTTTTGAGATGCCTCCATTCTGATTTCATAGTTCCTGCACTAATTTAACTCCTAACAGCAGTGTGTAAGTGTTCCTCTTTTCCCATACTCTCATCAGCATTTGCTGTCACTAGTTCTCAGAGCTGCCTGAAGGAGGAAGATGGAATGGAGAATGAGGAAAGCTGTGCCATTTAAAATGGCTTGGTGTTCAGATTCATGGAGGTAGAGCAGCTTTAGGCAAAAAGTAAGGAAGCCCAAAATGAGAAATTACATTTTTCTGAATAATTCAGAAAAGCAGACAGACTTTCTGAGCTGCATGGCTGTGGCCTGTAAGCTACTGCAGTAGGGCAAGAATTCTGCGAAGAGCTACAGTGTCTCATTAAGGGACCAATTCTTCTACCTATCTTTTTGTCATGGTTTAAGGTGAACCCATCTTCTTAAGGGTGTTTCCTTGGCCATGTGCTTGACCCTGACTATCTGGAATGTTAGGTCTCCATTTAAGCCAGAGACTCTATTCTCTAGACCAGAACGAATATATGATATGAAAGTATAATGGAGACTTTTGGGGAAGAAGAAAAGAACAAAAAGGAAAGAGACTAGGAAGCAGTAACATAATAGGGAAATGTGGCCAAAGTACATGAGACACTTGAATGACATGTAATTATGTACCCATCATTTTGTACAATGAACACAAACTAATACAAAATTGAAAGAAAATATCCTTGTAATATTTCAAAGAAAAAAATGGAGCCCAAGTTACAACACACACACACACATACACGATTTTCTTAACTATACGCACCCACTAAGCCTCTGTCTCTATCTATGTAACCAGGGTGGTCACTATCACTTTCCTGCAGGGTACTGGACGAAGCAGATCATATGGCATGTGCCTATGCATACGCTGTCCTGTTTGCTTGTTGGCTGTCTGCTGACTAAAAGTATTTACAGGTATGTCCGTTTGTTTTCTTGGTGGGGTGCCCTGGCCTTGAAAACATGCCTGCATTAGTCTGTTGTAGGAAGAGAACTAAGAATAGATCAGTGATACCAGTCACCATAAATAAGGGAATTCTGGATTAGCCAATACTAACCAAATCACTGATAAGTTAGCAAATCTCACCCAGATCATCAGGGTCACTGGGCCAACCCGCAGTTAACCTCAGCAACATGAACTTGTCCAGCCAAGATCAATACCATCCAGCGTGCACTATTAAAGATTTGCTCGATGTGAAATCCTTGTGTAGCTTTAGTAGCACTATTGTATCAGTTGATAGTGGGGAATGCTATTATTTATGTCATTGTTGTCATTATTATGGGTTGATCATCACTTTATAAAGAACACAGAAAGACTTACTCAGGCCTTATCTACCTATCTACATGGAAGCATCTTCTCCACCTATTATTTTCCCAGAGAAAGAAAAGAAAGCAAGAGACAAAGTGAGCAATTCTTCAGAAAGTTTTGCTTTGTTTTTCTGACAGATTGTTGTTAATGATGTTTTTATTTTTCTTGTGGGTAGTGTGACACTGTGACAGTGTAACCTCACAGGCAGTCACAGGGAATTGTTAATTAGCTTAATTAGTGAAGAATCCTCCCATCAACTTTGAATCTAGCCTTCTGTGTTCTCACAGGATTTTAGGTATGAGCCCCTAACAAAGCATTTATGGGAGACCCTGTCAAAATCAAAGGTGTGAGAAGGAATGTGTCCCCAGGGCCTCCTGCCTTTGCTTTCAAATATTAACAGGATCCATTTACTCCTTGCCAGGTTCTACGGCAAGTTCTGTATTGCAACAGCATTGCATCACATGTTTCCATTGCAAAAATCCAAAAGGTATAAACTAACTTTCAACAACATATGAGAGAGCCTGAGAGATAACATAAAATCTGCCCATGCCATGGGTTAGTACCATGACAATTAGGACTAAAACCCAGGTCTCTCTGACACATTCTCATAACTGCTACAGATGCTATATCCTCTCCCTTATAACTAGTGTTCCCTCAGTCTTCCACTTGTAAAAGCTTGCTCTTAAAAGAAACCAATATTAGCTCCTGTACCTAGTTAGGTCACTGGGTTTCTTTCTTCAGGTTGTTTGTTTGCTCTGTCTGTATCCTAGAAGTGGTTTAATTGTAAAGGGAGAGAAAACTCAAGGAGAGTAAATGAAGCCAGGTGGGAGTATTTTACTTTACCCCTTATGAAAATTGAATCAAAAATTCGTAAAAATTGGACAGAAAAATGAGCTCCTCATTATGGGGGGCGTAGGTACATGTGTGTATATATGCATGGCAAGCTCAGAGGACAGCCTCAGCTGTCATCTTCAGGATCTATCAACATCCTTTGAGACAGTCTCTCATTGACCTAGAGCTTACCAACTAGGTTAGACTGACTGGCCAGACAACCCTAGGGACACATGCCTGCACCACATCAGTTCTGGGAGTAGAAACATGACGCCACACCCAGCATTTCTGTGTGGGATCTGGGGATTATCCTGTGTCTTCACCTCAGACCACACTTCTGCCTCATAGTTAAAGGAGGCTACTTGAGCCACAAATGTCACACCCATGTTTTAGCCAGTAGTGTGGAGGGAAATGGAAGGAGCCATGCTTCTTTCATTTGAAGACACTTTTATCATGTATTGACATTCATTTTTAATTCCCTTCTTCACATGTTCTTTACTTGGTGACTAGCTGATTAATTTCTCTGCACGCTCTAGTCTCCCTTTACAATCTCCTTCTAATTCTCAGTGAAGACTGGAGCATGGGTGACATGATAAAGACCAATTGGGATTTTCTTGTATCTAATTCAGCAAGATTTGCTGAAACAGTTATCAAAGAACAATCTTTACTTAATATGTAGACTCCGAGTACATCATCCCTATCCTAATTATTTTCTAAGCATCCTTGCTCTTCTTTCCCAATCCTCCTGATACCACATATTGATGTGTTTGTAGTTCAATCACCTACCTATAACAAAGTTTCACAAGTCCCAGTTTACCAGCTCAGCATGGCTACCCATGAGGTGGGAGCTCTGATTCTCCCAAGCATATATCTCTTATACACTCAAATTCAGATGAGTCAGGGCTGAGGTTAAAATGGACTTGCCTGAACTTAACATTCCCCAGTAAAATGATGCCCTTCTTAGGGTAAATTCAGTCTCTTCTTAAATCATCAGCCATATCATATGTATGAGGTTTTCTTCTAAGCTTTTTCTCTTATCTACAGAAGACGTGATGATCTCATTATGTTCCTTCCCTGTTCTAAGCAGCACCCCAGTGTTTCTTCCAATCTTGGCAGCTCTGAGCTGCTGTGTAGATGAGACTGTGAGAGACTATGGATCATTGAGCTAGTGGGAGAGAGTTCAACAGTAGAAGTGAGTGAGTTACCAGCCTCACAGAAGACTCAGAACTCAGCAGTCAGCCGAGAGTCTAACATTAGGGTCCAAGGAAATAGGCAGGGAGCCCATGACCATCAAAGCCTGGGGCTTCAGGGCAGGATGGCAAAGTGGTCCCAGAACTCAGGTTAATCCTGGCAAATGTTATTCTTCTCTGTTTTTTTTTTTCTGTAAGCAGAGCCTTCTAGATCCAAGTTACCCAACAGAAATGTGATGTAAGCTGTGCTCTGCATGTAACTTAAAAATTTCTGTTTTCATGTTAAAAAAAAACGAAAAGAAATAGGTAAAATAAATCTTAACAATAGATTTAATATGCTAAAACTTATGATTTGGAATTTTATATAACCCAAATTTTTATCTTAAGATTTCACCATTTCAAATATAAATTAGTATTGTTTAATTATTCATGAGATATTTTGTATATTCATTTTTATTTACTAGCTCTGCAGAACCTGGTGTGTGTTTTAGACTTTTAAGAAACATGTACTGGTACTAGCTGTATGTCCAAGCTCAGTATCCACATGCAAACAGTGTGTACTATATTAGGTAGCACAAGACTGGATGCTTTCTGTACCAAGTATGGACCACAGACCAGCACCATCAACATCACCTGGCCTCTTGTTGGTCTTGTCAAATCTCAGGTAGTTCCTCCAAATCATATTCTTCATTTTTAACAAGATGCTTTAGCAATGGGCATCTTCAAGTTTGAGGGAGGTTCTGGTAGGTAGTGGCAGGGAATCCTAAGGAGAAATTTTTAAGTGACAAATGTTGATGGAAGTATAAATTGGCTATAGCAGTGACACTAGAGGATGAAAAATGATGTCATCTTTCTCTAGTTCAAAAAAAAAAGACACAAAGGCAATGGTGTCACAGTTGAATAGCAAATTACTCTAAGTGGAATAGTTTAAAGAAATACAGTGTTTGTCTCAGCACCACTTCGGTAGCTGACTCTGGAGTCGAATCCCTCGGGCTCAGCTGTGACATGTGTTAAGATGCTGGTTGCTATGACCTAGGCCTTTGCCAAGCAGAGGCTCTGGACAGAGCCACAGGGAATATTTCAAGAAGAACCACTGTCCATCATAGCAGTCTGCCAAGGGACATAAAGTCCTCACCATCTGACTCATATCTTTGGACCCAAGCAGTATTTCCTGAAAATATTTCCCTGAAAACATGCAAAAACTGATCCTTGCAGAGTGGTAACTAATGTAGGCTTACCTGTACCATATTGTAGGACACGTACACAAAGAGTGGAGTGAAAAACAAGAGTTTTGATAGAAATAGCAAAAGGTTGGATGTCCAAGGAAAGCAAATGTAGGCCTAAGGGTAGACAAGGAGAGAGGAAAATAAGGAAAAACAATATGGAGTGAAGCATGAACCTCTCATCATCCTGAACATCCTGAATATATACAGGATTGGCAAGACATACATACAAAAAAACATATACATATATATGTATATTTATATAAACACACACACACACATATATATATATACACACACACACACACACACACACACACACACACAGAGAGAGAGAGAGAGAGAGAGAGAGAGAGAGAGAGAGAGAGAAAGATCCTTTTCTCGGGAGGCTAGCAGGGAAGAGAAGCTTCTAGTCCAGATGTGAGTGCCTAGAGAGGGGATGTTCATAGGTATGGAACTGAATGATTATAATGGTACATGCTGTGTCCAGAATGAGGTGGGTGATACTGCGTAGATCTATTGCCATGTGGGTGGAGGAAGTTGGACGGCCTTTCCGGAGGCTGCCCTGATTAGAGGTGAGTAGCCATGCTATGCACATAAGACTTCCTCTAGTACACATTTGTCACCTGTGAACAGAAGGAGAATCAAACAAACACTGTTTGAGCAGGTGCCTTCTCCCAAATGAAATTGCGTGTGTTGTTTTTAATATCTCTTGTCCATCTGCTTTGGTTGTTTCCTCTGGCCCAGATTGGAAGGCTATGTCACATTACCTGGGCACAGAGTTGACCATGCAGTCCCCTTCGCAGACATGCAGGGACGTGCTTGGCTTCCCTAATACACAAACCCCAGGAAATAGAAATAGAAATGTTGCTTTTATTTGTAGACTTAATGCTTATGGGGAAGCCAGCTCATAGGCATAAAAGCTTACTTCTTCCAATTCACTGAACTTTGGGGCCATAATTCTTGCAGTTCAGAAAATTAAATAGAGGTCAACAATTTATGCCTAAGGTACCGGAGGTAGAGAGATGGAGCAGGGCTATTAAACCCAGCAAATGTGCTTATGTGTTTTCAATTTTCTCTTGCTGTTTCTGCCGGGGTCTTCCACAACCAAATTGCTGCTGCTTTATGGACTGAAAAACCTCAGAGTGAGAGACAACTTTTCTTAAGTTTTACTGCCAAAATGTCAGGCCAGATCTGGAGCTCCAGGCAGCCTTCACAACAGACTTCTTTAGGGATCCCGGTTCCTAAATATACATTTGCTACCATCAAGAACAGCCATCAGCCAGGGCCCAAATGTACCAGGGGTCAACTCATGCCCAATATGAGTTCCATCACAAGATAGTAAGGACTGCTCAGTCTGACTTTATATTTTTACATTTTAACTGATCTATGTGCTAGTTATACTTCACTGGGAAAAGAAGGTCTGGATATTAAAGAGAAACAGTGGCAACTAGATTCTCTCATCAAGAGTCAGATATTTATGACTATTCATCAGAGAACTGAACACATCATTATAAGGGGTCCCCACAAATGCTAGGAGCAACTCAGTTACTCTTTCTTACAAAGATTAAGCAATGGCCAGTTTTCTTGAGAAATTTAATTGAAATCTAGACATTGTGGTAAAATTTGAAATGTGCAAATACCACTCCAAGAATCCATTGGTGCTGTACTGGGATAGGCTTTCAATAAATATTGATTGACTCTGATGATAATTCCAGGAGTGTAGCCCTCATTATGAGAGGAAGATATTCTAAACATCCTAGCATTCAAGCATCCTTTTCTCAGATCTCACCCTCGTAGAGGACATCATGCATCTGGCAGCCTTAGCCTTTGATACAACACACTGAAAACCACTGGACTCCCTTACCTCAAGACTAATGCATAGCTATTGGAAGTAGGCAGAATCCAACTTGGAACTGCTTACCTGCCTGCTGCTAAGAACAGTGTTGGTGTCGATAGTCCTGTTTATATCAAAAGAACCTTATATTTGCTTGGCAAACAAGTCAATTCAAGTTAGGACATTTCGTGCCAGTTTGGTTTGAAGAGCTCATGTAGACAGAGCTAAAACTTTGGTTGTGCTTTATAAGCCCCAAATATTAGGCTTCGCGGGATTTGCGTCCAGTCAGAGAATTGAGTCTTCCACTTGGAAGCCAGTACAAATGTATGAAAGTGGCAAGAAAAAGAAAATGGAAAAAATGCAAACATTTCCTTAATCCACTACAATTTTGAGTCCTGGTTCTTAATCCATTTTCTATACCAATGAAAGAAGAATCTTTAAAAATCCTGTAAAATATGTTTCTCTAATGTAGGGTAGTATAATTTTTCAGCTCATACAGTTTACAAAGAAATGAAGATCCAGAAACTTTTAATGACTTTTTCAAGACCACAGAGCCATTTCCTGGAACTCTCTACTGCCCAGTCTCAGCCTCTTTCTAGCACACAAGTTAAGGGTGAATGAACATCTTCAACATATCTTTCAAGAGGTGAATATGCATTAACTGATTTAGAGAAGATATCTTGTTTTATTGTCAACTTACCAAAAATTTTAAATGTATCCTCAAGGATTCTCTAGGTATCCTACATTTATACTGGTTTTTCTTTTCTTTTCTTTTTTTTTTTTTTTGGATGCTGGGGATCAGCATCAAAAAATAGATTTTAAATAGATAGATCAAAGAAAAATAGTATTTAAAATAATGACCCCAGTCTCTTGATCCAGGTCAGTAAACCAGAATCTGAAGATGATATGATCGTGAGCTTTTGTAGTCCTTTCTCATTTTTAATATTGTCTCTTTTTGTGGTTCTTTGGTACTTGCTATGTTTCTGGACCTGTTGAATATATTCTGTGGCTTACCATGATGTACTATGTCTTTCTTAAGATATAGGAAGGTCTGAAGCTTTCCTTAACTCCTGAGTTCAGACAGTCTGAGATTCAAAGAAAAAAAATGAAATTTTGCTTCTCTTACCTGAGATTGTAATTGTCAGCCCTAACCATTCCAAGTCACTGGGAGTCTTGTGCCTCCCAAGACAAAGGGCAGCAACAGCAGCAGGAACCCTAGGGTACCTGATTTATATCTTAGAAACAGGAATTCTCTTAGGTAGGGCTGAACTTAAGTCTTATCTTTATTTTTCCTATATTGCATGTTCTTTTGCAGAATAAGGGGAAAAAGACATTTCTAGAATATGTGTGAAGTAATATTGTTCAGATTATTTATCCAGTCCCAGTGCATGTAGCTTTGAAATTGTTCCAGGCCATCAACATTGCTTTTCCTCACGTCAAAGGAAGCATTAGAGAAGAAACTAAATAAGCATGGCAGAGATGGCAAAATGGTGGAAAAAATACTTTTGGGGTAGAGAGGCAGAGGGTAAAGGGATAAGGAGAAGCCACATGGATGAAGCATGCAGATTAAAAACAGTAAGCAGCCATCTTGAAGAGTCTGGGAGAGAAAAACCAAAACCAAAACAACAAAAAAACCTAGGGATGGATCACTATGCCAGCAAATGACCCGTAGTTCTGAAAACAGAGCTAGCCACAAAACCCACTTTTTCTTCAGGTATTTCATTAGGGCTGGAGAATGCCATGTCAGGGCACATTTGGGAGGGATATGAACAGTAGAGAGCAGAGTTGAGTACTTGCTGCACAACCACTCTCAAAGTCAATAGTGATCCTCCACCCACCACCACTCTTACCTCCAGCCCAAGGCAGAAAGCACCATGCAACCTTATGTAACTGGCATCCCACACAACTTAGAGGTCAAATCCAGAAAATGTTCTTTGGTTCCTCTATCCATTACCAGGAGGCTGGAAGGAGAGCCACAAGTGAACCACTAAGCCATGGGGTTACGTGTTGGGACACCTGGCTGAAGGTCAGAGAGATTGTCTGGAAGACACAGTTCCCTTGGAGTCATCCACCCCTCTGGCTCTTACAAGTTTTCTGCTTTTTCTTCCACTTAGTTCACTGAGCCTTGAAGAGAGATGTTTGATAAAGGCATCCCGTTTAGCACTGAGCTCTCCAAAATCTCTCATTCTGTACCCACTTGTGGGTCTCTATGTTCATTCTTATCTACTGTAAGAAGAAGTTGGTCTGATAAGGACTGAGCCATGCTTTGACCCATGGGAATAACAGTATGTCATTAGGATTCATATTATTCCTATGTTCCTCTAGCAAAATTAGAACAGAAGGTTTTCCCTGAGGCCCATAACCTGTCAGGCTTCAGGTTCTTGGACACATTAGTAATGTCATGTACTACCATATCATGGACTGGCCCTTAAATCCAATAAAAAATTGGTTGATTACTCCTATAACAAATCATTTTCCTTTTGATTCATTGTGCCTCCTAAGAGAAATAAAAACTAACAATTAGACTAAAGAGACCTACATTAGAGAATCCTGCATTTATTCAGAGGTGAACCTTTGGACTAGTCCTCAGTAGTTAATAGAAATCTGCTTGCTTCCTTGGATATAAGAAATGTTCCATTGTCCTCTTTTAACAAAATGCATCAGCTCTGGCTCTGAATCTTTATCAAAAAGCAATTATTCTCTGTCATGTTTAGAATTGAAAGGGGCCAGTGGTGAGTTATCCTCCAAAAAAGGATCAAATTCAACAGGACTTTGCGGTACAGAGAGTGTGGGATGAGCTTCTGTCTTTCTATTCTGCTATTCATTGCTGTGATAAGCATCATGGACCCAAAGCAACTTAGGAGAAGGACTGATGCAGTTACTACCACATCATGGCCATCACTGAGGGATGTCACACAGGAACTCAAGACAAGTAGGAGCTGAAGCAGAGACCACATAAGAACACTGCCTTGCTTTCCTGCTCATACTCAGTTGGCTTCCTTTCCCTTTCTAAGCTACTTTTCTATTTTATGTGTATGGGTATTTCCCCTACATGTATGTATGTCTGTGCACGGTAATCATGCCTGGTACCCGAGGAGACCAGAAAGTGTATCAGATCCCCTGTAACTGAAGTTACAGTCAGAGAGCCACCATATGGGTTCTGGGACTTGAACCTGAGTGCCCTGGAAGAGCCTCCAATGTTCTTAAGCATGGAGCCATCTCTCCAGCCCTCAGCCCCAGTTTTCTTATTCAACTCAGGACCAGCTGCCCATGGGTGGCAACACCCACAGTGGCCTGAGCCCTTCCATATCAATCAATAATCAAGACAATGTCCCACAGATATGCCCACAGGCCAATTTGACTGAAGCATTTTTCAACTAACATTTCCTCTTTCCAAGTGACTCTAATTTGTGTTACTTTGACAGAGACTAACAAATGCAGGCTTTGTTTCCAAGGTTGCTTCAGGTAACCTAGTACTTTAACATTTTAGTCTTCATGATTCATTCAAATGTGAAAGTCTTTTTTTTCCTCCATGGCAGGAACAGAATTATGGCCTTTCACAGTGGATCTTCAGATATGGCAGTAGAAATGCCCAGGAATTAACTGAATGAAGTTGGTTACCTAAATGGAAAGAAACAACAAGAAATAGCTTTAAAATTACCCTCCTGAAAACAATCTTGATAAAATTCAATTTCCTCATGTCCAAGATGTGGGTAATAGTGAAACCATACAGAATCATGGTGTCAAATGAGTGTGTCAACACTCTCACACACATCCTACCACACAGTTCATGATTCAATGTAGCCAGAGTGGTATCTTCCAGGTTTTTGGTCTTGCTACTAGAAGCTACAGACTGTTCTTCTTTGATACTTCCTTCAACTGCATTTCTGAAAAGCATTTAGATCAAAAATGTTCTACAGAGTGCCATGGCCAGATTCTTTTACACGTGCCATCTCATGTTTCCCTGTTTCACAATGGAAGATCTGGAGAGATAAGTAATTAGTTTGGTCACACAGTTAAGCAGAGAGAAATAAGTTCCTTGCTTCCAACTCTGAACCTTTTGGTACTGAATATCCTGTATCTTCCTTCCTAACGGTTACTGTGAAAGACTTTTTCCCTTTATCTGATACTCTGTGGCTCTTGAGTCAAAAGTAGGCAGTACAGAGACTGAAGCTGGGAAAGCAGGACAGGGCAACTCCATCAGTCAGAAGAAGATCCCTATTATAGAACATTGCCTGGGAATCTGAACTTCTTAACCAATAAAAGTTCTGTGCATAAGATTGTCAAGCAAGGAGCCATACAGTCTTGGGAAACCATCTCGCCCCATACAAATTCTCATTCTACACAGCTCTTCCATCTTCTGTACCTCTTTCATCTACTGCATTCAGCCTGCAGATGAGAACAGAGAGAGTTACAAAACATTAGACTGGAACGTCTTAAGAAACTAAGCTAGAAAGGACAATGTGGGATTGTTTTTTCCCATAATCTATACCAGTCACGTGGCCATTGCCTAACTACAAAGGCACTGGCAAATGTAATTCAACTGTGCCCATGAGGATATAGCAATGGAGTTTTGAGAATAGACAGACAAAGATTTGACCCATGTTGAATATGAAAATGGTAAGAATAGCTTATGAATGTCTTGTGGAGATGGTCCCAGATGGAGCAATAGAGGATAGGGTTGAGAGGATGCTGGAGCGTTACTGCCAGGAAAATGTAATTATTTTGTTGCCCTTGTTGAACTATAACCCCTTTAACAAGAGATTCCACATCTCAATCATATTTTAGTATCTTCGATCTACATTAGAGACATCCCTCTTAAAATTAAAGATAGGCAAATTTATAAATGAAACAGATACTTACCAACTCTTGCCTGCCACTTAGAAAAGAAAAAGAAAAATTAGCTGTTTTGAGCCCAGATCATTTTGTTGCTGTTGCTGTCAGAAATTTCCCAAGTGTCATGGTTTTGCCAAAGAAGATAACTAACATTCAACTGTATATTGATGTATAAAGAGGCTTAAGCCTGCCAGTCTCAAGTTCATAATATTTCACTAGGAGCAAAGATAACCTAATTGTCTCTAAACTCCCAGATGGGTCCAATATTCAGTGTGATGAATAATTAGGAGAAATGTAGCAACAACCAAAGAGAGTGGTTCTGTCTGGACTAGAGAGTAGAAACCTACTGATAGAGTAGGAAGTAGGAACAGGGGGAGTGGAAAGAGGCTGCTATCATTAGTCAAGATAACAACAGCAATTAGACTCTACTATGCTTAGATTTCACACAAACAATGCCAAGGACCATTGGCCAACTCAGTAACTCTTTAAGAATAGTTTCATTTGATTATGCCTTGAATAAGATGTTCTGGAAGTGGAGACTCACTGAGAGCTACCTATGGAGAAACAGCTACAAACCTGGAGAGCTATAGAAACAGGAAGTTCACATATAGGGGAAGGTTTGCTGAGTGGGTTGGGCACAGTGAAAGGTGCAAACACTTCACATGAAGACCCAATGTTGTTTCATTTGAGCCTATGAAGCTGCCCACCTCTACCACTGGTTTTCCAGAGCCTTCGTGGAATCTCTGCCTCCATGTCTAATGTGGGCTGAAAGGGCCTGTGCTAGAAAATTCTTGATGGGGACAAGGCAGAAGAGTTAGTGTGAAATTACACACAAGGCCATCCAGCAGGGATGTCTACACCCTCTACATGGAAGACAGAACCAAGGCTATCCAGCAGGGATGACTACACCCTCTACATGGAAGACAGAACCAAGACTGTCCAGCAGGGATGACTACATCCTCTACATGAAAGATAGAACCAAGGCCATCCAGCAGGGATGACTACACCCTCTACATTGAAGACAGAACCAAGGCTGTCCAGCAGGGATGGCTACACCCTCTACATGGAAGACAGAACCGGTCTAATACCGATGTGGGCCAGGCCCAGCTTTGTTATGTATGAGTTTAATTTGATTTTTCTCTCCACTCACTCAGCACACATACAGAGAGAGAGAGAGAGAGAGAGAGAGAGAGAAAAGAGAGAGACAGAGAGACAGACACAGAGAGAGACAGATACAGAGAGAGAGAGAGAGAGAGAGAGAGATATGGAGGAGTGAACACAGAGAGCCAGACTAGGCATCTCTGCAAGAAATGGTAATGATTTGAGTGGGGTAGAAATTAGGACACTACAATGTTACTACATGCCAGCCAGCGGTTTAATTGTTAGACAGGAACTATCCTGAGTAACATACCCCATAGGCTGTTTAAGATGGAATAAAAGACACTAAGCATAATAAATAGAAAGCTGTTCTTTGGTGGAAATAATAGAAAAGTATTTATTTATTTAATACTGAAAGAACAGTATTAGTACTGAAAGGGCAATGTCATAGGATAAGGTGCAGTTGATAGCTGGTGAGTTATTGCTTACAAAAGTTCCTCAGTGGTAGAGCAACTAAAAACATTTTGAAAATGGGAATAGTTTCAGGTTCAACTTGAAGTTCATCTTTGCTATAATTTCAAATATTGACCAAACATCCTCATTGAATTCTTTAATCATACAGATTGCTACTTTTGTATCTCTTGTGGACACTAGAGACAAATCTCAGTTTTGTGTTTCAATTGATATTTGAAACAATGAGATCATCTCTAAAGGCAGATGGCAAGACTTGGGATCTAGGGCTAATAAGGAGAAAATAATTCTCCTAGACATGGCAATCTCAGTGAGTCTTTCACAGGATATGAATTGGAAGTTCAAAAAAATCTCATCTTGATCTCAAGGGAATCAGAAGATAACTCTAATCATGGCAATACGATACCGGTAGCATCAACTGCATGATTGGGCATGTAGCTCATGCCTGTTCATTAGTGTGGCATCTCAGGGTCTCACTTTCACACACATTAAAGTGTCTGAAAGTCTTTTCTGACATTTCCCAGGAGCCTTCTTGTATCCCAGAATATAAACCAACTACCACCTCTCTTGGTAGCGCACTCTTCTTTCCTCTGTACATGCCCTACAACACTGGCCTTGCTACTGCTATATGTCCTGCCTCTTACTTCAAGTATAGTTCCCAGGAGATGCCTCCCCCTCCCCTGACCAAAGCTGCAATCCAGTTACATTTTGTCTTCCAAAGTGTGAAGATTCTAGACATTTTGATTATCTATTACTGTATAACAAAACACCTCGAACCTAAAAATGATTTAAAGTGACAATAATTTCTCAAGATATTTTTGTGATGACTATTTCTTTACCTCATTTAGTATTGCCAAGTTCAAAAGAAACTCCAAGTCCAAATATCCAGAAATGAGCTCAACCTGGACTATAGGAGGATTTCTGGCAGTTAGATAAAATCCAGCATTCCTCTGGAACTTGCAAAACCCATTCCCCTCTACAAAAAGAAGTCATTTCCCTACCTCTGGCAGAAGGGACATATGGCTCTCTGAGGTATCTATCAGCATATCAAAGCTCATGGTGATAACACAAGTACCTGTTACACATTTCAAAGTCCATGAAAGACCTTTTTACTTCTTCCCTACCCTAAACTCTTTCCAGCTCACAGGATTCTATGGGGGTGCTGTGGGTCTCTCCTTTCACCAGTGGCTATTGACCACCAATTCACATGGTCAAGGGGAGCAGGTAAAAGGGAACAGGGTTCCAGAAGGCTTGAGTATAACTTATTAAGATAACACAGGACCAGCTGCAGAGAGACATATCAACTTTATTGGAGAAAATGATAGAACTTTGGGAGTGGGTGGGGGTTTTCCAGGGTGGGCATAAATCATTGGCTGGAGCTAGGAGTGCCAGGATGTTTTGTTTACATTTGGCAGCACAGTCCTATTATAAGAAGGGAAGCACAGTACCTAATTATCCTATGGGGCAAGAGAAAGTGGGAGAGTGGGCAGGGACCTGTATCAAAGGTTAAACTCAGACATGGTTAGAAGCATTCCAGAAATCCTAGGTACTGCTGAATGGCTTTCTTATTGGGAGAAAGGTAGTTAAACCTGGAACTTTGTATGTGACAAACCTCAGGAAGAGAATGTGTGGGGTCCAGGAACCTCCAGGTAGAGAAGAGGAAGCCTTGCTGACAAAGGGATTCTGCCATTTTGCACAGAGATCAGGGGCTTTCAGGTAATGTCAGACTTTGACTTAGCAGCAGGGTTTCCTGGAAGGGCAGGATTCTTTGCCTCCAACTACTCATTCTCCTTGTAACCCTGATATTCTCTCTATGTTCTCTCTCTCTCTCTCTCTCTCTCTCTCTCTCTCTCTCTCTCTCTCTCTCTCTCTCTCTGCCCCTGCTCCTCTCACTATATTTTCTCTATTCTGTATACTCTGCTATTCTTTCTCTCTCACAAATAGCCCTCATCATATCTGATCTTCTGGCCATGTTCAGTCTACTTTCTTCTCTCTCTGCTCTGGACTCTTCAAGATGCCTCTGATGATTCTTTCTCTCATGTCTAATTAAATTAAAAATCTCCCATTAACCATACCATGGAGTAATCATATTGTCAGTTTATACAGGTATCAAATATGGCACTAGAAGGCTCATGTCCTTCGTCACAGTGGTTGACAGTACTGGCTGATTAGCTGTGAGCTCAGTTAGGGCTATTACCTTGGGTTTTACTCTGTGGTTTCTTGGACTTCCTCACAGTGTAGTGACCACATTCTAAGATGGAACATTGCAAGAAAGGTGAAAAGAAAAAGTGAAGATCTTTTAAGCCAGGCCCCTAGAAGTCCATAACACTATTTGCTGCAGACTGTTAGTGAAATCCCAGAGGAAAGAAAGCAAATCCTACTCCTTGAGGGAAAAAAATGGCAAAAGAATAAAAGAAAAAAAAGGAAAAGGAAAGAACACATATGTGTGCATGCATACTTTCTTACACTGAACTGTAGGGTATCTCTGTACAACTAGTTGCTTGCAAAGAGAAGGTCTTATGAGAACCACTTGGTCTGTTTCCATTGGCAATTCCCTAAACCTTGAAAACAAGTCCAGGAGAGTCTGGTTACAGGACAAGCCCGCCAAATCAATCTTCCCTGCCAAGCAGTCTCCTTCCCAAACTCTCTTGCTTTTCAGTTACCCACATTTCCTGTGACTGCCACATTTATCACTCATGTGTCTTTCTGAAACTCTGACTTCACTGGTTTATTCTGAAAAGCATGAGTTCACCCTAAGCAGAAAGCTAAGCAGGCGCCCTCTTTGACAAAAGACTAGGACTCATCTCAGCTACTTACCCAACAAGGAGACCCATGTGATGAGATCTTTAGTGTCTGTAATAGCCATATATTCCTGAAAGCTGTTCAGTTCTAATACTAGCCCAACAGTCCTATTCTTGAGATGTGTAGCTTAACTAAATGAACTTGGAATACACTAGATAAATTTTAGAGAGTCAAGTTTTCCAACTGAACTTAACTAAAGCAACTATAGAATTTTCTGGTAATTTTGAGATCTGAGAACTTTTCCCCAGATGAAATTTCATACTGAAAAAAAAAACCTTAATATATATCTAAGATTAGCAAGAGGTCTAGAGGTGTGGCATTTAGGAGACAGAATTGGATGAAGAAGAATGAAACATTTCCAATTTCCACCTTGTCTTGAGTAAGCCAAACATTGCTTAGACTGCAAGTAAGTGGATTTCTTGACCCCTTTCCCAGTGACCAGATTCTAACCTTGGCTAGCAGCTGAGACTTCATCTAAGAGCAGTCATTGATTGAGCAAGTTGACGGAGAGATAAGATACAGCTGTCTGCTGCCAAGCTTTGTCTCCACTCTTTGTAGTAGAGCCAAAGGGATAAGGAAGGAGTCTCTCCCTGTCGTAGCTCCCAGCCAACTATTGACCATTAGCTTGGCTATCTGGTTGTGGATATTACAAAGGAAAAGATACAGTCAGCAAGTGGGAGTGGCTTGTGATAAACCACCATCTTGGCTTATATTGATTAATTGCAATTCATTCTCCAGACAGGTGATGGGCATTCATGTTGCTCCCACTCTCCAGAGATTATGAGTACAGAAACCTTACAAATACTTCAGTAAAAAAACAAGAGAAACTCAAGACACTGAATGCTATGCTGCTAAATATTATTTTATTGGGCTTCTCTATCATCTCATGAAGAAGCATGTTTCTAGTTCAAACTACCCTGGACCTTCATCTGAAAGATTTAACAGCCAAATCCTCTTATGTCCTGCCTTCCATCCCTCTCCTTGTCTCTACTGTTTTGTTCAATTCATGCTCAGGTTCTGTCCTCTCCAGAAATCTGCACAGACCCCACAGCTCATCTATATCCATGCATTTCCAGTGTAGTTGGTGGATGGCCCTTACACCACGATACTTCAGTCCCGTGTGTATGTGTCTCTCAGGATGAAGGCTGAATGGACAAACATGTCATTTTCTGTTTTACATCATGTCTGGCACATGGAAGGTACTGAATATACACTGAATTGAACTGAATGGAGTTAACATACTTTATGTTATGTAACATCTTCTTTATTCTTCTCCAGGTTCTCCACAGTAATGGAATTGTAGCTCATTTTACCTCCTAGGGACCTTACAAGGAGGTATAGTGTTTGTTTACATCTCCTCCTGGGAAGGAATTTTAGCAAAACTAAGTCATCCACATTGTCTACGGAGGCAGATTTCTGTGGAATGACTATTAATCTGGGACATAATCTCACTGCTCAAAAGGATCAACTTATGCTTTACCCTTACTGATTCTTTTCATACATAGATCTGCACTGTGCATGCAAGCAGTGTGCCAGATTATAGATGATTTCTGAGATTATTAGTCTCAAAACCCCCATCAGTGCTTTTCTAAACCATAAATGCACTGGATAGATATCAAAGGCTTAAAATTAATTTTAACTGCACTTAAAAAATGGTTTCCTCTTATAATCTTTCCATGGTTGCCAATGCCAAACTTCAAAGGCAGGGTATGTGCAGGAGTCTTCTGGTGAGTCCTCTTTTGCATTTTACAACTTTTCCAAAATCAAAGATGGTACTGAACTTATCAAACAAGGTATTGAAGTCTTTTTGTTGACTACTATATTTGATCCAATGGACACTATCACCTCTTCACATTTGAGCTGAACATTTTGACCCAGCTCATAGATGCTCTCATGAGTATATGAGGAATGTACATTATGTGGTAATCTTTATTTTCTCAAGTGGATATTTAAACTTATAAATGTAGCTTCACACCCCCAGAAAAGTCTCCTGTAGCAAGGTGGCTTTTATTTATTTTTGTACTATATTATTTACTCTAATTTATTTTATTATACTTGTTTCCTTATGCCTCCCATTCAACCCTCATTCCTTCCAACCCCCCAACCCTAGGTGGGAGAGAAAGAAGGTTAGAGGGGAAAAGGACAGAGTTCTCTTTGAGCTACTTCCTGCTGATTAGGGTTGTTGGGTTTTTTGGGGGTAATACCAGTCTCAGTAGAAGTCCAGGAGACAGCAGCAGGAAGAACAAGCAGAAATTTGGGGGGGCCAGGAGCAGCCAGGAGAGCAGCAGCCTTTTTCTTCTTTGCAGCCCCTTCTCTTGTTTGTAGTGCCCTTTTCTCCTACTTCTTTGTAGAGTCCCCCTTTGCTTCTAGGCTCTGGCTTTTTAACCCTCTCTCAAGTCCTCTGAGTTAAACTTGCTCAGCTGGCTAAGCCACACCCCTGCTACCCACAAGAGACAGTTAATACTTCACACCTGTGTCTTTTTTTATGCTTTAAAATGTTACTTTTTTTTACTTTATTTTTTATTTCTTCAAGTTACATCTCAATCGCAATCCTGTCCCTACTCCCCCCTCCAGTCCCACCCTCCCACTCTCTTCCACCTCAACCCACCCATACCCTTCCTTTTTTTTAAGTTTAAGGTATATCTTTTTCTCCCCAACAGCTCCCCCTTTCAGTACAACAAATGGCTCTTTCTCTTATAATAATAAATACAATACAAAACAACAGAGGTAATTAGGCCACAATTATGAGAGTTATATGGCTTTGCATACAATCCCAATGTCCAGTCTATATGTATTTGGTACCTGACTTTAACATTCTACTATCTACCCATCTCCATGAGCTTAAAGTTCTATATCCAACTCAACTGTCATCCTAACTTTCATCACAATTTTAAAAACATCTTCTTAGATCCAGAACACCCTCTTGATTCCTCAACAACTCAAAATTTAACTATGGGACTCTAGCTATCTAGTCTTCAACCACCTCAGAGACCTGAGAGGGATAAATATATCTGATTATACACCTGTGTCTTCAGCAGCCTCACACCTGGGGTTCAACAAAAACATTCTCATAATTGGTTATTTTAATAAACTCATACCACAGTCTCCAGATCAGAAATTGGGTCTTTGGAAACCCTCAAATACTTGATTTAAAACAATGTGTCACTTGAACAGGTGAGTAGTCAGGAAGATAATCAGGAAATGAGTACTCTCCTAGTTCTCTAAGATAAGAACTGCTGGGCTGGTTACTAAGTTCCATTTTGTCCTTTGAGTATATCGATCCACAACCAGCTTTTCACCTCACACACTCTCCCTGGCATCCTCATGAGTGGTCATTTCAAGGAGACTCTTACCCACTGAGGTCTGTTTTCTTAATTTTTTTTTCCCCTGGAATTCTCAACTCTTCTCAGTTTATAGCTTCTTCCACCATGGTGACCAGTCACCCTTCAACTTTGAAATGTTTTCTTCCTGTTAACAAGTACCAAGGAAAGACTACCTGACTTCCTTGTTCCCTTTGGTGAGTAATCCTGAAGTGACCTGAAAAGTCAATACAGCTTCCCCACTCACCATTCTGGAGGAGCCAGGCTGTGGCTTCGCCTGGCTCAGTAGTCTGTTTTCAATTGAACCTGAACTCAAGTTAGCCACAGGCTTTAGTTTCACAGCCTAGGATGAATTGCCAGCCATCCCCAAACACCTCTGGCCTAAGAAAAACTGTCACGGATATCTCATCCTTTGATGGTTTTATTTTAATATTTATAAACACAAAAGTATTTTTCTCTTCTCCATTCGAAATGTATATATTCATTCATTAAAAGGCATTGACGTTGCTGAGGTAATGGCCTGTCGACAGATTTATAGTAGGAACTGTCTCACTGCCTGGGGCCTGTGAATTTTAATATAATTAAAAGGCTTCTGTTTGGAATCTTAGCTAATAAATATTCATATTTTCCTCCTTCCACCTGCCTCTCCCTATTTGCTGTCTTTTAGCAGACTGATTGTGGCCCAATTAATGCCACCACCAGTCAAAGCAAGGCAGAAAGGAGAAGAAAGTAGAAATGCCACCATAACACTGTCTTTTTTAATGAAAAAAAAATTTAACTAATGGAAATCTTACCCTAGTTTTTGAGAGCAGTTGAAGAAAAGAATCTATGCATATGGGGATTTGGTAAAATTGGAGAAACTGAACAAAGAATATAGCATAAATCAGTCACATTGAGGTTGTACTAATCTTAAAGAAGTTTCTCAAGTTGCACTCATGCTGGAAATCATAGCACAAAAACCTGAGAAGGCAGGTAATAGGTATGTTTTAAAGAAATAAAGCTGAAAGCTGCAGGGACAGGTGTCACTATTCAGTGGCTAAGAAAAATCATTCTCACAAATGACTGCGATCCACCTACATGGGACCTTTGAAAACCAATCGGATTTCTAAAGCTAGGTCACACTGTCTCTGTTATTCATTCCTGCTATTCTAACAAAATATTGAAGACTGAACAATTGATAATGAACAAAAACACACTTACCCCAGTTCTGAGGGCCAGGAAATCCAAGACCAGGGTATTATTATACGTGGTGACTGATGAGGTCGTGCTCCCTGCTTCCATCATAGTACCTTTCTGCTACCTCCCCTAGAGTGGCCAAATGTCCTCACATGGCCAAAAAGACAGTAAAGCCCAACTGGCTCCCTCAAGTCCTTTCTAATTCCATTCATGAGATGAGAATCTCAAGGTCTTGTCACCTGGAGAGATCCCACTGCTTCTTCTGTTGTATGTTTCCTTGTTTGAAAACGGAACTCGCAAATGGGAACTGTCCAGGCAGCCACAGGTATGTCATTTCTTAGTTTGGGAAGCTGCAGGCCCTGTACTTCCTATAAAATCAGATATATTTATCCCTCTCAGGTCTCTGAGGTGGTTGAAGAACAGATAGCTAGAGTCTCATAATGAAATTTTGAGTTGTTTAGGAGTCAAGAGAGTGTTATAGACCTAAGAAGATACTTTTAAAATTGTGTTGCAAGTTAATATGAATGCTGAGTCAAATATAGAACTTTAAACTCATGGAGATGGTTAGATAGTAGAATGTTAAAGTCAGGTACCAAATACATATGGACTGGACATTGGGAATGTACGTTAAGCCATATAACCCTCATAATTGTAGCCTAATTACCTCTGTTGTACTGTATTGTATTTATTATTATAAGAGAAAGAGCCATTTGTTGGACTGAAAGGGGAAACTGTAGGGGGAAATAAGATATACCTTAAACTTAAAAAAAAAAAGGGAAGAGGATGGGGGGTTGAGGGTGGGAGGGTGGGACTGGAGGGGGAATAGGGAGGGGACTGCAATTGAGATGTAACTTGAAGAAATAAAAAATAAAGGAAAAAAAAAAGAAAAAGGAACTCGCTTTGTAGCCCAGGCTAACCTGGTTTCACCTTGTAACCCAGGCTAGCTTGGAAGTCATGGCAATTCTGCAGCCTCAGCTCCCTTAATGCTGGGATTGCAGATATGAGCTGCCTGCCCACCTAAGGGCTCATGCCTAATACTAACTAACGTTAAGGATTGGATTTCAATATGAAGTTTGGAGAGACACAAATATTGAAATCATACCAATCGTTGATTGAGTCTCCATCTTCCAAGTGGAAAAGGTTTTCCCTTGAAAAGAAAACACTAAGGAGAGACAGAGCAGAGTGCCGAGAGCATCTTATTTAAACTGTCTTTATGAGTGTGACAACCTGCTACAAGGAGGGAAACTGAGTTCTCTTTGAGTTCCAAGGACAAAGTGGGAGTCTGGGAATCATTTTACCAAAGACACTTGACACTCAATAGTTTGTTTGTAGGGTCTAAACTGAGAAAAGGAGGAAAAGCCATTAGGACTCTGCGTTCCATGCAAAGCATATTTTCTAGGCACAAGTGTCTTAAGAACACTTTGTCATGGGAACTAGAATCAACAGAGAAAGACACCAAAAAGAATCCCTCACATCTGGGCCAGTTCAGCATATACTACAACATTGGGCCTCATCCACAAAATGAAATCAGTAGACCTCTTTCAGACTTGTAAGGACTAAATCAAATCCTTGAAGTACAAGTCTCAATAAACACTAAGTACATTCACTGAAGAACAAAAGGCAGAAGGCACCTCTATTTTGTATCTCAGCAAGTGCAGAATAATATTTTTCAGAAAGAAAGGAAGACAGGGTGATGTAGAATTCACTTTCTTTGCCACAAAAATCAGTAACAAGCACACACACATACACATACACACAAAGTCTAAATGGATTTTATTACATCTCTAATCCTGTCTCACCTAGAGCGCTGAGTATTAATAATGGAACAAAAAGAGTTTACAGAAGCAAGATAAAAATAAATCAACCAGCACCGGATTTATGCGACAGGTGCGTACTTTTTCCTGGCTATGAGTCATTGGCTTAGGATCCGCTCAGGTTCAGCAGGAAGTGAATGGACTGGCCTCAGCTTAATTGTCCTCCTCTTATTGCTACTGCTGCTCCATTGTGAGCTTTGGGCTCTTTATTTTTGAAGAATACAGATGATTAGTCTTCTTGGGTGAGATCATGTAGGAACTGCATGGTTGACACGTTCAAGCAGAATGCTCTTTTAATTTCCTAAATTCTCCCTCATCTTTGAGGCCAGTTCAAGTGTCCTTTCTTCTGGTAATCCATCCCTATTGGTCTAGTTAAAATGATGACTCTTGCCGGGCGTTGGTGGCGCATGCCTTTAATCCCAGCACTTGGGAGGCAGAGGTAGGCGGATCTCTGTGAGTTCGAGGCCAGCCTGGTCTACAATGTGAGTCTAGGACAGCCAGAGCTGTTATATAGAGAAACCCTGTCTCGAAAAACCAAAAAAAAAAAAAAAGAAAAAAAAAAGAAAAAAAAAAAGAAAAATGATGACTCTTTACTTTGGATTCTAAGCTGTCACTATTCCCAAGCCTTTCCTTTCTCTTTCATTTCATTTATTTTTTAAATATATGACAGTGGGTTATACAAGACTACCTTCATACAGGTATATGAATGAACCCTCTCATTTTATAAGTCAGAAAGCTAGAGTAAGATTAAAGAAAAGTTTGTGGAATTAGTAACTAGATTGGGTAATAGAAGAAGCTGAGATGGGAGCTTAATTTCTATCAGATTGTGATTTCCAGTCTCAACACTGAAACTGTACTTTCTATTTTGATATATGTCTCATTAAGTCAGAAATAAAGAGGTAGAGAAGAAGTGGGTAAGAAAGAAAGAAGAGCTAGATAAAAGCTTTAAAATGGTAAGTTAAAAGAAGATGAAATTTAGGAAAAATAGCCAATAAGTTTCATCACAGGCTATAAAATATAAGTAAGGAAAACAAGTGGGGAAAAAGTCTGTAGGGAGTTAGATAAATTAGATTTAGAAAATATATAGGGGTTTCTGATACTGTCTCTTAATTTAGGGCATGAAGATCATTATCAGCGTGTGGACTAAAAACAGGAAACAAACAGGAGACTTAATGGACTGAAAAACAAGGTTGAAGTCAAAAAACAGGAAAGACTTAATTGACTTAAAGAAACAAAGTATCTGGCCTGACATTGTTTTCAGCTGCTAAGTGGGCAGAGCCCAAATTAAGCTGAAACAGAGTTCCTCCTATTTAAGGACAGTGCATGGAGCCCCATGAGGAGAAGAGGCCCTTGATGCTAGAGAGCTAAGAGAGTCCTGTTGAAAAAAGTGCTGGCCATCATTTGATGGCCAGATCTCCCTGAGGCAGAAAGAAGCTGGTGAGCAAAGAAAGCCTGAGCAAGACACCAAAAGTCCAAGGACTAAACCCTGTGGCTCAGCTTTTGCCTAGAGGGGTTTTATCTGTCCGAACAGTGGCCTAAAGGAAACTGTGCCTGGCTTTAAGGACTCTGAGGTAAAGTGACAGAGTTGCTGATGTGAAGGGGCTGGGGTCTCCCAGAGAGAAGAAAGCATCAAACCTTATTTAAAGTGAGACTGCATTAACCAACTTACCCTGACGAATCTAGAGAGATCTAGAAAAAGGACTGCTAAGTGCGTTAAAGAATCTACAACAAAGACTGTGTTCCTGATGACTGGAGGACCTGCCCCAGAGGCTGTATCCTTCTAAAAGGTTAGGAAAATAATTGTCAATAGGATTAGTGGTTAGGTTAAAGGGATTGTAGAAATTTGTAGGATTAATAGTTAAGAAATTGTTGGTATTTGTTATGAGTGAATACAGTAATAAATAAATAAATGTTAAATAATAATTTAAAAGTTTGGTTACAAAAGTCTGTTTGCTCAAGGTTCTCTATGACAATGGAGGGCTGTGGGTGGGTGGGGGAGGAAGGCAGAATCAGTTTATACAGGTAATTGTACAGACAAACCACGCCCAAGAGCCGATCACAGGAATCCACTATGTGTTTAAAGTCCTGAAAACAATAGAGACAATGGTATAAGGTTCTGTTCCTCTCATAATATGTCACTATTGGAGAAGAATTAGGCTTTCTTGTCAAAATTCATCAGTCTCTTGCAAATTTTGTAGGATTAGATCTCAATCTAAAACCTAAAGCATTGTTTTATGAACTGAAATTCTACCTACTACATCTCTTTTGTTAATATACACAGAGGTTGGAATATGAATAGCTAAATATGTGTTACAAATATTTTCAATCACTTTAATAAACTGCAGTGTATCTTAGAAATATTATCTAAGATCTCAGAGATATCAGAGATAATATATACAGAGTATATATTAACATCTCCAAACCCTTGGTTTGGACTCCCAGCACACCCACACACACAAATAGACTTATTATTTGAGTAACTTCATTCACATACTAAAAAGCTCATTTTCAGTTTATAATTTGTTTTACAGGACGATTACATGCAGGTTGAGTATCTCTAATTTAAAAGTTCTAAATCTGAACATCTCCAAAATCTGAAACTTTGCAAACAGTCACATACCATAAGTTAAAAAAAAAAAACATAGGAAAGGATGTTTTGATTAGGACTCCATTTGCCCAGGAATGAAGGCCAGCAATTGGCAATTAGGGCCTCAAAAAACTGAAATGAGGAGATCCAAGATGCACCATCCATAGAGCATCTGAGTAGTGAGTGAATGAGATTAGTCACTGCGGAGTGAACATGAGGTCCTGCAGCTGACCATGTGTGTATGAATTTCCAAAAATCTCAAGAAATCTATAGAAAATGCCATTCAAAGATGTTCTCTTAACATAAGATTTTTTGATATTGAGACATGTCAGCTCCTGACAACACTCCCCATTCTACTCCAAGTAGAAGATGAGCATCAAAGAATCTCCATTTGGAGACAGCTGCATTAGTGGCAAGCCTGTCACTGGGAAAGACAAATCCTTTGCTTCAACTGTAGACAGACATTTCTCCAAAAAAGGACAAAACTTGGAAGCAGGTAAGTGGACAGCCTAGCTCTGCCAAGACAAGGTAAGCAAGTCCTTCATAATTCTTGCTTTACAATTAAATTCTCTCAGAGATACTGGGCCAAAAGGCTGAAGATAGATGCTCCAATGTATTGAGAGAAATTGAGGACTGTCCAGGCAGCCAGTTGTCTGTCATGTCTTAGTATTGAAAGCAGCTTGCTCTGCACTTCTTGTTTATTCAGATATATTTATCCTTCTCAGGTCTCTGATGTTGTTGAAGACTAGATAGTTATAGTCTCACCATTAAATTTTAATTTGTTTAGGAATTAAAAGGATGTTCTAAATCTAAGAAGATGTTTTTAAGTTGGTAATCCAAGTTAGGATGAAACAGAGTTAGGTATAGAACTTTAAGCTCATTGAGGTAGATAGATAATAGAATATTAATATCAGTTGCCAAATATGTATGGACTGGACATTGGGAATATATGTTATACCTTATAATTTTCATAACTTTGGCCTATGGTTCTCACTGTTTTGTATTGTATTTATTGTTTTAAGAAAAACAGCCTGTTATTGGACTAAAAAGGGGAGCTGTTGGGGGGAAAGATATACCTTAAATTAAAAAAAAAAAAACAGATAGGAGGGTGAGGGGGAAGAGGTAGGAGGGTGAAACCAGGAGAGGGAGGAGGGAGTGGACTGTAACTGAGATGTTACTTGAAGAAATAAATAAATGTTGAAAAATAATATAAAATAAAATTCTAAAAAAAAGAAAAAACACAAAGGTGATATAAACAAGAAAAAAACTGAAATGAAAAGTTTCTTTACATCTAATAAAACAATCAGCAAAATAAAGCGGAAGCACACAAAGTGGGAGAGATTCTTTGCCAGCTACACTACTGATGGAGGACAATATCTATAATATGCAAAGAACGCAAAAGTATGAATGACCTACATTACAATGGGGCAGGGATATGAATCTGAACAGAGAGTTTTCAAATGAAGAAATGAAAGTAGCTAAGAAGTATATCAAAACATGTCTATGATCCTTAACAATTAGAGAAATGCAAAATAAAACTGTGTGAGATTTCCTCTTAACCCAGTCAGAATGGCTAAGAGCAACAGAATAGCCAACAACGGTGGGTAGTAATGATATGAACAAAGAGGGACCCACATTCCTTGTGATACTGCAAACTAGTTCAACTACTCTGGAAATCAATATAAAGAATTTCAAAAAGGTAAAAATAAATCTATTATATGACCCAGTTATGCCACTGCTTGGTACTGCCCAAAGGATTCAACATCCTTTTCCACAATATTTGTTCTATTCACAATAACTAGGAAGTGAAAATAGTATAAAAGTCCTTAAAAAGATAAATTGATAATAAAAATAAATTGATAATAAAAAATAAATATATGATACATATATTGCACAACTATATATACATACAGTGAAAAATTATTCAACAGTAAAGAAAACTGAAGTTGTGAAAAATATAGTTAAATAGATGGAACACAGATGATAGATGATAGAGAGATAGATAGATAGACAGACAGACAGATAGTGAATAACCTAGACCCAGATGTTCTCTTGCATCTATGGTTACTAGCTCCACATCCTCAGATTTGAGTATATAACTTGGAGTAACCCTAGAAATCATAAAAGTAAAAAGGGAACATGGGGGTGGAAAGAGTGCAAGAGAAAAAGCCTGGTATAGGTGATATGAAAGGGAAGGACAGTGTTATAAGACTGTAGACAGGCCTTGCGTTTCTTCTCTGCACTCTCTGCTAGTACTGGCATGTGCTGGGAAGTACTGAACTGAGCTACCCAAACTCGAAGGTCTTTCTTTCCTAATACTAGAGTGTAGCCATGCATTGGCCATGCTGTCAGCGAGGAGAAGAGGAAGGTGAAGGCCAAGCTCTGACTATCAAGAGAATATCAAGGGTCTCTCTGCTCAAAAGACAATATAGAATTCAGAAATTACTGTCTCATTTTAGAGTCCAATATGAGATTCTCAGTGTGACTAGACAGAAGTTTTAGAATTAAGTAGGTCAAAGCAGAATGACATTAAAAGAGCCTAGAAAAATGTCATCAAGAAAAACAGGCCCCATGAGGCAGAGAAAAATAGGGCTTGGCTTGCCTCCTGTAAAGATCCAGAATGAATGTGATTTGTGTAAGGCTGGGCTTGTGTGAGGGAGGCAATCTCTTTGTGAACAGAATTTATGGGGACCTCAAAAACATCCATCAAGATAAGCAATATTTTGGTACATTAAAATATTTAATTCAACAAGTAATGTATGATGAGCAAGTGTCAACAATTTAAATAAAGATATCTGACCCTGAACTTGCATAATCCATTTAGCTCTAATTCTGATCCTGGTTCCAACAAAACTTTGCAGAAATAGAAAAACAAACAACAAAAATCCCTATGCCTGACATCACAGAACAGTCAAGGTTAAAATGTAGATCACTAAACATTCTATAAATTACTTTCTGGTTAAGTGCATATGATATACATGGAACAAACAAGAATTTCATGATTTGGCTAGGGTTGCAACCTCAAGATATCTCATTATGTACATAGAGACATCAAAATCTCAAAAAAAAAACCTGAAATATTTGTGGGCCCAAGCATTTTAAGTTAAAGGATCCTTAAGTCTATATATCTACATATATACTACTGTAGTCAATACTATAACACAATGTCTATCTCCTTGAAAATTACTCATGTTCATTTGTAATCAATCCCTTTACCTCTACCCTATTCCAGATGGCCAATGACCTGTATATTTTGTTATAGATGTGTTTTATCTGGTCTTGAAGTTCTTATAAATGAAATGCATGAATTTCTTTATGCATGATTCCTTCCACCTCAGTGCCTTTAAGTTTGTATTAGGTAGGGTTTTTATTATTATGGCAAAACACTATGACCAAAAGGAACTTGGGTAAAAAGAATTTCAGTTTACACTCCATCATAATGGGAAGGACAGGAACCTGGAGGTAGGAACTGAAGCAGAAGCCATGGAGGAGTGCTGCTTACTGGCTTGCTCCAGATGGTTTGGTCAGTCTGCTTCCTTTAGCACCCAAGACCACCAGCCCAGTAGTAGCACTGTCCATGGTAAGCTGGCCTCTCCCACATCAATTATCAATCGAGTAAATGCACCACACACTTGATTTAATGAGTTGGGGAAGAAAGAGTCAGGTGACTGGAAACACAGTTCACAATGACAAGAGCCATTTTGTTAAATATATTTATACTCTGACTTTTTTTTCAGTTGCTTCCTTGAGGAATTTGATTATCTGTCAACATTTCACCAACAATGTAGAAGTGTGTCACAGATAGTAAACACAGGGCTTCACGGCATACCAGAGATGTAGAAATTTAATCAATAGTGAACATTTCAAAGGTAATCGAGAAGTCCTTCAAAATTTCCAGAGATCAACCTAACAGAAAAGCATAAGACTTTCAATTTATTTGTTTTCATCTTGCATAGGGACACTTAGCTCCTAAGCTTAGTGACTGTATGTGCTACTCCGGCTCTGTTGTGTATCAGTTCCCTATCTCCTCCTCAAAAAGCAAAGCAAAGCTACCTCAAAGGAACTATTCCATCTCCTAATAAAGAGGAATTCTATAACACACACACCCCATATACAAAAGCATAGAGAATATTCTGGAATGACAACAGTCAATTTCTTGTTCAAACCTTACAGTGAAACAAATACTACTTTCTGCCAAATTTCAACATCACACTACTGGAGTTACAGCCTCCTTACTGGAGAATAAGGCGAATCACACCCTATAATACTGAATGCACTGTCTAAGAGCTCTTGTTTTCTGAGGATCAGAGAGTTTCACAGTTATGTCTATGTATGTTTTAAATCTCTGATTGATACTGAGCATCTCTTAAAACTCTTAGTAATAAAGGAGACAAAAGATTGGCCACCCAAAGATACCCACATCCTTCCCCTGAAATCCGTCAATGTGTTGTATTATAGGACAAATTAGGAAAGCAAATTAGGGTGTGTAGGAATTAAAGTTACAAATGGAATTAGCATTGATGATCAGCTGACCTCAAAAAGGAGAGATTTCCCCTAGAAGAGCCAAGTCAGCCCAATGTCATCAAAGTGTTCTCTAAAGTGGAAATGGGAGGCTGAAGTGGAGTTGCTGTCAGGGTGGTGAAATATGAGACAGGCTTGACTAGCCACTGCTGGCTGTGAAACTGGACAAGGAACACCAGCCAAGGAATGTGAGCAGCCTCGAGAAGCTGGAATAGCTAAAACCATTGATTCTCCTCTGAAGCCTCCAGAAGTAACGCAGCCATCACAAATCTTAACTTTAACCCAGGTTAGACCAGTAAGAATTGTGTCAGACCTCTGGCCTACCGAATCGTGATGTAATAACTTAATGTTCCTTTAATTCACTAAATCTAAAGTAACTAACCTCAGCACCAATAAGAAAAGTATACAGTAAGTTCATTCCCCAGTGTTTAACTGTCTACAACCCTTGAGCCTGATGCTCAGGACATAAATTGCTTCATTAGGAAGCCTGGGAGAAAAACTTGTGATGTAGACACTATAGGAAGCTCTTATCAGTTACTTTTCTTACTGCTATGATAAAATATCTGAGAATGGTAACTCAAAGAAAGAAATTTTAGTTCATGGTTTGAGGGTTCATCGTGGTGAGAAAGGCTTAGTAGAAAGGTGACTGTAGCTGTCACAGCAGGAATATGAAGGAGTATGAGGGAATGTGAAGGGACTGGTCACCAAGCATCTCGCCACAGAGCAGAGAGCGATGGAATCCTGGTGTTTAGCTTGGTTTCTCTTGATTTTCCTTTTGATGCAGTCTCATACCCCAGCCATAGGATGACACCACCCACACTCAAGAAAAGACTTCCCTCCTCAGTTGAGCTTCTCTGAAATTTCCTTCACAGACATTCCCAGAGGTTTGTTTTCTAGGTGATTCTAAATCAAATCAAGTTGACAGTGAAGATTAACTAACCATTACAGACTTGATCTTCGCTTCAAACAATTAAATACTGAAAACCATTCAGTAGTCAAGCCATACAAATAGCTTCAGGAGATCCACCAAAGGTAGTGTTTTGACTCTATATGACATAAACCAATTTAAAAAAACAGAGCCAGTTTAGTTTTCAATGGCATGCACACACATTCTATATCACTAACCCACTTTACTTGACAAGATGGGATATTGCCTTAATACTTCTTTGACACCACCTGAAATAAATGTAAGTATTGTCTTTCACTTGAAAGTTTGACCAAAGACACTATTTATTTTGCAGAAGTAAAGACACTATTAAGAAAAATGCACATAAATCTTAGCTGACACCTTCCAACAATACAAATCTTTTTAAAAAATATTCCATAATTGACCATTCCAATTTCATTAATTGTTTCTGGGAAAAGGGTTCTAGACAGACAGTCTATCAGCATGACTGAGAATAAACTAATCTATCTACATTGTCATGGCTACATAATAGTTAGCTGCACTGGATCAAATGCCATATATAGACTTCACTAATGCCACTCAAGTTTAAAGACAAGTGGGTTAAAACATTGTCTAGGGTATCTCCTCTCTGTTCCAATGGCCTGGAATAAGTAGTTTGACTTTCTGAAAGGTTAGTAGAGACAGGTAACATGTCTTGACATCAGAAGCTTAGAAAAATCTGAATAAACTTCCAAGGTTTTTCTTTTTCCTTAATAGTTCATCCCTATAATCAAATATAAACATCACAGTCCTGATGGCTTTTTTTTTTTTTTAAGAAAGCTGCACCAATTTTTTTCTTTGTGTAGCCCTGACTGTCCTGGACTCACTCTGTAGACCAAGATGACCTTAAACTCACAGAGATCTACCTGTCTCTGCCTTCCCGAGTGCTGGGAATAAGGAGTGCACCACCACTGCCTGGCCTGAACCAACATTTAACAGAGAATATACCCTAGAAGTTACATTTTTATGTTAGTTTGTGTTGATCGCTTCTTCCCTCCTGATTCCCCAAGAGATTGTCTTTTATTAGTGACTTTAAAGCCGAAACACAAAGCATTAATTTTATAAATGAGGTGTTGGCGTTACTATCACAAAAGCTTCAGAGAGAGGCTGAAGGGTATGGCATCACCATGGCGACCTGCTGTGATGGGAGAACCCAAGGGCAAAGGACCACAGGAAACCCATTAGAAAGCTCTCCTCTGGAGACATGTTGTCGGTTTTTACCCAACCACTTAAGGAATGGTCAGGGCCACAGAGTCAACGAAGCAATGACTCTTCTCAACTATTGCAAAGAGTGACATGCTGTCTCTCGGCTCTTCTACAGCCAGTCCTACTGACATAATCTTGAAAAAGGCTCTCCTATTTTTTGACTGGAAAATTACAATAGCAAGATGCAAATGTCCTTATAGCAGATCATTGTTGGTTTGCTTCCATTTTTAAATTTCTATAGGTTTGGTTTGTTTGTTTGTTAGTTTTTCAGGTTTTTTGTTTGTTTGGTCCCTAGGTTTTGGTTTGGTTTGGTTTTGGTTTGTCAGTTTAAATGGAGAAAATAATTTATTTTGGGGTCTGCGAGAAAGCAGACTAAGGGATAGGAAGAGGAATGATGTGGAATAAGACAACTTCACCTAGAGGAGTGTTATGGCACTAATAAACTTCTTTATTAAAATAGCCATTCTTTGTTTCTTTATATTTTCCTTTCAAAAATAGGTATTTACTACTAAGGAGAATAATAAAAAAAAATTAGAAGGTATCTACCAGAAGCCACTAACTTTTAACAGATAGTAAAATGTTAAGAACAGATGTTCCCTCCAAGTCTGAGAATCTGTCTTCATGTTACTATTTCTGCTTTTCACTCAGGGTCTCGTGTTTATGAGTGCATTTGTGCTTTTTTTCATATAGATTACAGCTGGAAGCAAGGGAGACTGATGAAAGCTAGTTAATGCTAACCCAGCTGTATCTAATACCCAGCTACTTATGTATTAAAAGAAAACCGATTTGCTCAGACTATAAGTCAAGTAAAGGATATGTTAGTATTTGAAATGAGCTGCTTCAGGTTGATTTCTCTCAGGGCAATTTTTTCAAGGACACACAGGCAAACATTCTGAGTATTTGCCTATTTGTATGGCTGACATCAACAGTAACCATGGTGTAGATTTACATTATCACATACATAGATTAGGGGAAATTGGTGTTGAGTCATTAACAAAGACTAATTCCAGGAAGAACTTGTTATGGTTAATTTATTAGATGACAGCATAATGTACCTTTAAACTTATTTAGAAGTTTTCTAAATTTCTGTTGTGTGTCAAAGAGATTTTTGATAAATAGACCTAATTGCAGTTAGTACTTTAAAATAATAAAAAAACAACAAAAAGAAAATCACATGTAAAGTGTTAGTTAACCTGTTATATATATTTGTATGTAAATCTGAATGTTTAACTTTTAAAACTGTTATGTTGAAAAATGATTTAGAAATAAATCATATCAGAAACTGAACAAAAATCATTCTATTTTTTCTTTTGTTTAGGAACAAAAAATATACTATTTTTTATTGTTCTTAAAAACTCTTTTCTTTTGGAATACCTAGAAATGGAACATATGTAGGAAATAATTCACATTTGAAGGAATGGAAAAAGAAACAAAATAACTAAAAGGGTGGTTTTTTTTTTTTTTACTGACTTAATAAACATCCAAACTTCTTGATATGCTTGCAAATTTCCAAATGAGAATTTTTTCAAAGTGTTGCCTCTACTTTTACTTAAATATGTTTGTTTGTTCATGTGCATCTAAATACAAATGCTCACTTAGGAGTCTTGTTTCTTATTAAATTGCAAAGAGCTGTAAATATTTCAAACCTAGAGCAGGGTGTTCTCATTTATTATTGAAAGAACATGGTGATCTCCAAATACATATATACCGAGAAGGACATCACAAAACCGGGTCCAGGGAAATGTTGCAAGCAGTTGTCCAGTTACTGAAAGCTAGGAGAGGGACAGTGACCTGCTCACAAACCCAAAAGGTCACTGACTACACAGTAAATTAAAACATGAGTTGACAATTGTCCAGAAAGAATGGACTATGATAAGGCCAGCCTTCAACGTGCTTTACTCCTTACAATGGGTCTTTTTTTTTTTTTTTTTTTTGGCCAGCCTCAGATCACTTTGTGTGACTACAAGAAGGAGGAAGTGTGCAAGGGAGCTGATAGCAGGTGCTACCTACCACTGTATTCCCTCTTCAAGTGCAAGGCAGATCTGAGATAAATACCAAGCCTGAAGATCACACACACATCCCATGAAAACAAAGATGGCAGCCATGAAACAGGCCTGTCCTTTTAATCATGAGAACACATATAAATGTCTCCTGGCCCCAGGGCTCTAACCCATTTACTCATAATGTGTGCAATGAACTTCCACTCAGACTATTCAAGGTTGTTAGAACACATCTCATACCAACCCTGAAGAGATTGAAGCAAATATTGTCTACTCACAGACTAGGAATCTAGTTCAAAATTCTAGCTAGTTAAATGAAACCAACCTTTGCTGTTAACTTACTGTCCACTAAAAACAAGGATTAGGAAAACATAATTGAAGTCACTTTAGTATATAACTGTTTTCTAAAAGTATGTAGCCCTGAACTAATCACGGTTGGCTAAAAACTGAAAGAAGTTCCTAACCCACCCTAGTGAAGGCAAGTTTCCCATTTAGCTACGTGGCCATTTGTCCTGTCAGACAGGCACATGACCTTTGAGTATACCACTATGCCTACTAGGATTGTCTTGGTTGCTGCACAGTAAAGGCAATATATATGTATGTATTTCAATATTCTGTTTACTTCTCTCTTTGTGAAGTTTATCACTGACCAGCAGTTCTAACAAGCAGGGAGGACAACCGCACAGAAATTCAGAAGTTTATCCTCTATACTCAGTCTCAGAAACCAAAATTTCAACTTCTGATTAGCAAAGTCACAGGTAGGACCTGGAGAGAAGGCTGGGCAGTCAATAGCTGCTGTTCTTTCTCAAGTTCAGTTTCCAGCACTCTCAAAGAAGGTTACAACCAACTGCAACTCCAGTTCCATGGGATCCCATACCCTCTTCTGACCTCCATAGCCATGCATACATACATGCAGCCAAAGCAAGCATACATGTAAATCGAAAGTAAATAAATTCTTAAAAAGGAAAAGTCAAGGATAAAGACTTAAATTGTTTTGGTTTGTGACAGGTACTCACTCTGGAAAAAAAAATCTATATGGTCCAGGAGACAAGGTCTCAAAAGCAGAGACAATACTAGAAGGGATTGAAATCTGTCTTTAAAAGAATGATGGCTAAAGACAGTAGACTTCAAGTATTAGAATGCATTTTGTGTCAAAGATAACTATTTGTTCTAGACTGTCTATATTTAGCATACAAATGTAAAGAAATACCTGTAGGACATAAGAAGATGGCATAGGGGAATGAAGCTAGCCAGATGACAGGAAAACAACACTTTGTGCCTAATAGCCAATGGCCAGTGACATTCATTCACAGGATGTGGAAATCTCTGGGGAATGCAAGGCTGTGGAGAGCTGGAGAGCTTAAGCTGCCTGCAAGGAAGCAGCCCCACCCAGGTCTGGCTAAGGGCTGCCCTCTGGGAATCCCGGTGCAGCCTTTCAAGACCCTTCTTGTTCAGTGAGAGCCAGCAAATCTTATTTTTATGCAAAATCTCTGAGTTTCTTCAATATTGCCTTATTAGTTTTAAAAAAAAAACACCACATGAGCCAAGCAAAACACAATTTTGAAAGAGCTCTCCATAGGGCCCCAGTTTGAAATCTCATTCTAGAATAAAACTGAAGTTAGTGGTTCAAGTTCTTGGTCATATATTTTTTTTCTCTTGGGTGTGTGTGTGTGTATGTCTGTATTCAGGCATGTAATTATAACTCTTCAGCCATGATCTAGTAGATGCTTTCTGAGAGAGCTAGTATCCTGCTGTTAGAAGTCAGTGCGTAGAAGCCAATGGTTATCATTATGAAATGTTGTAGAGACGTGGCCCTAAATAAAGGCATGCTAGTTGACTCTGAAATTTTTGAAACAAGCTTAAAATATATTATGCTCTGAAAGAGCTTCTAATGTAGTAGGAGGTGATACATGAAAATGATAAAATATAATAAGAATTTTGACAATAATGAAAGTGAAACAGCACATCATTTCTGGGTACAGACATGAACACAGTAATGGTGTGTGTGTGTGTGTGTGTGTGTGTGTGTGTGTGTGTGTGTGTGTG
>CAJQZJ010035392.1:154473-186028 GCA_907164525.1 Lophiomys imhausi | reverse complement strand
GTGTGTGTGTGTGTGTGTGTGTGTGTGTGTGTGTGTGTGTGTGTGTGTGTGTTGCATGTTCTGCCAATGGAATGAGATATTAATGGACGTAAATCCAAATCTCCTCTGGGGTTGGGGAGGGTTCCTGGCCCTTGCTTTACTGTATTTGGAATGAAGAGAGCATGGTTTAGAGGGTTAAACGCCCTGGTTCTAGTCTTTGATGTTACTCACATTCTTCAATCCCAAGACAACTCAAATGATTTATCACCTCAGAAATTCAAAAATGCTAAAACAGAATTCCTCACTTTCCCTCCCTCTCTTGCTTGCTTTCTTGATTTCTCCAGGTCATGCCAAGCAGCAAAGTCCAACTTTCTCCAAGCAGAGGGACATTTGCCCCTGCCAGGAGGGATCTGTGAGGCAGCAGTGTGATGAGCAGTGAGCTCTGCAGAGACCATTATGGTCCAAATGTGGAAGCACAGAGTAAGGATTGCCTCTGAAATCTAAGGTGGCGATGAGGTACCCCAAAAAAAAGGCAAGATGTTACTGGGTCTCCTAAGCATCGCCTCCCAAGGCAACAAGAAGACCAGAACAAAACTCAGAAACTCCTCCACAGAGACTAGATTCAAAGACAATCCTCTTAGCATTGTAAGACTCTGGACAAGAGAAAGGATTTCATCCTCTGGATACAGCTCTGTCCTTTAACTTCTAAGTAAAGTCAGCAGTTCTGCATCTAATCAAATGCATTTAGAAAACTCTATGATAACTTCAGATATCTTCCCACAAGGGGAAAGGCAAGGAAGACCTGTAAGAAAAACACATTTTGAAGCAGATGTGCATCCCAGCCCTCAGGAGGCTAAAGCAGGATTGCTACTAATTCCAAGCTAACCTAGGCTCTAGAGTGACCTTGCTTCAAAAACAAGTTCTGAAATCTCCCTAGCACTGCCAATGCATAGCCTGAATGTATTTAATTTTAAAAGGAAATAAAAGGAAATGGAGGGGAGAGAACAGTGGCAGAAGATAAGTTCACTGCAGGGGATAATTAATGGTGAGCATAACCCTTGTTCATTTGTTTAAATGAGGTATATATAAAATTGATGTTCAAAATTCACATATCTTACTGCTGAAAATGTTAAGAGTAAAATGGTTGTTTAGTCTGGGAAGTTAGAATATTGTTTCCCAGAATTAGAAAACCCAGTCTGGCTGAGGGGAAGGGGGAGTCTTCTTTCACAGACAATGAGGATCATGCAAGTATCTCTCCATAGCAACTTATAGCAAGGCCTTCCTTTCTCGGTGTATTAGCCCAGCTATCCATAAACATTATTTGACTTAAAAACTGCAGGAGAGCATAGCCAGAGGCAGGGACATCAGGGAAAGTCCAGAGTGGACATGACCAGAGTGAGCTGGGCCTTGTGGGAGAAGGGGAGGGCAAGAGAGAGGAGAGACAGGGGAACCAGGTGGAGCAGCCAGGAGGCCAAAGGTACAGCAGGGTGGGTAATCAAAATGTCTGGGTTATATAGGGAAGTGCCTCTGGAGACCGTCAGTCCAGCCTCTAGTCTGCAAAGTTAAAGGGTAGGGGGCAGGTTAAGCCAGCCATACTCTGTGACAGGTGGGGACTGAGGGATGCTGGGAGAACCTGGTGGCCAGGTCCAGTTTGATATGTTAAACAGGCACCTCAGCCCTTTGTCCAGGGTTTGAAACTTAACAACTAATTAATGAAAAATGAAACGTACATTTGAACCAAGAGGCGACTTAGCAGAGTGACTCTCAGCCTCTTCTCTTGAGCCAGTGGGGCTAGCTTCAAACTCCAGACCCAAAACTTCCAGCAGGTGAGTGCCCTCACTTCACTATGAGTTCATGTACAAAAGGATAAGGAAACTCATGGTGCGGATTAACTAAGTTAGTAAGAAAGTGTCTGCAGTGGTTAGCTCTGTGGAACTGACACCTGTTTTTCTCTTCACCTAGCGTTCCTTTTCCCAGTAGAGACTCATTAGACAGCTTCCTCTGTCCAGACATGGGATGCTTGCAGTATTTACCATAACAGTAGCAGAAAATGGACTCCTGTGCAAATTGAAAGGAAGTAGTCAAGACAGATCCCCTTCACCTACCTAATTGTCTATAAATTACAGAGTGAGGAGACTGTACCAGGAGGCCCCCCATAATCTGAAATTTGCTGTCACCCACTCAGGTAGCTGGACATATCTACTTTAAATTTGCTTTTGTCTTACATTTCTGTATTAGTCAGTGTTTCTAATTTGTGTTTGGACTGAGGCATGGTTCCCAAAGGGGAGAGAGAAAGTTACGAATGAGGAGGCCATGTTATCAGAAGGCCGGTGGGACAGAGCTCTTCTGTGAGCACGGTGCCAGCTCTCATATGTCCATAACCCAGGCCAAAATCTGCCCTCAGCTATGCATGCACAGCTCCCATTGACGTCAGCAAGAACTGTGCTCATGTAACAGAAGGCAGAAATTTGGCTCTTTGATTTTAATAGAATTAAATGCCAAACGTTTTGCTGATGCAGGTTGCAAATTTAAATCCCCGAGGGTCAGAAAAAAGAAATGCCATAGAATACTGTTCTGTTGGCAGTCTCGTCTCTTACACAGGTCGTGTAATTAGTGAGTACCAAATTTCTCAAGCCCAACTTAGAAGCCCTTAACACTATTGTGCCTGTCTTCTGTGTGTAGCCTCCCATTGCAGAAAGCTCTTTAAACGTGATTCCAAGATTTATTCTGGAGCTTCAGATACAATCCTAATGCACAACTCTGATTCCTTGTCAGTTGTGGAATTCTGTTTCTAGTAAGGACATTCATTCACAATGCTAAAATGAGCTCATGGTGCCAAGTAGACTCCACATCTTGGCTTAGATGATTGGTGTATTAATGTAATGAGATTAACGGGCTTAGCATTCTTACAGTACTTGGCTTCAGTTTCTGTCCAATTTATATTCAGACATATCCATAGCTTTGTCTTAATTAACATTTGTGTGGTGTGTAAAATCTAATTCAGTTTTATGCAATGATGTTAACAATCGGGTCTCCCAGACCTGCACATCTGGTGCTAAGATTCAGACTGGCGAAACTCAAGGCAATTGCAATTCAGTCAGGCCAATGATAAAAAGGAAGATGTATCACCCCAAATGACATCAAACAGCTTATTTCTCCTTCCTTAATCAGCTGTTCAGACTTCTTCTGCTTTGGGTCTAGATTTCTCCTGAGGCATCTGGAGCTTAGACAGATGGATGGCTCATCATGACTCCGATACTGCCAGCCTCCCTAGAGGTGACAACGCATACTGGAGCCCTGTGAGACAGGTATCATTTCTCACTCATCTTCAAGGAAGAACTGGGTTGCATTGCTGGTAAATTTGGAAATAAGAGCAAAATATACTTAATCTACCCTTTCTCTGTTCCTCCTAATTCTATGGGTATGGTCCTGACTTTAGAGAATATGGATTTATTTCTGTATCTACACCATAGATTTTACCCAACAAAGGGAAGTAGACTGCTTGCAACTGGGAGTTGGATAACCTTTTTTGCTCAGGAGACTGGTGTCCATAGATTCGATACATCTACACCATCTTGAGAGCTTTAGAGACAATAAAACTGATATCTTGCTATCTATTAGCCCAACATTTTAATGAGCTGAGGTTGGGCAAGAAGACATAAGTTCACTTTTAAAATAAGATTTAAAAGGAAAAAAAAGAAAGATAGTATGAGAACACCTAGAAATAGAGAGAGATGAATATCAGATGAGAAGAGTTCAAGAGTGGTTGCCCTTGAAAATCTGGTCTAGAGGTGCCATGGAGCAGGGAAGAAGGTCCCTGTCCTCACTCTAATTCAGGGTTTAAGTTTGTCTTGACTGTCATTGAGCAACTCAAGATTTATTTCCCGCTTCACTGTTTTACAGATTTGTACACATCAGAGGGGAAAATGGCTCCTTGTCCAGCGTTTTTCAGCTGACAGTTACAACTGGCTGTTATGTCATAAAAGCAATTTATTTAGTATACCCAACCTTTCTTAATAAAAGCAAGTCGATAAATGAGATAAAATAGACCAGAAGGTGTAGATTCTGACTTACAATAGAAAATGTTTCATAAAAATGCTTGAAGTCTATATGGCTTTCAAACATACTACTCAACCTTCAATCCGAACTTCTATCCTGGTAACCATAATGCCTACTCTGTCGACCAAGCCAAGAAATTATAAATAAATCATACAAATGCTTTGAAAACAATAAAGTTCAACCCATGTTCATCTCATTGCCATGGTTAGTTTTACTACTGCTATTGTGCTGACATGAGAAACATCCAAACTATCAGAGCTTCGATTCTGTACAGTGCCCCAACATCAAAGAAGGCCAACTTCAACTGCCCTCTACTCTTCTGATAAGTCAGTCAGGCTTTTAAGCAAAGAAATTCTTACCTGGTCACACCTTGATGCTCCTGGGAAGGTATTTATTATAACACATCGTGGAGTTATACAAACTAAAACCCAGATTTAGCTTTGCCACTGAGAATGTGATTGGGGGTAAGTTAATTTCTCTCCACCTCAGAATATCATCACTATCATCTTCAAAACAACCATTATTATTGTATGCTCTGCAAATACCAAAGGAAAAAACACCCTCACCTTTCTTGGAGAATTTATAGTGCCCATAGGAGACAGAAATCCTGCCTAGGCTAAGAGGGAGAAGGGTCAAGGAAGATAGTACCTAAGGAGCTCTTGATGGCCTAGACCCAGGGGGATCTGTAGCTAGTCTCTATATAGAATGTTCTGGAGCACAACCACCTCTGAGCTCTTCCTGTACAGACATTTGTCCTTTGCAAATCCTCACACACATCTTGCAATTTTCCAGTCATATGAATCACTGGCACTTTGACAGAGGGCTCCATTGTTGGTGTCCAGGAACATCCTGGTGCATTGAACTACATGCTGGCAAGAACCAAAGAGTCTGTATTCAGCTGTCGTAGGAAAGTGCTAGATTGAGAGGACAGAAGATCTCTGTTCATTTTCAGTTTGATTGCCTTTTTATGAGAGTTTTGCTAAATCATCTCATCTCTTTATATCTTATTTGCCTCCCTCAACAAAATCAAAGTAACCAAAGCAGAAAATTGTGCAGTAGGTATGATTGGCTCTATTTTAGTCTAGAATGTATAGTGGCAAAAATGAAAAAAAAATGAAGGGAGTATTGAGAATCCTGGGTAGACTATAGTATCCTGTTAAAGATGTTAGTATAAACTATGATAGTCAGTGATCTGGTTCCTTCAAAATTGTCACATCATAGTACTGGAGTCATGGTAACAAACACTGAACCATGATGGAGCCAACTGATTCCTTGGCCCTACAGGCTCCTTTGAGCTCTGGTAACATCAAAGAAACATGAACCCTAATAATTCCTGAACTCTAAAGGACTAATAGAGATGTTCTGCATCCCTGGACAAAGAATAATAACACATATAAAATATTTGAAAGAAAATACATACCAATAAATAATCATCAAATTATATCATATAGACAATGGGTTGCCTTGGTTATGATGCTACCTGTACCATACAAATATGATCTGGGATGGTTTCTAAGTAGAGAGGATGAAATGTTTTTATAAAACTCCCTATAATTAGAAGACCCTTCCTGTTCCCCAGATGTATTTCAAATGCCCCAGTCATCAAGCTATCTGACAACTAAAGAGTGAGCAATAAGTCTACCACTCCTTTGAGTTGATGCTTCTCATTTTTACTAGAGGCTCTGTGAGGGCAAAAACATTCACCATAAAATGAATTCATTTATCAAAAGATGGAGCCTGTGTCCTGAGATCTCAACAGAGGAAAGACTGTCATCAGTAGACAAGGAGGACCAGACACTCAACAGACTTACCTTAAAAGGAATACAATCCAAACAATATCTGTTCCGGCAATAGAATTTTTCCTAGAGTGTGACCCAACTACTATGATGCAAGACAAGGAAGAAGGTACTATCATCTGAAAGCATCCACAAATTCACTCAGTTAACTTGGCAAACATTTGTTTGAATATATGCTACATGCTAGGCACTTTGATACAACCTTTAGATAAGCGGCTGAATGAAAAATCGGTCTCTGCTTTTAAGGAATTAGCGGTTTAGTGGAAGAAAAATATAGAAACTGGTATGGGTCATTTAGGGTCATAGATGCTATGACAATACAAGGTTCAGATTATAAACAGGGCACCAATGGACTTGAGGCTTGGCCAATTTTTGACACTAAAAGTACTACAAATGGTGATATATATTTAAACTACAAATATAGCTGATATGATACTTCAGTGGAGAAAACAGAGACCTTTCCCAAATCTCGGTTTCTGGCATGGGACCCCAAAAGATGTAGCAGCACTGACAACCTCGGGAATTTACCTACCAAAGGTGTCACTAGCCTTTCTGGAGATCCAAGGGGATCAATATGGTAATGTCTCCACAGTATGTTAATTCTGAGTGAAAGCTACTTTCTATAAAGTATTCATAAAGGATATTTGGCTCAAAGCTCTGGAGATCATAGCCCTTGGGATACATCAGTATGCATTAGAATACCATATGTTGCAGAAGGAATGATGTTAATACCAGTGTTATTTGAACTCAAATCCTTTCCCATGGCTGATCATGAAGTCAATTAACCTGATTAGGATATGCTGTTTTTAAGGATAGAGAATGAATTGGAACAGAATAAAATTATCAGAATATTTCTGTGTTCTGTCATGGTGACCATAGTTTGGTGAAATGATGCTTCCATTACATTGTGAGAATGGGTGGTTGTACTTCTATGTGAGCACACACCACAAACATATATCTGGTCACATTGTAAAAGCACACTGCCTTGTACAGAGGAAAGCATTGAGATTCAGGGAAGTGAAAAATACTTGTCCAGATATTCACAGTTTATTAGTGTTGGAACTAAATTAGAACTTTGTGTTTTAGCCAAAACTAGAATCAGATTCTCACCTCAGTGTTTTCTCCCAATCCTAGCCCAGTTCACACAGGACTCCCATGAGGAGGACAGGGATGATAGAAGGTAGAAGAAGCAAGGTAGGCAAGGATGGAGAGTGTGGTGATTTGAATAGAATGCCCCTCTTCCCCACTCCCCCATTGGCTCACATTTTTTAAAGCTTAGTCACAGGGATGAGTACTACTTGAGAAGCATTAGGAGGTGTGACCTTGTTGGAAGAAGAGTGTCACTGGGGTCGGTTTTGAGGTTTCAAAAGCCCAAAGCCGGCCCAGTGTCTCTCTCTTCTGATGCCTGCAGATCTAGATGTAGATCTCTCAACTATTTCTCCAGCACCATGTCTGCCTGCATGCAGCTGTACTCCCCACCATAATGACAATGGACTAGATCTCTGATCCTGTAAGCAAGCCACAATTAAATGATTTCCTTTATAAGAGTTACCATGGTCAAGGTGTCGCTTCACAACAAAGGAACAGTGACCAAGGCAGAGGATAGAGGAGATGAACCTTGGGGGTCTCATTTTACAGCCATACTAGACCTCCCCTAACACAACACAACCATTCACAAGAGTAGAAATAATTGATACTATTTATGAAGCGCTTACCATGAACTTTAAACCATTCTAGGACCTTCACATCTCAGTCCTATAGTGAGTGGACAGTCTTATCATCCCCAGAGTCCAGGCAAGGAAACCACCTCAGACTTAAATAATTATTCAAAGTCACAAAGCTATTCAAGCATTGAGTCTAACTTGAATTCAAATATAATTATAAAATCATTCCTTTAAAGTCTTTACCATAATTCTGTTTCTAGGGGCTCCCATACTTTGGCCATGTTTCCTCTATATGTACTTCTGCTAATTTTATAAGTCATATAAACAAATATGCATACAGATATATATCTATATCTGTTATATATGTAGTACACATATATGAGTAACTGATAGATATAAAATCTCTAGCCTTCATATCCTACACTTTAATTCACATATTATAGGATAAAACTATATATTTATGTTATCGTAAATATGATCATTTTATATCTGAATTTATGCTCTTCTGTTCTTTTTAGGTATCAGAGAAGATCTACAAAGTTTAGTGACTCTGGGAAATAAGGATAACCCGAGTATATTTCTATTTATATACAAATAACTGGAGAAAGAACGTTACAGTATGATGCTGAAGAGAATGAAGATAATACTAACATAAGGAATTAATACCTCCAAAGGTACTTTTACTAATCATTCATAACACAGGAGTTAAAAGCAGCAACCTCCATTCTTTCTACACACCTGGCTAAACCAGAGTATTGCTTCTGTTGAACTGAGAAGTGGACTCTTCTTTTTGTTTAGTGCATGTGTGTGTGTGTGTGTGTGTGTGTGTCTGTGTGTTTGTGTCTGTGTCTGTGTGTTAGTGCATTGGGGTCAGAGGACAACCTTGGGTGTTGGTCCCAGCTTCCATGTTTGAAGACAGGTCTCTTTATGTTTTTCCCCTGTATGTACCAAGCTACCTGGCTAGCATCAGCATCTCTTGTCTCTTTCTTCTGTCTCACTGTAGAAACATGCATTCCAGATCCACCTTCCTGCACTTGGCTGAACAAGGGTTCTAGAAATTCAGACTCGGGTCCTCTGCTCACATGGCATGAGCTTTACACAATAAGCCATTTCCCATGCTCAAAAGTAGCGTCTTAACCTATTTCAGTTTGGAATATTGAGGCTGTACACCACCATTCTTGCCCCCATATATTTCATGGTATATTTCATAGCCACTCCTCTCTCTCTCTCTTTTATCACTCTCCTGTGTTATATAAACATATCTGACACTACTTGAATCTGAAACTCCTTGGGAGAACGAATAATATTTTATTTCCTTGACAACCAAATACGTACTGGATCCTAGGAACACCCTTTGCACATACTTACACTCCATACATGTAATTGGAACTGAAACAATGAACTCCTGGGAAGAGAACCCACCTAACCTCTCATGACCCCTGACTACTGAAGTACAGACAGCCTATGCGTATTCTGTGACTACTGGCCCTAGCCACAGTCATCCAGTGAGTTATTTCTTGCTTATTTCCTTATGTTTCTGTGCCCTTTGACAAAATTAGACTTATAGGAACTGAAAAAAATATTGAAAAATTGAAATGATAATGAATAATTCTCATTTCTAGGCTTTCTCACCATTAGATTTATAGTAGATAGATATTTAGAGCAGAATTTTTGCTCTAGGAATATGTTTCTTGATTAGATTCTGGCTACCTGGCTATGGTTGGCAAGGGCAAAGGTACCTGCTACAGAGACAGCAGCTTAGCCATCAATGCTCTCAGAAGTCAGAGCTATGTGGTCATGAAGCGACCTAGGAATGAGAGTGGGTGATGCAGGATCTTGGAATCTGCAGACTTTTTTTATACTACCAGTGTTGGTCAGAGCCCTCCCCAAAAGGAATGCACTTCAAAATGATCCACATAAATAATCCTCTCTAAAATGATGCTTATCTTCCATTGATTTCCCTAACATTTCCCACAATGCATCACCCCTGTAATCCCCAAACTGCTTCCCTTTGCTCAATCACGTGTCAAAACTTTTTCAGCCTTTGCATGTAAGCTCACTGGTCATCTTTGAATTTTAACCTTTCTCTGAAGTTCCAAGATAATTCAATGTCAACAACAATGAAAACTATATACCTTTTCTGAGAAATCGAAAAAGAAATGCTAGATCTCAAAAACACTGTAACAGGAATGAGGAGCACCTTTAGTGGGCTTCTGACTAACAGAGAAAGAAAGACTGAAAGACATTAACAGAATATACGAGAAATGTGGGGGAACAGAAAATGTGTACATACTGGGAATAACAGAAGGAGAAGAAAGAGTGAGGAAAAGGAAACACACTGGATCAAATAAGACTGAAAATGTCTCCAAATTGCTTTCAGATGCCAAGCCACAGATCAAGGAAGGTCAGAAAATACTAAACAGAATAAAAGCCAGAAAAGCTGGACTTGTACATTTCACTTACAAACTATAGAAAATCAAAAACATTAAGAAAGAGAGCCTGAAAAAAGCTGAGTGATGGCATGCTTTCTGTACAGAGAATTGTACCGAACATTTTCAAAGAAACCAGGCACATAAGAAGACAGTGGGATGAAACATTTAAAGCACTGAGACCAAAGAGCCAAAGTGAGAAGGCAATACCATAACCCAGGTGACAGGTAACAGTGGATTAGAGCAAGAAGGGGTACATGGCTGCTATCCAATCCTGAACATGTTCTGTGTGTAGAACCAACGTTAATTACTGCCTTGTGAAGCTCAGATCAAGATGAGAGCTCAGCTCTGCTGCTTCAGCCTAGGCAGCAGCTACAAAGGTAGAGCTCCAGTTACTGCCACGTTTGTTTGATTTAGCACCGTTGACAGCAGACTGGCAGGGTGGGAGGCCTTTGCCTTAGCAGCCCTCATGGGCCAGCTGCAGCTCATACCCTCCAGCCTTGCCCATGTCTGTCAAACTTCTTCACCACTGGCAGCCTTCCCTTGCCTAGGGCAGCCTGGGCTCATTCAGAAAGATCTAAACCTCGGCTGGGGCTGGGGAAGGGTTCCTTCCTTGATCATTCCCCTCTGCCCCAGACATAGTAGCGGCTTACTCATTTATTACTTCTCCATCCTTTGGAGTTCTCTTTTACTCCTTCTCTTAACCACTTTTTACTATTGCACAAGTGTGCTAATAAAAACAATATACTGACATAAAACAATTTTTTTTGTGTGTTGAATGTTTTCTGTTCAAATCACTGGTGTGGTTTCTGATTGGGCCCTTGTTGATCCAACCAGGGAAAGTAAAAGGAACCAGCAGAGGAACAGTCAGTGGAGCACAAAGGCAAAGAGATGTAGGAGAATTCAATTCAAATGGCAAACATGTGGTAAGATGGTAGGAATGACTCCCTGTGACAAGTGATACTATCCCATATGAGGAAGACTTGACTATGGTGTTCAGCAATATAGATGACATTCCATAACCTTAAAAGGTTATGTATCAACATTAACAGCCCAGCATCATGGTATGACTGCCTTGATTTTCCTTAAAATGACACCCATCTTTTCTCCCTATCACATAGAATTTGGATAGACTTGGCCCCAGAGAGCCTTATATGACACCTAGCTTGGCCAGAATACCACACCCACTGGTCCCTGTGATTCTAAGGTTGAACACATAATACACATTGCCTCAATAAGATTCGCACTTCATATTTTGCTGGAGATCAGGAAATGGGAATGTTTTCCCACTGGACAGAAAGCTGGTAGTCACCTTGCTACCACAGAGTAGAGCTTTCCTGAGGAGAACAGAGTCAGGAGAAATCAGAGCCTTATGACATTTATGTAAGCCCTTGAAGCTACTCTCGCTTGATGCCAGGCTCTTTAGTAACCTGACCAATTCCTTGCTCCTTTAAATGCCAATCAGATTTTAATGTTCAATCAGAACTTAATTTATAACCAGAAGTCAGAATATAACATTTGGTTGGTGTCTATAAAGTATAAAACAATTGACAGATTATGAAACTTGCCATCTCCATGGCCAAGCTGGTTTCCAGTCCTCCCAACTCGGACTGATGGCTCCTTTTATGATTTGACCCTCCTCTGATAAATACAGCCACATTTTTATGACAGCATCTACACATACCACTTTTAAAGGTTGTCTTATGGAGAGAAAGGATTAGAACTAGAAGACTTTTCTGGGTTGTGTTAAGTGGCTATTCTCTTTCCACATGACATGAGACATTAATAGTGAAGAAAAAACAGCTTCTAAGTCCTCTGGCTGTTGTACTATTGTGTAGTAATCTTAGGAAACCAGGACAGACACATCCATCCTGGTTCAGGATATGAGTGACCTAAGTCATGGTCTTAATTCTTCATTTAGCCCCAAGTGCTATAATGAAAATTGATTTGCCCTTCCTTAGTTCAACTGAAACAAAAAGTTAATTGGACAACTAGTCACTCCAGCACTGGGTAGCTGGGGAACTCAGCTTCCTCAAATACATGTGAAAGCTCATTTGCCTTCTGGAAACCTTGCTCTGGCCCCACTGGATGTCCCTGGCTAGATATAAATTTAGATCCCTGTGAGATGAACAGTCTCAGCCTCAAAGCTACCACATTACATCATCTCAGCCCCAGTATCAGGAGGATGGCATGACTGCCACTGAAAATGTAGGGGGGGGGTGGATGAGACAGAGAGAGAGAGACAGGGAGAGAGAGAGAGAGTTAAAATCTCAGTGCTTAAATCAACTAGTAAAATATTTATGAAGTCTAAAGTAGTGGGCAAGCTAACGACTTTCTTATGGGAATATCAATATTCTTGGAGCCAGTCTTAATCCAATATTCAGAAAGCTACTCTTTCCCCCTTCATCATATTGTGTTCAGATTTATTTTCAGAAACTCTCCACCCTTTCATAATCCTGCCCTATTAATAGGGCAGGTGGTAGTAGATGTGCCAAGAACAGAGTGATGTGACGAGAAGGTGGTAAGAGGTGTACAGGGGCACAGAGAGAGGTACTTTCCCAGACAGTCACTGGTACAGCCAAAAGAGCTGTGTGGCGCAGCTGCCTATAAGTCTGAGAATGTGTGTCCCATCGAGAGACTGTCTTGGTGTTTTCGTCTCGTCTACAATTCCAGGTGTATATGCAGGATTCTCCCTCCTAGCAAGAGCTTTAGTGAGTGGTGGGAAAAGGGAGAAGGGGGGATCCTAACCGATGTCATGGAAGGAAATTACTACTTGAGAGAAAATATTTTTCTTCATCTATTCTCTGTTGAATCTGGGTGTTTCTCACAAGTGTATGAAGAGGGCAGGATGGGTATCCTCAGAGGTAGACCCATCTTAGCAGACACATCCAATGCTATATGATGTCCCCTTGCCCACCATGCCCCTCAAGCCTCCCCATTTTGCTACACATCACCCAGAGACCTGCCTGTAAGGTGAGCTGGAATCCTACATATGCCTTTCCTTCCTCGGCCTCTCAGTTCAGTCTGCCAAATATGGGGCCAGTTCAGAGGGTGGTTTCCTGATGTGGGTACCAGTCCCTCAGGACTGGAATGAAGCCTGCCAACTCATTCCAGGTCTGCCCGCCCAGTAGTCATACAGCAGCGGTCTCCCCAAGGCTGGTCTGTGTTCCCAAAGCTTACCCAGTCTGCCCTTTTGAGTGCCTCAGGAGCCTGGGAGGCATAGAGACTTCTTGGAGACATTGCATAGGGCAGCAATGCCAAGCTGAGCTGGAAACCAAGGAGGCCCAGTTACAGGTTGACAGAGGTAGGTGTGGGCAGTAGGCCTGGGGAGACAGCTGCTCTCTTCACAGTCCTCCCGTGTCTGCTGGCATCTCTCCAGCATGAGCTGGTGGGCACCAGCTTTAGAAACTAGGCCTCAGAGGTTGCCTGTCTGTTGGAAATCCTATCTTAGGTCCAGGGGAAGATGATCAGGAACCCCTATCACAGACGATTACCTGGGTATTTCTCTCTTTCACAAGCCAAATCTTCAAACCCAAACTTAGGAAAATCATTTTTGACTTCCTATGCTTTAAAATGGGTGTTCTATAAATGTAGGGATGCAGCAATGATTATTGGTCAGGTCATTGCACTTCATTTTGCGTGATGAGACCTCCTGACCACAGTACCAGGAGAAGGAAGCACCTACCATGAGAGAGAGCAAGGTATCCAGACCTTGTCTATAGAATCCTCATTCATATTAGGTCCTGAGAAACCTAAGTTAACCAACAGTAAACGAAAAAGCACAAGAAATGAACAGGCCAGAAGAGGATATTTGTCATATTTTCCTAAGCTAGTCCACTCCATACTACTCAGTAGTAATCCTAGGGATGCTCCTAGCAACTGGTACATCTGTCCCTATTTGTTCATCTCTCTTCTCAGGTAATTCTAAAGGACTCTTGTTTGTTAGCCCAACAAGTACATAGTCTTCTGTACAGTTCTCTCCACAAATGCAAAGGCCAAAGAATAACTATCACTTCCCTTTGGCCTGACTCTGGTGAGGCTTAGAAGATATGACCTAACACCATTCATCTACCAATACCAGCTGGACCTGACCAAAGCAACGCTAATCCCGCTGTCATGGAATCTGTATTGTGCTATTGTGCTTTAGTTAGTTTGCTAGCTGGGTGATTTGTGGAAAATTAAATGCTCTTCTCAGAGTCTCATGTTCTTTATCCTCACAAGGATGAACACAAAAGTACCCCTTCCATAGAATAGAATTCTTATCAGGTCTTCATAGAGGAAATACCTTCATTAGGTGAGAAATGCTAAGACAGTTGGAGTATCCAGTATAACCTTGAAGCCCTCTATAGTTTAGATCTCATCTCATCCCAACTTGATCCCACTCCATCAAAGGGTCAGCAAAGTCCAACTCCAGTAGCACAAATAGATAAATTGTCATATAATAAACATGCTTGTATACACTGTGACATAAATATGTAATTACAAATAAAGGATGTGGTCCTTCCTTAAGACTGGGTTCATGGAGAGGGACTGATTCAATAAAGATTCAAAGTGTGGTGATGATGGCACACACCTTTAATCCCAGCACTCAGAAGGCAGAGGCAGGTGGATTTCTGTAAGTTCAAGGTCAGCCTGGTGTACAGAGTTAGCTCCAGGACAGGCAGGGCTGTTACACAGAGAAACCCTCTCTTGAAAAACCAAAAAAAAAAAAAAAAAAAAGATTCAGTAAGATGATTTTTTTCTTTGAACACAAATGACTATGTTAACATGGAGAAGAATGGTCTACACAGGTAACCCTGAAGGAACACTGGAAGTTAAGCTAAGATGGCATCTGCATCATCTCAGAATGGATGGAAAAATAAGGTTACTATGTGAACCTGTATGTGGGATTGGAGGTGACACAGAAAACTGCATGAAGGGTGTAAGGGACTCTAACAAAGCCTTATGTTCTTTGTTTTCATTCTCATATCTCTATTGGTATTTTTCTCCATGTTTTGCCAACAAAGCAACTGAAACAAAAAGGTTAAGGAACTTGGTTACTTTTCTCATCACTGTGACCGAATACCTGACAGGAAACAATTTAGGAGAGGAAGGATGTGTTCTGGCTTGTGATCTGAGAGGACAGTCCATCGTGGGGAGGAACATTCAGCACCAGAAACATGTGGCTGTTTGCTCACATCTCTATAAACTAGAAGGCTAAGATGGAAAAGGAGACCCAACTGAGTTGTAAACCTCCAAAGCAATGGCTCCCAATCCATGGGTTTTGACTCATTTTGGGGGTTGAACAACCCTTTCACAAGGATCACCTAAGACCATCGAAAACATAGAGATTTACATTATGATCCATAAGAGTAGCAAAATTACAGTTATGAATTAGCAACAAAAATAATTTTATGGGTGGGGGTCACCACAACATGAGGAACTGTATTACAGGGTCACCAGCATTAGGAAGGTTGAGAACTATTGCTCCAAAGGTTCCATAATGTCCCAGAAGATCACCACCAGATGAGGGCTGTGCTCAAACACATCAGCCAGGGCCAGACATTTTATATCTCAACCATGATAGAACACAGCTAGTAAGCAGTAGAACCAGGGACCATAATGAGTTCTATCTGGCTCCTGCCTGGAGTTACTCAAGCATTCTCAGTTGGTTGGCCAGTGAGCCTTGAGAATCTGCGTGGCTCTGCCTCCCACCACCAATGCAGATATTGCAAGTCCCCTAAGCATGCCTGCTCTGTCTGTCTCTCTTTATCTATCTATCTATCTATCTATCTATCTATCTATCTATCTATCTATTTCCTTCTTCATTTTTCCAACATAATATTCTTATCAATTCTTTGAGGATTCATTTCATACTCCCCTAGCACATTCATTTCCCAGTCCTTCCCTGTCCTGTCCCCATTCTTGTTACCTCCTCTCCCCAGCAAAACAAAGAAACAAACAAAAAAAATGTTCAATTTGAGTTATATATATACTCACTGGGGTGCTGTCAAACTCTCACTGGCCTCCCCACTAGATGGAGCTGAGTCCTTCCCCTCTTGTATCCCTGCTGGAAATAATCTACTGTGGAGGGCAACACCCCAGCATCCTATCACATTTTTTTTCTATTTTTTTATAATTTATTTTTTATTTCTTCAATTACATCTCAATCACAATCCCCTCCCTATTTCCCTCTCCAGTCCCACCCTCCCACCCTTTTCCCCTAAACCCCCCTACGGCCATACCACCCTGAACGCGCCCAATCTCGTCCTATCACATTTTTTAAGAGTTCTCCCCCATGGGTTCATGTCTAGCCCTATTTTAGGAGGAAGAGATATGGAGTGGAGGTAGAGGTTGTCACTGAAGTCTCCCAGGTCCCTTTTTCTCTACTGTGCACATCAATATCATTGCCAAAGTAGCTTATTTCTCTTTACTGACTGAGCACTGTGGGCTTCCACATGATGAGAGGTGGGGTCAACACAGACCATGAGCAGGCCTCCCAGTTGTAGTACGGCCATGGACCTGGATAAGGCTCTGTGATGGAGATTGCAGACAGCACTGTGGCTTCTGGCTGCAGCATAAACTACAAGCATTCACCTGGGTGTTCGGTTACAACACCAGCCATCGACATCAATGAGGGCTGGCAGCAGCAAGATCATGGACCCAGTCATGGCCCTCACCAGCAGCACAGGCCTGGACATTGTCATGGACCCAGTGGGCATCTGAGGCCACAGCATTCGTGTGGCCACTGGTGCCAGCTGTAGCACAGACAACAGACATCCACATGGCCTTCAGTAGTAGCTCAGGCCATGGCCGTCAACACAGATCCAGTTGCATTAAGGCCATGGACCTAGACATGCCCTCAGCATCAGCCTAGACCTGGTCCTCACTATGGGGGCAGTGCAGGCCACTCACATCAGTGTGGTCCCTGGGGGCAGCACAGTCCACGGACATGAGCACTGACTCAGGCCACAGCATGGGCCATGACAACACGGTTCTCAGACATCACCCCAGACCTCAGCCACAGCATGGCCACACTAGCCCTCAGCAGCATCACAGGATATGATGGTCATTTGAGGAGGTCTAATCTAGAAAGTAGACTGTTTCTCATCTCAGGACTCCATCATTGCCAAGATCCAGGGTGATCCTTCAGTGGCAGCATGTTCGGGAGTGGAGCATCTGCTTAAATTTGTGGTTGCTACACACCATCCCAATGACTCCATTGGCCAATGACATGATCCACCATCAGCCTCAACCCTCTCTCTCACCTGTCACACTGTCTTGTCATCAGTTCTGCCTCTCTTCCACAGTGCACGTTCTACTCCTCCATCACTCCCATCTCTCTGTGACCGGTTCTTTCCTTGCAGTGACCCACCAGGGCAGACCTACCGTGCCTGCCTGGTTTTTCATGTAGGTTTTGGGGGTCACACTTAGGTCTTCATGCCTGGAAGGCAAGTGCTTTAATGACCGGGTTTTCTTCCTAGTTGCCATGCTGGTATTTTTTAAAACCACATTTCATTTGATGTCACCAGGTGACTCAGATATTGGAGAAATGAGATCATGACAAATGGCATTTGGAGGATGAGGTCATACACCTAAGGGTTTGAGCTCAGAGTCCTGCATGTGCTGGACAAGCTCTACCATTGAGCTATACCCTCAGCTGCTTTTATACTGTTTATTTTGACACAGAGTCTAGCTAAATTGTCCAAATTGACTGGTCTTGACCTGTACTTAAACTGACCAGGCAAACCTTGAACTTGCAACCTTCCTACCATAGTTATCTTCAGTGCTGGGAATATAGGCTTATACCACCAGGGTTGGTTTTAGGCCCTTCCTGAGACTAGATTTTTTATATTTTCCCTGCTCTATCTAGGATTCTGGCCTGTTCCTCAAAAGAGATACTGTAAGCATGATAAATGATCTATGCTTTCTAGAATAGGTTTTACACCAGAATTTATAAATGTCTTTTAAAGTTATAATATCAAATAGCCACAGGGCCTCAGAGAATTCAATATTCCACTAACTTTGAAATATTATATCTGTCTACTCTGGTATAGCCATTACTCTTGGTTTCTCTATGTGATTTCTCCTGTGAGTTCCAAGTTGATATCTCAAAGGAGATAATTCAGCTTTCTGACTCTTAACTGTGTTTGCTTGGGTTATGAGACAGGGTCTCATGCAGCCCAGACTGGCCTCAAACTTCCTATGTAGCCGAAGCTGGGCTTGAACTCCTGATCCTCCTCCCAGCACCTCCTGAGTGCTGGGCTTACAGGCAGGCAACCCCACACCCTTTAAAGTTTTATTTCTCTGATTGTTCATACTTTCCAAATTAAGTGGCTATGACTACTTCCACCCTCCCCAAGGCGTTTCCTTCTCCCATCCTCCAAAAGACAACATGAAGGAAAATACTAAAATTGTTTCTCTCTATTAAAAGAAAGGAAAGATGTTGGGTTATTTTCTTAGCCAAATGAAAATATTATTGGCTGGCCCTTTTCAACCATTTACCTTGTCTAGTGGGATTTTTGGAAAATAAATATGGCTGACAAATTTGTCCCCTGTTCCCATTCTGGAGAACTCCATAAAAACAGGGAATTCCCTAGCCAGGGTTATTTCTGGATATCAGGCAGACCACAGGGCATGACAGCACATGGGGTTCTTGCTGCTCCCTTAAAGAAGCAACCATCTCCCTGCAGTACAGATCTTTCTCCTGTAAGGATGCTCCAAGGCCAGTAGCAACGGATGCTGGGCCAAATGCCGAGAATCTGGGCTTTTCATTTTCAGTAACACTCCATTAAAAACTCTTCATCTGTACTAGGCTTTTAGTTACTTTTGAGCCAACTCATGTAATCATTCATTCATTCAACAAATATTTATTGAGTACCTATTCAATGCCAGCCCATACCTAATGACTGTGTGGCTTTCTTACCATGTAAAACCCCTGGTGCATGTTTTAAATGAACCATGTGCCCAAGGAAAAATCTTATGGGTGTGCTGTCCATGCATTGTTTTATATATATATAAAATTTTACTCCATAATAGCTTTCAACAGGGAAAATGCAGAAAAGAAAAGAAAATTTCTTTAATACCATCAAACAAACAAGAATCTCCTTTTCATTGGATCATATTTCTTTCCTCATTTTTCTGTATTTAGAGTTATAGCTATGTGTTCATATTGCACATAGAAATTTCCCTTACTTGTTCTACTGATTATCAACACAAAATATGTTGTTTCCAGGTAAATCTTGAGTCTTAACAGCAAAGTGGTTTGTATGACAATAGCAGGTCAGAGTACTTCCTACAGCAATAAGATTATATTATTGCTATTTACTTCAATATGGTGTTCATAAAAATATGCATTCTATAGCTCTCTGAACATCCTTTCATTGATTTATTCCCAGGAAAAATCCAAACAGCCTTCTAGCTACCTGTTCACCAATCAATCAAATATCAAAAGGAGAAAGTGGGCACAGCTCAGGCTCAAACTGGGTGACTGATGGTCTCTCCACACTGAACCAGCTAAACATATGATGTAGAAGTAGGAAGAACAAAATGAGATTCAAAAATGGGCAAAAGTCTTAACAAATACTTCCAAAGAAGTTGTACAAATAGAAAAGCACACGAAAAGAAGTTAGCCATATGCCACTAAGGAATCACAGACTAAAACATCTGTGAGACACCACTGACTGCCTATTAGAACAGCCAAGACATGAGACGGACAGCACCGTAGGCTGGAGAAGGGGACCCAAGCAATGGAAACTCTCATTCATCACTAGTGGGGACTCAGGATGGTATGACAACTTTAAAAAATAGTTTGGCACTTTCTTAAAGAAGTAAATACAATTTCTATGCATCCTAGCAACTGATGTTTACTCACAAGACTCGAAAACATGTCCAGACAAAAACCTGCACGTAGATATATGTAGCAATGCTGAAATTCAGAGAAAATCAAGATATACTTCAATAAGCAGATGGATAAATAATCTGTAATGCATCCAGACAGTGCAATACTATGTAGCTCTGAAAACATACAGAGGAGATTTAAATCTATGATATTAAGTTAAATAAGGCAATCTGGGAAAAACTATACATTGCATTATTATAATCTGACATTCTTATATAGTCAAAACTAAAATATCAATGGTTGTCAGGAATTGAGGGAGAAAGGGAATGGATTTGTGTGGCTACAATAGTTTAGAGAAGAACAGGGAAACTATTTTGTATGGTACTGTAATGGTAGACACATATCAAACATTTGTCAAAACTTGTATATCATGTAGCACCTGTGGGTTCTGATTGATAATGCTATGTCAGTGTAGGCTCTTACATTCTCTGAGAGTGAGGGAAACATAGTATGGAAAAATCCTGTACCTTCTACTCAATATAGCTGTAAATCTAAAACTACTCTAAAAAATAGTCTACTATAAAACAGAGCAAATTTTAAAAGTTTAATGTAATTACTTGTGAGTGTAGCAGACAGAGTATGTCTATAATGCCAGCACAGGTAAGGGGTTTGGGACTGAAGTAAGAGAATGGCTAGTTCAAGATCAAGAACAAGACCCTGAAAAAAAATTAGCTGTTATTATCTTACTAATGATCTCAGCATTGATATTTTCCTAAGCCTATTGTGTTTCCAAAAAGTCTGTACTGCAAGCTTTGTATTAGAAGTATGAGAGTGCGATCATGAGATATATTTCCTTTAAATATTGAGAGATGTTTTGTAACTGCACTGGCAGTCTTAGAAACAATGATCAACAGAGTAATTATGAATATATTTTGTGTCTAGATAGTTTTTATATAGCATTTACCATTCAAAGAACCCAGGATTGATTCCTGAAGAAGAAATGGCAGATTCTAGATATGGAGTGAATATGCATGCTAGGCTTTGAATGTTGTCATATCAGACAGTCAGAAAGCTGCAAGAGACTGCTAGGGTCATGTCAAAAGGATCTATTTGCCAATAGATAAGAATCTCAAAGATGGAGACACAAGCTGAGCATATGGCTCAGTGAAGTGCCTCCCAACCAAGCATAAGACCTGAGATTGGATCTCCAGAACCCGTGTGAAAGCAGAGGGTGACAGTGGGTGCTTTAACCCTAGCCCTGGGAGAGTAGAGACAGGAGGATCCCTAGCCAGCATAACTGAACATATAAGCTTCAGGTTTAGTGATGGATTCTTGTCAGAGAGAGAGACTGAGGAAAGACACATGATGTCAGCCTATGCTCTCAACAATACATGTGCATGCACTCATCTGCACATGTATGTGCACACAGTGACATGAATACATAATATATCACACATACATACCACACACACACACACATGATGACACACATTGAGATTTATAGTGATGACCATAAGGTCATGAAACATATCAAGCATGGTGAACAGATATGTATATACATGGATACACAATAATAAAATAATTGGTGGTGGTTGCTGGGAAATATTCATTACCTTGAAAACAAAAAGAAACAATTGATTTACTGTGATTTTTCTTTCAAAATTTAAGCACTAATTAATAGAGTAGCAGATGAGAAGTGTCTTTTGATATAAAGTCTCAACTTTTAAGATGAAAAATAAATAATAGAATTACAATGTTCCTGGAACTGATGGAATGTCCCAACGAAGTGCTTGTCATGCAAGTATACAATACTGAGTTCAGACTGGAAACACCCCGGTGGTCATGTGCACTTGTATTCCCAGCACTGGGAATGAAGAGGCAGGACTATCCCTGAGACTTGCTGACTAATAAACTTAGCCAAATCAGTGAGACACTCTGTCTCAAAAACATAAAGAAAACATCCAGCATTGACCTCTGACCTCTGTATGTACACATATGCATGTTTATGCATGCACACACACACACAAACAAACATATATGTCACATACATCCAAGAAAGATTCTAAACGTTTTAAAGAGTTATAGTATCCTACAGTCCACAAAAAAAATCAGTTGATCTAAGTAAAGAGCATCAGCACCTGTCTAGACTGCAAAGAAAGATGACCTCACTGAGTGCATCCGAGTGTCCTACCCATATTCTGGTGAGCCGACTGACCCTGAGTCTCTTCCAGCCTAGAATCCCACTGCCAGTTCACTAGAAATAAAGAGGATGGAGGAACATGCTGAACCACATCAGGAGCTGCAGTCAGCAACATCAGACTACAGAAAATGTTATGTCAAAGCCATTCTTCAGCAAGCTAAATTGTACAAAAATTATGGGGAGGAAACTATAGGTTTTAAGAGATCTTAAAGATACAGTAAAGATTTAAGAATGAACAAAACCAAATTACATTATTTAAGGCTGCCACTTGGGTGGTAAAAACACAAAAATAAATAGAAGTGATTTCTACATGAATCAGTTACAGTAGTTTGCAGGGAGGGAGGCTACTGCAATGAAACCAGTTTCACAGAGGGCTTCTAACTTGCTGAATAGCTCTGTAACACTCTGAGTAATGACATCTAAAAAGACTTGGAAATTAAATACAAAAGACAGACAGACAGACAGATGGGGCCAGCTGGGGGAGGGAAGGGGAGAGGAAGGGAGAAGAGAGAGATACAGACACAGAAAGAGACAGAGACAAAGACACAGAGTCAGAGAGACAAAGACAGACAGAAACAGAGACAGACAAGAGAATCGGAAAAGGTTTAGGAAGGTAGTGTTTGTTACTAGAGCATGATCTCAAAAGACAGAGCAAAGGAGATGTGGGAATGAAAAATCAAATTGGCAACCAGGGATGATGTCCAACAAAAGCCAACTGGGCTTCTCTGGTTGGGAGCACCTCAGATTCCTCTGGCCAAGCCAATCAACGTCCATCACTAAGCTTTCCTTCACTAAGCTTGGCTTACTTTCCACTGTTCACGCGGGTTCTCATTGGGCCAAGTAACAGCCACTTTCTTTCCTATGTTCTTCATATTAAGACATAATCCCCACCCTAAGAGGAGTGCTGTGTACACAAACTGTCTGCAAAAGCTAGAGAAGACCTAGACCCTAGACTCTATGCCCCCCTCTTATTCTGGGGGGGGGGTGCCGTGTAACTCGAGAAGCCCCTAGGGACTTAGAACTAAACTACAGGGCCAGCTCTTCCTCTTTTTCAATCCAAGGTCTAAAAACAAATCAACTGACCCAAAACAGTGGTCCCCAGATTAGAAACCAGATCCAGCCTCGATTAGAGAAGACGCCACTTGGAGAAGGCTGGCGCAAGGCTGATAAGTGCAAAGTATTCTTGGAATTATTGTGTTGTTTTAAACATGATCGTGTTTTCATTTCACATTTTTATTACTTCTTGTCCATTTTTATCAGGGCTTGAATATTCCTCTGAATTTCTTTTTTGTTGTCTTTGAGGACATGAAGCTTTTATTCAGGCAAGTGCTGCTATCTCAATTCAGATCTATTTGCTCTCTCTAGGAAGGTTCCGTGTTGCCTGGTGTCAGCCTCCCTTGTCCTCACAGGCCAGTCTTGCATAAGCATTTACCTGGTCTAGAGCCTGTCTTCTTAAACTATGAGTTGCAATAGTAACTGAACATTGCTAGTAAAAACTCTGGCATCAGAAGATTTCCCAATGTGCAACAACCAAAAATTAACGTAAAAATAAATGTGTTTCTGGAAGCTGCCTCTCATGCTACATGCCATAGCTTCCCTGCAACCCTGGTTCTAAATGTTCCCTGTTCCCTCTTTGCACTGCACATACAGTCACCCATTACCTCACCAAACAGCGTGCCTGAAAACAAAACTGTTGCTTGTTATAAATGCCAGTATCTTCACTATGCAGTTTTTAAACTGTATGTATGAATTTTTCTATTCTTAAATAAAGATACTATTTTAATTGCAAAAACTATTTTTAATATTTTTCTGTTACCATTCCTTAGCCTATGTCAAATTAGTATATTTTTGGACCATATTGTGCTAGACTGCTTGATTTTTAAAGTTTCTGTAGGAGTTGCTGGTTTGAGTTTGATTAAAAAGTCATTGAGTGAATTTTGCTTTTGACATGGGCATAATTTCTGAACAATTTCTGAAAAAGTTCGGAACATATTTCTGCCATGTTCCACTACTTATTTATATGAAACTGAATTCTCAGAGTTAATGGTTTTGAAATCAAAATATTGACCAACTCTAAGAACCTACAAGGATGCTCTATGTTCTGCAATAGCAAATATTATGCTGCAATTTAATTCTTTATGTAAAAATACTCCAACACATACATCTCATTAGTATGCTTCATTTGTCATTACTAAATGGCAGAGTCATATGCATGGCAAAGAACTGTTTTGAAATAAACTCCTCTATGATTTATTGTCAGTAAACGTTTAATTTGTGTACTATTTTATACACCTAAGTACCTGGGCTCATATAAAAAGTGTATCCCTCTGGCCTTCCTGCCTTTTGGACATAAAATGGGCAGGAACAAAGTGTATTGAGACATAAACACCATCCCTAGAAAACTAAAGAAAGGAGAGATATCAGTGAGATATTTCATGCCTTATTTGTAGCTTCATTAGAGGAGAAAATGAACGGAAACATACACACACTTAGGCTCAGTGAGAAGTCAGTGCGAACTGGTAAATCTCAACCCTAAATTTCCTTACTTAACCCGCAGTTGTGTGGGGTTCCTAGCATCCCTGGATCTCCACATTGAGAAAGGATATTACCACTTGGTGCTAGGGCAAATGGTTTACTCATTATTGTGAATTTCAATTAATATTTGTTTGGGGGGGGGATTTAAAATCTCAGTTGTGTTTCCTGTCAGAAAAAAAGTCCCATCATATTTTCAGGGCAACATTTTGGAGGATAAAGTCCCTTCATTAAATCCATAACATTTCTATCACATAATTGTCAGCTTCCTTCACGGGGGTATGTAATGAGAATCAATCCACAACTGGGACTTAAGCTGTGTGTTCACAGACCTACAATGTATCAGATTAGGAAGTACTTTTGAAAACTACTAAATTTAAGACATCTCTCCAAGGGCTGTGTGACACATGCTTTTAATCCCACCACTAGGGAGGCAGAGGCAGGTGGACCTCTAAATTTGGGGCCAGCCTGGTCTACAGAGTGAGTTCCGGGACTGCGAGGGCTACACAGAGAAACCCTGTTTCCAATGAGTTGACGAAAGATAAGCATTCTCTGGTCAACAAACGTGATCTTATCAAGGAGGTTAAGGCAGGAAGCATTTGTCTGTATCCATTCAGCTTTGAGGTTGTGCTGCCCCAAATCCACAAGTCTAAGATAAGTATTTGGGGAACAGTTCCCCTTTTGTTGTGTCCCAGCCTGTTGTAATTTTTCTGCTTTATAATGATTAACCTTTATCTGATGTCTCTTGGTGCTTCACCCTCAACAGCCAGCACCCCTGATCTCTATATGTGAGTGATATCCTCCGAATATTTATTAAATCCACTAAGCCCACCCCTCCTCAAGAGAGAGAGCTTCTCAGGGGCATCTGCACACCTACCGGGAAGAGTTAAGGTAAGGAAACATTGCAGTGGCTTCTCCAAAGCTCATGGGGTGGGGTAGGTTTAGAGTCAGGTGTAATGGGAGTTAGATGAATATAAGTTAGATTTAGTGAATATCTAGGGACTTCTGATACAGTCTCCTAAAAGGGGGCATGAAGATCAGCCCGGCATCTGTGAGCACTTGGCATGGCATCATATGGACTGAAAGGGTTTATGGCTTGGCATTGTTTTCAACTGCTAATAGCCTTACAAAGTGGGCAGAGGCCAGATTAGGCTGAAGCCAGATGAAACCAGGAGAGACACTATTTAAGGAGGAAGTGGGAGTAGCCTGAGAGTTCCCACACTAGAGACAAGATGCAAGATGGATTGTATCATCTGATGGAGAAAAATGATGGCGGACTGAAAAGATCTCAAACAGAGCTGTAAAAATACAGTCAGCTCTCCCTAAGGCAGAAAGAAGCTGGTGAACAGAGAAAGCCTCAGCAAAGCAGCAAAAAGCCAAGGACTAAACCCCGTGGCACAGCTTTTGCCCTGAGGGATTCAACCAGTTCAAACAGCTGCATGAATAGAACTTCGGCCAGCCCCAATGTCTGTGGCAGAGCTGCTGAGTGATAATACAAACTGATCAAGTTGGTCTATTGTCAGCTCAGGCTACAGAGAGAAGAAAGCCTCAAGCCTCATTTAAAGTGAAGATACCATAGCAATGCAATAGCCAATTTACCCTAAAGGACCTGGTGTTCCCAAGGAGACACTGTTAACAAAGGATCTACTCATGAGGTATTTTTAACAACTGAGGACCTGCCCCATAGACTGTATCCTTCTAAAAGACTAGGGTTAGTTGTTAGGTAAATAGGCATTTAGAGTTGTTAATAGGGTTAATTGTTAGGTAAAAGGGGTTTATATTTTTTCTTAGGGCTATTTGTTAGGTAATAACTGTTCATATTTGTTATAAGTGCCTGTAGTTATTAATAAGTATATTTGCTATTAAAAGTTTCTACTTCAGTCAGGGATGGCAGGTTAGGGAAGCTTACAATAGCTCTACAAATGTTGATGGAGTGATTCATCTAGCATACCAGGTAGTCAGTATCTGTCATGTGATATAAAATTCAGAAAGCAGTGTGAGCTGGACAGATACTCCAGTCTTTATGCCTTCCTCCAAGCTGTTTCAGAAACCAACAGATCAGATCACCAAGTCTATGTTAGGATCATCCCTGAGTCAGAGTGAAGAAAATTAACACAGCTGAGAACTGAACCCAGAATCTTGACTTTCTTGGCAGCCTGACCTGTTAATGCTGAGTTGTGTATACTGCCTGGGATTCCCAAAGCAGCAGTGTGCCAAGATTCCCATCCTTACAACAGACTCCATCTATGTTACAAAGGGAGTTTGCCCCATGTGACAATAGTTCTCAAAGATGAGGAAGCTGAAGCAGATCTTCTACAAAGCACCTAGCCACACATGCCTGTCGTGGATGAGAATAACAGCCCAGGAGGAGTACGGAAGTCTTCAACACACCATGAGTTCCATGCCTTTGAATATGTATTCAGAAGTGGATTTGTTGGATTGCAGGGTGGTTCTCTCTTGGGGTGTTTCCAAAGTGGCTGTAATGATTTACCTTCCCTTTCTGCCCCTCCTTGCCAAGCTCCACCCACTTTATCTCTTTACTGATAGAAACTCCAATAAGCATCAGTGACGGCTCATTGAAGTTTTAACTTTTCTTTTACTAATGATTATAGGTGTTGGATATTTTTCATGTTATCTGTTAGTCATTGCTGTCACTTTTGAGGAATGCCTGTTCATATCTATTCCTATTCAGTTGATTTGTCATGAATTTGGAATTTGGATATTCGCATCTTATCCTTGTATAAATACAGACTATACATGCACTCTATCTTTCTGCACGTTTCCTCTGTGTGCTTTTACTTGCTTAGGTGTGCCAAGCCTTTCAGTTGAACCCCAACCTGTGTGTCTACTTATGCTGTTGTAGCTACTGTTGTCTATACTTCTAAATTCTTGTCTAGGAAGGTTCTGTCAGGACCAATGTCATAGGCTTTTCCTCTGATTTCTTTTACTAATTTCATAGCGTCCAGTCTTATATTTTGTTGTGAGAATTTTTGCCCTGGGGCCAGATGGACTACGCAACATCTAATCCTCATGCCTGCAAAGTTCAGTTCCACCGAAGCTCATCTGGGGGAGCCAATGAGTTTATTAGGGTTACTTTCAAAGCAGTGTATGAGGGGTTATGGACAGAAACATAGGTGACCCTAAACAAAGCCACACTGGAAGGTCTGCACACAGCAAGGATGGCAGCTTTCCCCATGGCTATAAAGATGGATCCCCTTCATCTGATCCTTCCCCACCTATATTCTTTAGACCAGTGGTTCTCAAGCTTCCTAATGCTGTGACCCTTTAATTCAATTCCTCATATTGAGTTGACCCCACAACCACACAATTATTTTCATTGCTACTTCCTAACTGTAATGCTGCTACTGTTGTGAATCATAACATATTTGTATTTTTCCAGTGGTCTGAGGTGACCCCTGTGAAAGGATCGTTTGACACCCAGGAGTCATGATCCACAGGTTGAGAACCAATGCTCTAGACCCTTCTTGAGATCCTGAAGTCATATACAATTAGGGAAGAATTGCATACTCTTGTTTGGGAGGTGTGGCATGACCGTCTTCATCCCTTTCTTGTATAAGTCAAACCAGTGGTCAACGAACACAGCTGTGAAGCCCTTTTGGTGCAGGCCCAGCCAAGCTCTTAAAAATGTCAGCAGTTTGGTTCAGAGGATAATCTTGCACAGTACATGTAAATGTTTTTATACAAGCTGAATTATTTTGGAAACAGTATAAAAAAAAGATATAGTTAGTAGTCAAATGATGTTCAGTTTCCTAACATGATTTATTAAGACACTGTCTTCATCATGTGTTTTTGGAAACTTTGTTGAAAACCAATTGATTGTAAATATTTGGTTGGGTTTTTGTTGTTGTTGTTTTTGTTTTGGGGGGTTTTTTTGTCCTGTTCTCTTGACTGATTTAAGAGTACCTGTTTTAAGGATAGTATCATAATGTAATTTGATTACAATTGTTTTATAACTCAAGTAGTATGACTTTCACTGCTTTCCTGAACATTATTTTGGCTATTTAGAATCAATTCTAATTCTATATAAATTATAAAGCTGACAATTTCTATAAGGAATCACACTGGAATTTTGATAGGAACTGTACTAGATCTGTAGATAGTCTTGAGATGTACAAACATTTTCTTAATATTTGTTCTTCCAGTTCATAAGCATAAGGAGACTTTATTTTTGTGTCTTCTTCAATTTTGTTCCATCTGTGTTTGAGATCAGTGTGTTAAAGAGAGATTTGCAGTCTCATTTTTATTTTAACATTATTCATAATAGCTAAAATGTGAAATCATCCTGTGTCCATTAACAAATGAATTACCAAAGACAATCTTATATAGAGATAGATAGATAGATAGATAGATAGATAGATAGATAGATAGATAGATAGATAAATAGATAGATAAGTATAGATAGATAGACACAAATGAAACATTATATAGCTTTTAAAAGCCAGGAAATTCTATCATTTTCAATAAGATAGATGAAACCACAGAACACTTTGCTAAGTAAAGTAAGCAGATGCAAAAAGACACTTGCTCCATGATCCCATTTATAGCCTTACTCTTAAAAACAAGTTAAACTTGAAGAAATAGAGATGAGTAAAGTGCTTTTGCAAGATGGAGAACAGCACAGGGGTAGGAAGACAGAAGCAGTTGATCAAAGGTTACAATGTTTCAGTTATACTGGAAGACTGAATTTTAACTATCTATTGCACTGTGTGATGACCACAGCTAGTAGTGAAGTATTATATATTTTCAAATTTCTAAAATGTATTTTAACACTTCTAACACATAAAAAATGATAAATTGGTGAAGTGATGACTATTTTGATTAACATGATTGCATCTTTCTCTAATGGATACACAGATCAAAACATCTCATAATCCCCCACAAATATACACAATTTTTATATGTCAATTAAAAATAAAATAGAATAAAAGCTTGGGGAGAAGCAACTGAGAGTGGAGAAAAGAAAACCCACAGCTTTTGGGTTGGCTCCAGGGTGGCTGGGGCCTCAGCAAAGCCTCAGAAATGCAGAACACAATATAGGATTTCTAAACAAAGCAGACAAGACTAACACCAAAAGTTTACTGTACAGTCCCCAATTAGAGTTGCCCTTAGCTCTGCAAACTATGATTCTCACTCTGTGATGCAAGGACTGTTGGCTTCCCAGGTCATCAGTCCCCTTTGCCTTGGTTTGAACTTTAGCCTGCCCTGCAGCAAAGAGGAAGGGCCATTTCCAGTGACAAGTCACAGACTGCATTGTTGCCGTCTGTATTTGGAAAGCCTGGAAGCCCCTCTCTTGTGGGCAGATGCTCATGCAATCAAGGCACACTTTGTCTCTGAGGGTTTCCCTGATTTCTACACCCCTTAAAAACTTCCTTCTGTGACCCCTGTGATAATTATGCAGGGTGCTTTTTGTCATACCACTTGGAACTTAACCTCATTTGTTACATAACATATGAGGATGATGTTGGAACATGACATCATATAACACACTATTAATGGCCTAACTTGCTTGGCATAGTATGCATTAGACTAGAATTTTAAGGGCCTCAACTAGTCACATAATCTAACTTGACATTTTACCATTAGCACCAGAGAGGTAGAGTCTAAATGGACATTACCCAGTAAGTTGAACCTCTCTCTAAATACAAGAATCTCCTTTCTGTCATCTGATGGTGTCAGTTGTTGCAGGAATCCTAGTCACAAGACTTTCATGCTCTTTGAAGTAAAGCATTCCCATAATAGGGCCACACCAAGCTTCTATATAAAGGTTTTTAGGTAGAAAATAATTCTTCAATGAACTCATAGTTAGAATGGTAGTTACCATAGGGTAAGGGTGAAGGTAGAAACAAATGGAAAGAGATGTTGGTCAGCATGTACTCACATGCACCACTCACATGCACCACTCACAGGCACCACTCACATGAACCACTCACACGCATCACTCAATGCACCACTCACACGCATCCCTCACGCACCACTCACATGCATCCTTCACATGCATCAAAGTCAAACTTAGATAAAAGGAGGAAGTTCTGGTGTTTTATTTCACAGCATAGTGAGCACAGTTAACAATAATGACTTTTTATGTTGTATAAAAAGTTCATATATTGTGTGTTTTAAAATAGCTATGAGACCATTCTTAACACTCTCATTACCCAAAGTAAGTAGTTGAGGTGATAGCTAGGCTAATTTGACCATTGTCCAATGCATATATTGAGGTTTGTTAAAAAAAAAAACCCTCTTACTACTAATGGAAGCAAACAATGTCTGAATTGTTTGGAAGATGTCTTGCTTGTGTTGCCATTTTCCACAACTTTTAAACAACAATTCTGCTTGTTGAAATTTATCCTAAGAAAATTATTAAAGAAGCAGATGAAGATTTATGCATGAGGCTGGTCATCCAGGTGATATTTAACAGAAAAAATAGAAGAAGATACATGCACCCAAAAGAAAGAAAGAAACTGTATCTTGGTACACTCTTGTAATTTTAAGTGAAGATGCAAGATTATAAAAGTGCTTGCACATTTGTATTATAATGTTGTTTTAAGATATAAATATAAACACTAGATATTGAAAACAGCTTTGGATCTCACCATGCTGAGACAAGTAGTGCATGTGAGTGGTACATGTGAGTGATGCATGTGATTGATGTATGTGAGTGGTACATGTGAGTAATGCATGTGAGTGGTGCATGGGAATGGGGCATGTGAGTGATGCATGTGAGTGGTGCATGTGAGTGACGCATGTGAGTGGTGTGTGTGAGTGGTGCATGTGGGTGGTGCATGTGAGTGGTGTGTGTGTGTGAGTGATGCATGTGAGTAGTGCATATGAGTGGTGCATGTGAGTGATGCATGTGAGTGGTGCATGTGAGTGATGCATGTGAGTGGTGTGTGTGAGTGGTGCATGTGGGTGGTGCATGTGAGTGGTGTGTGTGAGTGATGTGTGTGGGTGGTGCATGTGAGTGGTGCATGTGAGTGGTGCATGTGAGTGGTGCGTGTGAGTGGTGAGTGTGAGTGGTGCATGTGAGTGATGCATGTGAGTGGTGCATGTGAGTGGTG
>CAJQZJ010035392.1:126018-154205 GCA_907164525.1 Lophiomys imhausi | reverse complement strand
TGAGTGATGCATGTGAGTGGTGCATGTGAGTGATGCATGTGAGTGATACATGTGTTTCTACACATTTCTAGTTTTCTTTAGTGTTTTCAATTTTTTTCATAACAAAAAATTATCTGTGTAATTTGTGAAACATTATAGTGAATAAGTTATGATGAAACTTCCAAGCCCCCAGCTAGATGACTGTAAGAAAGCTGGCTCCAACATCTAGGGTATTCTTCAGGCAGGGAGCTGGTGGCAGTCAGAGAAAGACTATTGAGGAAAAGGCTGTGCTGGGCCTGGAGACACAAACCACCAGTTAAGTGTATGTGTACTGTTCCAGTTGGGTTCACAGTGCCTACAGTAGACACCACACTATTCCAGGTAACTCTAGTTCCAAGACACTCAACACCTTCTTTTGGCTTCCATGGGCATGAACTCATATCCATAAACCCATCCTCAGACATGTACATACATTCAAAATTAAGCACTTCCTATATAAGCAGATATATTTATCCCTCTCAGGTCTCTGAGGTGGTTGAAGAATAGACAGCTAGAGTCCAATAGTTAAATTTTGAGTTGTTTAGGAACAAGAGGGTGTTATAGATCTAAGAAGATACTCTTAAAAGTGTGTTGCAAGTTAGTATGAATGTTGAGTCAGATATAGACCTTTAAACTCATGGAGATGGTTAGATAGTAGAATGTTAAAGTCAGGGGCCAAATATGTGTAAACTGGACATTGGGAAGGTATACTGGGCCATTTAACTCTCATAAATGTGGCATATTTATACCTGTTGTTTTGTATAGTATTTACTGTTATAAGAGAAGGAACCATCTGTTGGACTGAAAGGGGAAACTTCTGGGGGGAAGAGGGTGGAAGGGAGGGATAGGAAGGGGAAATAGGGAAGGGTTTGTGACTGAGATGTAACTTGAAGAAAAAAATAAAGTATTTAAAAAAAAAAGAAAAAGAAACAAAAATAAAAACTTTTTTAAAGAAAAAGGCTGTGTCTTTCCATCTTTGTAGCTCCTGCACCTAACTGAGAATGAACTTTGTAACTTGTGGTACCCAATGCAGAAGGAAAAATCAGAATCTCTTGTTCTGGACACACGACAAATTTCAAGATGGTAACAATAGCAACTAAACAAAACACAAACCTCTTCTACATATGGAGCCTCGTGTGACAAACAAAACACAGACCTCTTCTACATATAGAGCCTTGTGTGACTACAGAAACCACACCCACAAAGATGGCTCTGAGCCCAACACTGAAGTGCCCAATACATATTGTGGCAAAAACAAAAAACAAGGAAAGATAATAGATAGGAAGGTCACCAAATACAAGCTTCCCCCATTTGCCTATTGGCCAACCTGGATTTTACAAGATTTGAAGTGGGAGGGTATGGAAAAACAAAAACAAAAACAAAAAACACTCTTCTAGGAATATTCCAGACTAGATGCAGATTGTATCATCCTGTTGCCCTTATCAATACACCTGCTAAGTCCACAGTCTCCCTTTCTGATCTGGACAGCATAGTCAATCTCTCTATACAAGATGTAAATCTCTTCTGTTTGTTCCAATAAGACAACTGCCTCTGCCTAGGATATCCTCCCTTCTGGATGTTCCCCCTCAACCCACTTCTCTTCTTATAGCCCTCTAAGCTGAGCAGTGGAGCTCTGACTGCCTGCCCTTTCCTGCTCCCACCCCACACATCCATCCTCCGCACTGCCTCTGCCTGGAATGCCAGTCAAGCAGATACCGAGCATAAAAAGGTGACTGCAGAGGATGTAAATAACCTCATCCTACTCTCTCCCCAGACTTCCTGCTCAGGCCTTGCTAGGGTGAGGAGAACTGTCTACCTGCTAATAAAACCCACCACAGCATTAGAGGAAACAAGGCAGCAAGGGACATGACTATAAAGAAAAGAAGAGAAGATTTACTGCAATTACCTCAGCAAATCCGACTGGAGAAACAGTGTTGAAGGAGGAGTATGATTATTAGATAGGAAGTATGATGCCCAGGAAGGTTTCCTGCCTCAGTAGGCAGGGCTATATCTAAGCCTTCTGATGATAAAAGAACACAAGAAACATAATATCCCCTCACACAGGCCATGTTAGCAAATTCTAATATCTCCTCTATTGACAGGCACATGGTAATCATGGTAACATTACTCGCTGCATGTACAGAGCATTTTGCTCCTTTTACATCTCTGCCACATGTCACATCTTTTGTGATTCTCACAAGGACCTACTACATAAGATAGGACAGTATTATGACTCCGCTTCATAATTTAGGAGACTGTGTGACAGACCCAAGGTCAGGACTTTAGCTAATACTTGGCCTGAAACACAAACTCAAGTTCCCTGAGTTTGGTCCAGTGGCTGTTTGTACATTGATGGAGTTGGGGCTGGGTCTCAACATTTTCCAAGTAATGGTGGTACACTGACGACAGGGATATAAACAGGAAGGAAGAGAAGGAATGGAGGCAACTCTACAGAATTGAGTTTCTGGGCATTTTTCTATTCACAATGAAGATGAAGAGCCGTTAACCTGAACAAGAATAGAAACAACTGTTCCTATTTGCAATAAAAAGTGTTTTTGTACATTTTTGTTTAATTTTAATGTTTTCTGGTCACATCATCTGTTAGCACTGGGGATTGAACCCAAAGCCCCATGCTCATTAGGCAAACACTTTACCACTGAGCTGTGCCCCCAGCCTATGGAGACAGTTTACTAGCCAGATAGTGAAGAGATACCTAAAATATAAAAATGTTACTTGATTATTGTCTGGCCTTCTCAAAAACATGCTCCAAATACAATCAACACAGAAAACTGGAAGAGAGGAGCCCTTGTTCTCAGCTTTGTTTCCGCTCCACAGGTATGATCACAAGTGCAGAACCAGTGCTATTTACGGAAAGAAGGGAAGTGTGTGGCAGAATACTTCAACACCTGCCTCCATTTTGATAAGTTATGGTTTTCCACTCTGCCATGGTTAGAATCTGGTGGTACTTACTGGGGGTCACCAGGATGTTGGGAATATCCAAGAATGTCATCACTGGTGCTCCCTATCTCTCGTCTTTCATTATGAGGTATACAGTTTTTCCCTACCATACAGTTCCCCACAGTGAGCTTCCTCATTACTAACCTTTAAGACATCAGGGACAACTGATCTCAGTGATCCAAACTGGTTTGAATAGGAATGGCCCTCATAAACTCATGAATTTGAATGTTTGGCCCATAGTGAGTAGCAATATTTGGAGGTGCAGCCTGGTTGAAGTAAGCTTGGCCTTTTTGGAGGAAGTGTGTCATGGTGGGGATGGACTTTGAGGTCTCACATAAGCTCAAGCTATGTCCAGTGTGGTCCACAGTCTCCTTCTGTTGCCTGTGGATCAACATGTAGAACTCTCAGCTCCTTCTCCAGCACCAGGTGTGCCTGCATGCCGCCATGTCTTCCACCATAATGATGGTGGAAGTCTGTAAGCCAGTCCCAATTAAATGTTTCCCTTTATAAGTTGTCGTACTCCTGGTATCTCTTCACACCACTAGAAACCCAAACTAAGCCGATTTCTCAAAATGTGAGTCAAATAACTCCTTCTCTATAAGTCAATTCTCTGGGGTAATTTGGTATAGTTACAGAAAGTTGGCCAGCACCCTTGACAAGGGGTAATGCATTTTCCTTATCAGAACACAAGTGTTCCTGGAACAATATGCAGTCTCTCCTGATTCTGGCCCCTTAGAGAGCCCTTCTGTCATTGTCTATTTGAGTAAGACTGTTGTCACCTTCACTTCTCAGACAGAGTCAACTACATCTTTTCCTCTACAACTTTCTGTGAATGGGGGTGATGCGGAGACAGGACAGCCATGGAGTCAGACCAGTAATGGTAGCAACTAAGAAACACAGTTGTAAAATCCTATCTAGAACTCATCGTGTCATTTGTAGAGTCACTCACCCAGAAAGGTGGTGTAGACAGAGCCCAAGCAGGAGCTGAGAGCTGGCTTGTCTCTCAGCTACCACCTCAGAGCTGGAATGAAAAAAAATGAGTGTGTCTGTGGCCCGAAGAGGCCTAACAGCCACCCCAACACAAGTACTTCCTGGGATTAATGAAGCATAGACCAGAATAACACCTCAGACCATTAACCCAAGCCAGCCATAAAGCCTCAGGAAGTGCATATCAGAGTGCCTGTTCCTGCTATATTAAGGTGAAAATGGAAGGTTAAAAGTCTGTGGATTTTCCCTAATGTACAGATATATCACTGGTGCCCAATGGGCCTTTCCACAGACAGTACCTCAGTTCAGTTTACAACATTCTTTCCCTTCTTCTTGTCACCTGCCTTCTCATACACCTTTGCTCCTAAACTGTATGAGAGAGAGAGAGTGAGAGAGAGAGAGAGAGAGAGAATCTCAACCAGTTTGTAGGAACCATAGCCAAGGGAAAAAAAACTCTAGGGGTGAGTTCAATGGGCAGCAAGATGGGGAGGAATCTCAGTAAAGACCACCAAAGTACAAGAATACTAATGGACTACTCTGACATTGGAACCCCAGGGGGGGAAATGCAATTATTCTCTCACAAGGGGAAATCCCTGAATCATTTTAAAGCTATTATCAGTCCTGCTCTGAATGGCCTAGTATAGTCAATGAACCTGAGAGAGCCTTAGGCAATGGACCCCAACACAGGTATTAATGGCAGAGGTAGGGAAGTTCAATAGTGATGGGGCACAAGGGTGAAAGAAATGAAAAAAACATGGGGTCATAGCTGGGGTGGGGAGACATGGGGGGGTTAGCTAAAGAGCATGAAGGGCAGGGGTGAAAAGGAAATGCTGCATCTCCAATGTCTTTACCACATAAGTACTTTCATGTAGATCAGGCACAGCTATGGGATAGTTAAAGACAAACAGAGGCCAGAAGAGAAGGAAACAAATGAAAAAAAAAAAAAGCAAAAAAGAAATGAAGGTCAAGGGGTTTAGCAAGAACAGAAGATTTACTTTTGGCAGTTACTGGACATTGAAGTTCTCGGGGCCCCACCAACTATTAGATTACGCTTTGGTACAATAAATATCTCTTCAGTGAGTCAACACAGTGTCTCTTGAGGTCAGAAAGTCACTGTGGAGAATGAAGAGTTAATATTTGAATATCTCAAGGACACTCTGGGGGAAATGATTCTATTCTCAGTGTGAGGGATTTCCATTATAAGAAATTCTGTAGATTGACAAAACTAAATGGCCCCTACATCATATAATCATAATCCTCTCCAGTGTTCAAAAGTCCAAAAATAAAGACCAGATGTCTTCAAATTGCTGACGCTGTTTGAGCTGGTTCCACTCGCTCACAGTGATTGCTAAACCAAGCTTCCCTGGACGCAGAGTTGAGGACTTCCATCATTGTATTATTGGGTTTTTGGCCACAATTTTCTTGTTCACGTACACGAGCATCCTTCTGGCCTCCTTGAGTCTGGGATGGAGTTTTCCACTCCTCAGACGCTGCTTCTGCAGAAGTTGTCGCGCCTCTCCCTGAAGCCTCTTCTGGCGCAGAAGAGGCGGAGTCTCATTAGCAGCTGTTTAGCACAGTGAGGCCCCACTGTGACTTGCTCAGATTCTGGCTCCCCCAGCAAAACTTTGTGGAGAGTTCTTCCCCAGGTCAGATCTCCCAGCAACTGTCTCACCCTACCTCCAAAACCCTGAGCTGTGCTTGAAGGCCACAGCTTTGAATCCACAGGCTGCCTGGTGGTTCCCCCATTTCCTTCAGATCTACTCACTCTGTCTCTTTCCTCTTTTAGGTTTCAAACAGTGTTATTGGTGCTAATATGTTTACTGACTTGTGTCTTCCTTCTCTGCGTTTGCCCTGCTAATTCTTTGTTATTCTCTCTCTCTCAACTCTTGTAGGTCATATGCTGATGTCAATACATCAGGAGGTTTTAGTGAAAAAAAATATATATATATGTAATGCAGCTAACTCCTATGGGGGTTCTTTGGCATAGAGTCAATCTTTGGTTTTTAGTAATGTAGAGCTTTTGTTTTGCTTTGGTTTAGTCTAGATTGGCTTGGGTTTTGAGACAAGATTTCGCTATTTAGCTGAGGCTGGCATGGAATTCAAGATCCCCTTGCCTTGGCCCTTTGAGTTCTGGAATTACAGGCATGGACCATCAGTCTTAGTTTGAGTGGCTAAGTCAGCAAAAGGAAGAGAGCTGGGAATGTACTTCAGTGATGGAGCCTTGTCTACCATGCACCAGGCCCTGGATTTAGCTTTCAAAACCACAAAGTGTGACTGGTTTTGAGTGTGTGTATGAGTATGTGTATGAGAGTGTGTGGTGTGTGTGTCCAATTATATAGCACTAGGATTCAGGTATGAAGATGTGTAGAGATTCAGTAGGCACCTTCCTGAATACTTCTTTAGGATATTCTGATCAAATTTTCCAGATCTTTGACCTTCATCCTACTTGTATGTTTGCAGAACTTACTTCGTGTTGAAAAAGAGATCATCTGTCTGCAACCATGTTATGTAGACTTATGTGCCCTCTAAGCAGATACTTAATTTGAGTTCAAAAGCCAGAAAGAAGTGTTAGATCTCATTGGAATGCCTCTTTACCTAGAAGAAATCATAGTGCAGTTTACATAAGCTAATGAGGGCAGTTCAATCTTGCATAATCCTGAATATTTTAGGAAATCCCAAATTGAAGGTTATTTTCAAAGACAGAAGCACTGTCTTTAAGCCAACAATTTTAGATAATAGAAAACTGATTTCAAACAACTTGTTTGCTTTAAAAACTAAAATGGAAATTACTTCTTGTCTGATCCCAGAAGCAAAAAAGGCCAACTTCATAGTGCCTTACTTTTCAAAGGGTAATTTATAAATGAGATAGAATTTCACTCTTCTTCCAGCAGAAGGACCATTGGAAGAATACAACATCTTCATGTTAAGTTCAGGAAGTTTGTGTTTCATGCTACTCCCAGGCAGGAAGAGACTGGCATTGTTCACCGGATTTACCCACACATATCACATCGATATGTTCTAAACAGCTCCTATTCCTGATGCTCTGATCCTCAATTATAATTTTTAAGTGAAATAGAGAGTTAGGCTGATTATTTTCTTTGCTTCGTAGTCTGTTGTCATTATCATTCTTCATGGAGCTCTCTCTAAGTGTACCACTTTATTGGTGTGTATACATTGTACATAGTGTTGGGTTCTCTTTTGACCTGACCCCACTTCCATTCCCCTTATTCCTTCTATCTTTATACCCCTTCTCCTATCTAAATCCCCTATGTTAATGAGTCTTATATAATAGTAAGATATGTCTAAGTATACTGAGTTATCATTAAAAATAGTAATATGGTGCATATTCATGCTTTTGATGTTAAATAACTTAAATGATGCTATGCCAAGCATTTCATTATGAGCTTTCTTTTTTACTTCCTTGTCTTTTCTCTCTTTTTTTTCTCACATGCTCATGCCTCCAATTATCTACCTGCATGAACTATGCTCCAGTGAATGCTCTTGTGTATATATATATCCCTTCTGATTATGTGTGGTATTCATTCTGGGGTATATCCTCATGCCTGGGGTTCCCAGGCTATATTTAGTGCCTCCTATTGACATCTCTTTAGCTAGGTACTGTCAGATTACTCCCTGAAATGGTGGCGCTGAGGCATGATTCACCATCAGTGTGCAAGTGTCCTAGTACTCCCAGTTCTCCACAGCATGTTATGGAGCGTGGGGATAAAACTTAGGGTCTTGCACACACTAAGCAACCACCCTGCCACTGAATTAAGTCCTCTTCTCTCGTTATTTATAACTTTTTCCATTCTAATGAGTACAAGTAATATTTCATTTTTATTTTCATTTGATTTCTTGGTTTGAGTGAATTTTCGCATACTTGCTGGCTATTCAACATCCCTATGTGAATTGCCTATTCCCACCCTTAGTCATTTTTTATTAGATATCAATCCCTAGTCACTGTTTTGTAGTCAGTCTATGACTTGCTCTACTTTCATTGGAAAGCAATACTACATTTGGCTGTAACTAAATACCTGAACTGGCTGCTGTGTGAATTGTGCTGTGATAATTTTGCTTCAGACAGTCTTACTCACTCCAAACTTGCAAAGTCATTCCTTGCCAATAGCATTTGTGTTCCACTCATGTTTGGTTCTTCTAGGGTGTTATTAGCTTCTTCTAAGAATCTATTTTTTCTCTGTATTATACCGTGATTTTTCCTGAGCAATATTTAAATAATCCATTGAAATATATTGTGACACCACGCTATCTTGCATGAGGTCTACAAATAAACATGGATCAATTTTTCATGGGCTTCTCCCCCCCCCCTTATCAATTGTAGAGTTACCCCTGGGTCTTTTCTATAGTTATGTGACTTTGAAAGGCCACATGACTTTTATTCCTTCCCTGTGTGCATGCATCTGCCCCTACACTAACCTTTATGTCAATTATTTTTGTATTTAACTTAATAAAAAGCCCAGCTCCAAACACTGCAGGTAAATACTTCTACTGTAGCAGCAAGTAGTCAGATGATGCTGTCAGCTGCTCTCCACTTCTTAGAACTGCCTTCCTTAGGGTCAGCTCCAGTCTCACCCAGATGTTCTACAGGAACAAGTCTGCAGTAGTATTTTACCTTTCTAGCAACCTACACAGAAAGTACCTACTCCTCCTGTATCAGACCCACATAGAGACCCATATGCCACTTTGTCCTATCCTGAAACATCATATTCAAGAGACAGACCAAGTGACCAGACTGTGGAGGGTCCTGCCTAACAAGGCTGTGCCTGTTCACCTGTCTAACCCTAAATCGGCTAGTCACCATCTGACAATATGGGCTAGTTCTGAAGAAAGGTTGCAATGCTGCCTCCAGAAGAGAGAACAAATGCAGAGTGGGCAACTATCCAATTGTGACAACCATTTCACTTATTCACTTCTACCTGGATCTGCCTTCTAGAATAAAAGCTCCCGGAGGGCATCTTCATCTTTGGTACCCCCATTTCTAATCAAGTGGTTATGTAGAGGGTATCCAACAAATATTGATTGTGTTTGGTTAAGGAAACAGGTGTAAAGATGTTCACAGGTAGAGCCAGAGCTCATAAAGTTGTAGCTTAATGGGAAAGAAGAGGAAAGAGGTTGTGAGGATGGCTCATCAGATAAAGCGTGTGTTTTGCAAGCATGAGGACCAGTCTTCGGATCCAAGCAACCCACAGAAAAGCCATATAAAATCTGCTGCCTGTAATCTTAGTTCTTTAGATGTGAAAATAGAGGATCCTTGGCCGAACTGGCCAACTAAGCCAGGCAGAATTTACAAGCTCTGAGTTCAGTGAGAAACCCTACATCAATACATAAAGTGGAGAGTGATTGAAGACGACGGTGATGCCAACTTTGTGTTTCCATACACACACACACACACACACACACACACACACACACACGCACGCACGCACATTCAAACACACACATACACACATATGTATACATACATTCAGACACATACAAACATGTATGCACACATTCAAACACACACATATGCACACATACACACACATTCAAACAAACACACACACAACTACATACACATTTAAAAGGAAAAATGGGAGCTGGGAAGATGGCTCAGCTGTTAGGAATGCTCATTGCTCTTGTGGATTACCCAGACTGGGTTCCCAACATCCACCTGGTGACTCACAACCATCTGTAACTCTAGATCTAGGAGATTTGGCACTCTCTCCTGACCTCTTCATCAGCAGACATGTGTGCAGTGCATATATACGCATGTAGGCAAAATACTAGGACACATAAAATAAAAATAAATAAATCTGTTTTAAAAAGGAAATAAGAAGAAACAGCATTTACTTCATCAGACTTGTTCCATTAGGATGTAATAAGTCAAGACATCAATCTCAAAAATGGGGTCAAAATTTCTCTGTCACATGAACATAAAAGGCTGAGTTAATTCTACCACCTTTCCCAATATTCTGAACTTCTGCACTAGTGGCATAAATAATTAGGAGTTTTAAAATCTAACAGACCTGGTTCCTGTCTTAACTCTGGCATCTACTAGCTATGATAACATGACGCATTGAAAGCTTGAGAACCACAATCTCGTTTCTAGCCCAATGGGGATTTAAACAGTTTGTGTAGAGTTGTTATAATAATTGAAAGTTAACTATATAAAGAGCTCAGCCCGTATTCCTGAAGTACCAGGTACTAATGAGGCTGAATTAGGATTGTGAGTTCAAGGTGAGTCTGGGCAATACAGTGAAACGCCGTCTCTGACACTTGTGTCAGGGATTGTGCTACAGGTAAATGACAGTGGCAGCAGGTACTGATGAGTCTTTTGTGTTATGTCAGGCAAGGTGCTTGAAGTCTATAGAAACAAAGCCATTAAGGTCTCTTCTCTCATTTCTCAGAATGCTCAGGAAAGAGAAATGATTTGGAAAGCAATAACACTAAACCTGGTAAGCATAGTACATGGTTAAGAAGTGTGGTGGTTTGATTAAGAATGGTCCTAATAGACTCATGTGTTTGAATGCTTAGACCATAGGGAGTGGTACCTTTAGAAACTGTGCCCTTGTTGGAGGAGGTGTGTCACTGTGGGAGCAGCTTTGAGGTCTTGTATGCTCAAACTACATCCAGTGTGGCTCACAGTCTCCTTCTGCTGCCTGTGGATCAAGATGTAGAACTCTCAGCTCCTTCTCCAGTACCATGTCTACCTACATTCCATCATGATGAAAATGGACTAAACCTCTGAAATGCTAAGCCATCCCCAATTTATTTATTAAACAAATAATAATTTGATAATAAATATGATTCATTAAAGAAGTGTTCTCAGAGAAAATGGTAAGGAAATGAGGTAAGCAAAACTGCGAATCAGTAATATTCAAAGATAGGATCAGGAAAAGTCTAGCCTGGACCTCACTCCTTGGAGAGGTCAGAAGCATGGATTATAACCTCAGAATGCCCCTCTTCAAGACCCATGAATCTAACTTTCAATTCACAAATCACCCATTGACTAAGTGAAGCATAGGGGGAGCACTGCAAGTGAGCACCTTGGAGAAGGTGATGTGATAGTGGCGTGAGTCATTAGAGACACACAGACCATAAAGATCCACCTGGGAACCTAAGATCTGGAAGGAGTTTGGTCAGTGTTCACTGAAACTGTAAGAAACAAGCCCCTGATGTGAGCCAGATTTGGAATAGGTGGACTGGAATTGCCATTGTACCACCTTTAATCCTTACTTCCCCCAGAGACAAATCTATGACATAATCACAGCATGGGACGTTGTTTATGCTAACCCATGAAAAGAAGGGACTTTCCTTAGATCGCATATCAGTCTATTCAGTGTCTCAGCCAACCTCTGATTTATGTGTCAGAGCAGAATCTATGCTTCTCACTGTTATTTTATCAGGTAAAATATGTTTATTCTTTCAATGGAGAAACTACATGCTTAGGTCAGTATTCACTGATAGAAAGGGAAATGGTTGCCCCACCGCCATGGGTGCCTCCAGCATTATAAATATCCAGTAAATATCTGTTCAGCTAATGAAGAAATAATGACCATACAAAAGCCAGTTTTATTTAGCAGATGCTAAATATTTATAAGTCAACTACAGGCAAATTTAACTCCCACTCTAAGATGTTTAGAAGTAGAAATGATATAACTTTATCATTTACCCTGTAGTGGTCCAATAAGATGTTTGTCATCTTAGAAGAACTCTTTGCTTTCTGAGATATGGATAAACATAAGCCAAAACTCATTTAGTCTTAATTTCCTTTTCAGGTAAATTAAAGTGAATTTGCTAAGTGACATCTCCCCAGAAAGCATTTTCTATTTTAATATAATATTTTCTGTCTATTCTTTGATAACTTCATTTATGTATGTGTGGTGGTTTGAATAAAAATGGCCCTCATAGGTTCACATATTTAGTGCTTAGTCATCAGGGAGTGACTTGAGAAGCATTAGGATTAAGAGATGTGAGTTTGTTCCATTATTTGTGGAAGTGTGTCACTGGGTGGGCTTTGAGGTTTCAAAAACCCTTACCAGCGCAGGCTCTACTTACTGTGCCCACTCCCACACACACACCCAAAACCCATGCTAAGCAGACCAGGATGTAGCTCTCAGTTTCTGCTCCAGCACCATGTTTGCCCATCATAATTCCTGTCATGATGATAATTGACTGACCCTCTCAATTTGCAAGCTCCCAATTAATAAGAGTTTCCATGGTCATGGTGTCTCTTCACAGCAATAGAACAGTGATTAAGACAACATAGAATATATTTTGATCATATTCATCCCTCCTTCCTCCTTCAATTCCTCCTGGGTCCCTCAACCCAATTCCTGTCCCAACTTTATGATCTTTCCTTTTAATTTTTTGAAAATTCTGCATACATATGCATGTATGAATGTGGGTATCCACAGTACATTGCACATGCATGGTCAGAGAACAACTTTCTGAGATCAACTCTCTACTTCAACCTCCTAATCAGGACTTGAATACAGGCCATCATGCTTGTGAGGCAAACATCTTTCCTGAGCAGCATTTCTCTAGCCCAGAAAGTATTTTGAATAGAGAGCAAGAGAGAACAAGCATTTGATTTCACCAAGAATGGAGATGGAGAAGATGCATTGAGATGAAATTCAGCTAAAACCCTTCTTGTTGTAAAGCATAGATTCCCTCTCATCTGGTTCCACGGCTCTACCTGGGAGACCGTATTAATCAGACACCTGCCTGATCCTCTTTTCTCACTGGACCACAAGAACACACCTTGAGCCTTCTGATCATTCATGGGCAAAAGTACACTGCCCAGCTGAAGAACAGCAATGTTTCTAACTAATGGGAATGGTTAAAGATTTAGCTTTAGTTTTTGAACTATTTGAATTGCGCAGAGAGATTGACTGTGAGTTAACCACCAATGCCAAAAAGTAATAGCAATACCTTTCTTTCCTAAATAACATTTCCTGGTTTCCTAGTTTAGTGTTTGAAAAGCAATCACATTTTTTTCTCTACCAATTTATAGTATATATATGGAGAAAAGTGTTGAGTCTACGGAGAGCTTAATGAGTTTTCACAAAGAAAATAAGCAAACTGAAAGTGTCTAATTACCACAGCAGGAGGCTTCCTGGTGTTCTTGTCTAATAACTGCACATACACATCCCAAGAGTAAAACTCCCTTGACCTCTCACACCATAGATTGGTTTAGCCTGTTTTTGTCCTTTAAATGAATGGACTCATACTGTGTGAATTCTTCTGTGCTTGGCTTCATTTGCGCAACATTACTTGTGGAGATCCATCCCTGTCATTGCATTTAGCTGTAAATCATTTATTCTAATTGCTGTATATTATTCCATTGTGTAATAACGCTGTGATTTATTTGCCCTTTTTACTGTCAATGAGCACTGACTGGTATTGTTTCCAGGATTTGACAATTATGAAAAACACTACTATACACATTTTTGTACCTGTGTTTGGTGTGTTTCTTTGAGGTATACACCTAGAAGTTTAAATTCTCAGTCAGTGTAACTACATATTCCATTGCAGTAGACATAACATCAAAGACCTCAGTACCTTCACATCTGATCCCACTCTTTGCATGTTTTGCTTGGGTTTTTTTTTTTCCACCCTCCAACCTTGGCCGTATCAACAAGAAATGTGTTGAACTACCTGGTTTCAATCACTCGTTTGCTGATGGCAGGTCCCTGAATCACATTAAAACCTTGGAGTCCCCAGAAGGACTTTAGTCCTGTAGGTGCTCTGAATGTAGTGTCTTCATGCCTGAGAGGTCTTTAAGAAGACGTATTTGGGACAATTCCATCCTGCAGGTGATTCAGAGTCCCAGGATAGACAGTTGATAGAACTCCAAAACAGGTTTTGTTTTGGTAGGAGTTGGTGCCCACTAAGTCGAAGGCACCTCCAAAGAGGCCTTTGCATGAGATCCAGACTGTATGAGCACTCTCCCACTTTCCACACACACTGCAGGCACAGTCCCAGGAGGCCCATTAGAACAGAGATTGACTATTATCCCTTACGTCCCACTGAGAAGCTTTCTTCTCCACAGGCTTTTCCAGTCTCTAGTGGAGTGTAAATCACAGCTCTGCGGGGCTTTGAAAATCTATCTTTTGTTGCTAATCTCTCTGTTCTGAGAGGATGGGAGGGCGATGGAGAAATCCAGCAACACTTTGCAAGTCCACAAACAAGTTCCAGACAATGGTTCCTACCCTTGCCAAAGTTGTGGTTCCTTTTTTTAACAAGCTCATTGGGATGAATTCTTGCTACTGTACTTTACTGGTTAGCTCCTTGAAGTTACTTTGAGTACCTCAGGGTAGAGACCTCAAGCCTCAGCATTCTTCTAAAGGGCTCTCAGACACAGGAAGGAGGATAGTCCAGCGTGATCTTAGCCTCAGAAAGGAGTCAGCTACTGGAATCGGTATCCATACACTGGACCTTACTGCGAAGCCTTCCCTAGACATGTAAACAAGATCTTCTTGACAAGAGAAGTTTCCTTCAGTGAAGCAGGAAATCTTGGGCTTAAGTCAAGCTCCTCCCCAAGCTCCAACATCACGATTTTGATTGGTTTTCTAATAAACACGGGGTTAAGAGAAGGAAGGGATTAACCCTTTGACTTCTCAAAACTGCTGCTTCTGAAGACACCATCATTTCTGTTACATTAATCTGATAAAAATATACTTACGAGATTTTCATTCTAAGGGCATATTTCCAATTCTCCTAAGATCCATCCGCTTAGTGTGTTTGTCAGCCATTTTCTGAAAGTGTTTTTATTCACACACAGAGAGAAGAAGAATAGTAAATTCAAAACAAAACAAACAACAACCAAAAAACCCTTCCATAAAACTATAACACAAAATTGAAGCTTTATACAAATACACTAGACGTAACACTCGCTATTCTTCACCCTTCACCATAGTAGTATTTTAAATTACTTATTATTCTTTTATTAAATTAAGCTAATGAAATTAGCATCTTCTTTGACTCCTCATGCCTTCGAAAAGTAATTTAGACTTCTTGCCTTCCCCTGTTGTTAACAAGAGCAATAACTAGACAGCTTGTTAAATTCTTATCCACCTCTAACTCTATTTATCTTTAATAATAGAATGTGTATAGCTCACGGACCTCAGTGACTAGAAAAGAGGAAACTCATTAAATCCAAGATGGCCACCTAAATGTTCTCAAATAGACCTCAGATCTCATTATAATGCCATTTACATGCTAAGTAAATACATACATACACACTGAGGTGTGATGATAGTTGATAATTGCCATGACATGAGCCATAACCAAAAAGAACTATAGAGAAACAAAAAGAGGCAGCACCATATTTCTTTCAAATTCTTCAACCATGCCTAAAAAATATATGATTATTCTTCCAGTATATCCTCCCTTCCTCCCATCATTCCTTTCCTCTATATCTGTTACTAACCTATCCCATTAGGTGGCCAGATTGATTAGTTGATTTTCAAGCCTGGACTCCACTTTTCCATTCTCTGAACAGTCAATGAGCTTATCAATTAACTTCTCACTTTGTTTTTATTTCTTGTTTTTTGCCATCAACAATGAATGGAAAAAGATCCTTTTTGTGGGAGGTTCTTCTCTGTGTGTAGAATGATAGAAAGTAGAGAAGGGACTTCATTGGTTTTTTTTTTTTTGGTTTTGTTTCATTTTTTAAATATTTATTTATTTCATCAAGTTACATCTCAAAGTCTCATCCTTCCTCCCCATCCCAGTCTTCCCCTCCTACCCTCTTCCCCCTCAGCCTCTTATCTGCTTTTTTGATTATTGTTTTTTTAATTTAAGGTGTATCTTTCTTTCTCCCCAGCAGCTCCACTTTTTGGTCCAATAATAGGCTCTTTTTCTCATAACAGTAAATACAATACAAAACAATAAGAACAATTAGGCCATAATTATAAAAATTATAGGGTATAACATACATTGCCCCTGCCCCTGTAAGCATTGCAGATGTGTTTGCTATGTCACATGTGCATCAGTAGGTGGCAGAGAGGAGAGAGGCTATGTCTACATTCAGGGTTCTGACCTATGAATATTTGAATGAATAGTAGCCTAACATTCCTGGAAGAAAAAAAAAAAGCAAGCTGGATACCAATACCATGGGGTAGTCTGTGATGACTACCAGACCAGTACCAAGAAAGCACCAGATGGGCTCCCAGGACAGGAAACAAACCAGAAATTAGAAGAACTCTGCCTGGCCCTGGATTGAGGGAGTGTGGGTAGCCAGCCCTGAGGGAGTGAGTGTGGGACAGCCAGCCCTTCCTTTGTTCTGCTATGTGGTGTTGTTGACCAGGGAGAGATGCCCTCCCCTCTCTTTTGCCCTCACCACCATTGGCCAACAGGAGATCTGACCCAGAAGGGGTCACAAGATCAGGAGAGCTGTTCCTGCCCCTCACATGCTGCAGCACTTGGGAGAGCAGGCCCTGCATCTTTCCAAAGTAGAGCTGGCCATAAAAGTGGGGGTTGCAAGTCCAGATCCAGGGCTTTGAGTTGGCCCACCCCAACATCTACCCCATGGATGAACTGCTGGAGTGCAAGAAGAGGTCAGTTCCACAACCCAGGACAACAGAATCTCCATGACACGGGACAGTTAAAGCATATCTGAGAGGAGTTTGAATGAAGTTCCAATACTGAAGGAGTAGCTGAAATCAGAGGCCTTGTTCAAGACCAAGGAGTCATTATAATGAACATTTGCAAGCAGAATGTGTATGCAAAGGAGAATATTGTGGGACATACTGAGATATACTGCAGCTTCCACAGTGAGCTGTCATTTTTTAAGCTAGGAAATATTGCAAGGGTGGAGGGTGGGTCTGGGAGGAGGTGACAGATGGGAGGGAACAGGGTGCATGATGTGAAACTCACAAAATAATTTTTTTTCAATTAAAAAAAAACATACATTCCTAATGTCCAGTCCATACATATTTGGCAACTGATAATAATATTCTATTATCTATCTATCTCAATAAGTTTAAAGTTCTATACCTAACTCAGTTTCCATCCTGATTTGCATTCCCAACTTAAAAACATCTTCTTAGACATAGAACATTCTTTTAAATCCTAAACAACTTAAAACTTAACTATGAGTCTATAACTATCTAGTCTTTAACCATATCAGAGACCTGAAAAGGATAAATATATCTGAGTAAACAGGAAGTGCAGAGCCAGCAGCTTCCAAAACTAAGAAATGACAGATAACTGGCTGTCTGGACAGTCCCCAATTTCTCTCAACACATTGGAGCATGTATCTTCACTCTTTTGGATCAGTATCTCTGACAGACATTAATTGTAAAGCAGGAATTATGAAGGACTTGCCTACCCTGTCTTGGCAGAGCTAGGCTGTCAACTTACCTGCTTCCAAGTTTTGTCCTTTTATGAAAGCATTCTGTCTACAGTTGAAGCAAGGAATTTCTCTTGCTTAGTGACAATCTTGTCACTAATGTAACCATCTCCAAATGGAGATTCTTCAATGCTCATCATCTACTTGGAGTAGAATGGGGGGTGCTGTCAAGAGCTGACATGTCTCAACATCAAAAAAAAAAAAAAAAACTTGAATTTTGTTTGATAGTAGGATGGCTACTCCAGCTTGCTTCCTGGGTCCATTTGCTTGGAAAACCTTTTCCCAGCCTTTAATCTGAGATAGTGTCTATCTTTGTTAATGAAATGTGTTTCTTGTATGCAGCAAAATGATGGGTCTTGTTTACGGATCCAATCTGTAAGTCTGTGTCTTTTTATTGGCGAGTTGAGTCCATTGATGTTGATGGATATTAGTGACCAGGGGTTGTTATTTCCCATTATTTTGGTATAGGTGGTCATCCTGTGCTTCTTTTGGTTTAGTTGCTGTGGAGTTTTCTATTTCCTCTGTTTTCTTGGGTGTAGTTATCTTCTGTAGGTTGGAATTTTCCTTCTAGGATCTTCTGAAGGGCTGGGTTTGTGGGTAGATATTGTTTAAATTTTATTTTCTCATGGAATATCTTGTTTTCTCCATCTATGTTGATAGAGGGTTTTGTTGGGTATAGTAGTCTGGCTGGGCACCTATGTTCTCTCAGGGCTTGTAGGACATCTGTCCAGGCCCTTCTAGCTTTTAAAGTTTCTGAAGAAAAGTTCTGTGTAATTCTGATGAGTCTGCCATTATATGTGACTTAACCTTTTTCTCTTGCAGCTTTTAATATTCTTTCTTTGTTCTGTACATTTGGAGTTTCAATTATTATGTGGCAAAAGGAGTTTCTTTTCTGAACTAATCTGTTTGGACTTCCAACTGAAGTTAATAAAAAAAGACAGAGAAGGGTATTACATACTCGTTAAAGGAAATATTCATCAAGAGGACATCTCAATATTGAACATCTATGCCCCAAATACAAAGGCACCTACATTTGTAAAAGAAGTGCTTCTAAAACTTATATTGCACATCGATCCCCACACATTAGTAGTGGGAGACTTCAACACCCCACTCACACAATGGACAGATCATCAAGAAGAACCCAAACAGAGAAATGAGTCTAACAGAGCTCATGAACCTAAAAGACCTAACGGATATCTACAGAATGTTTCACCCAAACACAAAAAAATACACCTTCTTCACAGCACCACATGGAACCTTCTCCAAAATCAACCATATAGTTGGACACAAAGATAGCCTCAACAGATACAAGAAAATTTAAATAATTCCTTGTATCTTGTCAGACCACCATGATATGAAACTGGACTTGAACAGCAAAAGAATCAACAGAAAACCTACACACACATGGAAATTGAACAACTCTTTCCTGGATGACCACTGGGTCAGGGAAGAAATAAAGAAAGAAATCAAAGACTTCTTAAAATCCAATGAAAATGAAGTCATAACATACCCAAACCTATGGGACACAATGAAAGCTGTGCTACGAGGAAAGTTCATAGCACTAAGTGTCTTCAAAAAGAAAATTGTGACAGTTCATATTAGTGAATTAACAGCTAAACTGGGTGAATTGGAAAAAAAAAAGAAGCAAACACTCCCAAGAGGAGCAGAAGGCAGTAAATCAACAAACTTAGGGCTGAAATCAACAACTTAGAAACAAAAAGAACTATACAAAGAATCAATGAAACCAAGAGTTGGTTCTTCAAGAAAATCAACAAAATAGACAGACCCTTAGCTAAATTAACTAAAAGGCAGAGGGTAAAAACCCAAATCAACAAAATCAGAAATGAAAAGGGAGAAATAACAACAGACACTGAGGAAATCTAGAGAATATTTGGGTCCTACTTTAAAAATCTATGCTCCACCAAATTTGAAAACTTAAGTGAAATGGACAATTTTCTTGATAGATTCCACCTACCAAAGATAAATCAAGATCAGGTTAACAGATGAAGCACCCTATAACCCCTAAAGAAATAGAAACAGTAATTAAAAATCTCCCAACCAAAAAAAGCCCAGGGCCAGGTGGTTTTAGAACAGAATTCTACCGGATCTTCAAAGAGGAGCTAACACCAATACTCTTCAAACTCTTTCACCAAATAGAATCAGAAAGAACACTGTCAAACTCATTCTATGAGGCCACAGTCACTCTGATTCCTAAACCACACAAAGACCCAACAAAGAAAGAGAACTTCAGACCAATCTCCCTCATGAACATAGCTGTAAAAATACTTAATAAAATACTAGCAAACCAAATTCAAGAACACATCAAAAATATCATACACCATGATCAAGTAGGCTTCATCCCAGGAATGCAGGGATGGTTCAACATATGAAAGTCTATCGATGTAATTCACCATATAAACAAGATGAAAGAAAAAAAAACACATGATAATCTTGCTAGATGCAGAAAAAAAGCATTTGACAAAAACCAACACCCCTTCATGCTAAAAGTTCTGGAGAGAACGGGCATACAAGGACCATACCTAGAAAAAATAAAGGCAATATACAGCAAGCCAGTGGCCAACATCAAATTAAATGGAGAGAAACTTGAAGCATTTCCTATAAACTCAGGGACAAGACAAGGATGCCCACTTTCACCATATCTCTTCAATATAGTACTCAAGTTCTTGCTAGAGCAATAAGACAACTAAAAGAGATCAAGGGGATACAAATTGGAAATGAAGAAGTCAAAATATCCCTATTTGCAGAAGATATGATAGTATACATAAGCGACCCCAAAAATTCTACCAGAGAACTCTTACAGCTGATAAACACCTACAGCAAGGTGTCTGGATACAAAATTAATTTAAAAAAATCAGAAGCCCTTCTTTATACAACAAACAAATGGGCTGAGAAAGAAATAAGGGAAACAACCCCCTTCACAATAGCCACAAACAATATAAAATACCTGGAGGTAACTCTAACCAAGCAAGTAAAGGACCTGTACAATAAGAACTTCAAGCCCTTGAAGAAAGAAATTGAAGAGGCCTTTAGAAGATGGAAAGATCTCCCATGCTCATGGATAGGTAGGATCAACATAATAAAAATGGCCATCCTACCAAAAGCAATATATAGATTCAATGCAATTCCTATCAAAATGCCAACACAATTCTTTATAGACCTGGAAAAAGCTATTCTAAATTTCATATGGAAAAACAAAAAAACCAGAATAGCTAAAGCTATCCTGTACAATATAAAAACATCTGGAGGTATCACCATCCCAGATTTCAAGCTGCACTACAGAGCAATAGTAGTAACACAGCATGGTATTAGTATAGAAACAGACCAGTAGGTCAATGGAAGTGAATTGAAGACCTAGAAATGGACCCACACACTTATGGCCACCTAATTTTTGACAAAGAAGCAAAAACCGCACAATGGAAAAAGGACAGCATCTTCAACAAATCGTGCTGGTCCAACTGGATGTCCACTTGTAAAAGAATGAAATTAGACCCATACTTATCACCTTGTACAAAAGTTCAGTCCAAGTGGATCAAAGACCTTAACATAAGGCCGGTCACACTAAATCTACTAGAAGAAAAAGTGGGAAAAATTGAACTCATTGGCACAGGTGACAACTTCCTGAACAGAACACCATAGCTCAGGACCTGAGGTCAACAATCAATAAATGGGACCTCATGAAACTGAAAAGCTTCTGTGAGGCAAAAGACACGGTCATTTGAACAAAACGGTAGTCTACAGACTGGGAAAAAATTTTCACCAACCCCACATCTGACAGAGGGCTAATATCCAAAATCTACAAAGAACTCAAGAAATTAAATGCCAAGAAACCAAATAATCCAATCAAAAAATGGGAGGTGGAGCTAAATAGAGAATTCATAAAGGAGGAATCCCTAATGGCCAAGAGACACTTGAAGAAATGCTCAACATCCTTAATCATCAGAGAAATGCAACTCAAGACAACTCTGAAATTCCATCTCACACCTGTCAGAATGGCTAAGATCAAAAGCTCAAATGACAGCACATGCTGCCGAGGGTGTGGAGAACGGGGAACCCTCCTCCATTGCTGGTAGGAGTGCAGGCTTGTGCAACCACTATGGAGGTCAGTATGGTGATATCTTAGAAAAGTTGGAATAGCTTTGCCTCAGGACCCAGCCATACCACTTCTGGGTATACACCCAAATGACTCCTCACGGAATCATAAGGACGTTTCCTCATCTATGTTCATAGCAGCCTTATTTGTAATAGCTAGAAACTGGAAACAACCCAGATGTCCCTCAACCGAAAAATGGATTAAAAAACTGTGATACCTCTACACAATGGAATATTACTCAGCTATCAGAAACAATGAAATCATGCAATTTGCAGCCAAATGGATGGAACTAGAGAAGCTCATCCTGAGTGAGCTAACCCAGACTCAGAAGGATGCACATGGCATCTATTCACTTATAGTAGGATTTTAGCTATATAGTACAGGATATCTATACTACAACCAATGCACCAAAGGGAACATGGACATAGACTTTTTGTTTGTTTGTTGTTTAGTTTTCTCTCCCTGGCAATGAGATACTTTTCCCTAGTGGTACTGCCTTGTAGGCCCCCAGTGTATGAGGAGGCTCTTGGCCCTCATATGATCTAATCTGTGGCAAGGGACTGTTATGTAGGGACACTCCACTCCAGAGAAGTGGGATGGAAGGGTTAGGGAGTAGAGGGTGGGAGGGTGGGGCTGGGAAGGGGGGGGAAGAGGACAATATGATGGAGATGTAACCTGAAGAAACAAATAAATAAATTTATTTATTAAAAAAATCTTGAGTTAAGAAAACATCTTTGAATCCCATATTCTACATATCTCTTGAGGTTTATGAAGACCACCCCATCTATCTCCATGTATTTGGATAAGCAAATGTTTCTTATCTCTTAGCAACTTGATTTCTGATTGACTTGGAAAACATCTGTGATACACTACACTAGTACATAACAGAATGACATGTTTGAATGACTATTAGTTTACATTTCTTAATTATCCTAAACAGTTTGTGACAGTTGCTATCAAAAGGCCAAAACTTCACAGTGTATTTTTTTTATAAATACTTAATTTTTTTTCAAGTTACATCTCATTCACAAACCCCTCCCTATTCCCCCTTCCTATCCCGCCCTTCCACCCTCTTCCCCCCAGAAGTTTCCCCTTTCAGTCCAACAGATGGTTCCTTCTCTTATAACAGTAAGTATTATACAAAACAATAGATATTAATATGCCACATTTATGAGAGTTAAATGGCCCAGTATACCTTCCCAATGTCCAGTTTATACATATTTGGCCCCTGACTTTAACATTCTACTATCTAACCATCTCCATGAGTTTAAAGGTCTATATCTGACTCAACATTCATACTAACTTGCAACACACTTTTAAGAGTATCTTCTTAGATCTATAACACCCTCTTGATTCCTAAACAACTCAAAATTTAACTATGAGACTCTAGCTGTCTATTCTTCAACCACCTCAGAGACCTGAGAGGGATAAATATATCTGCTTATATAGGAAGTGCAGGGCCTGCAGCTTCCAAAACTAAGAAAGGTGTATTTTTAAGCATTACCTAGGTACAATACCTTAAAAAGGAGTTAACTTTATTTTTGAATCAATATACTAAGATCAATACTGATGTAGTCAAATATAATCTTAATTATGTATCAGTATACAAAGACCAATATCTATGTAGCCAAATATAATCTTAATTTTGTATCAGTAGAGAGGCTTCTGTGAGCTGGTCTGAATCGTAACCACTAGACCACCAGGAAGCAACTTCATTTTTTGTATGACTTGTCCATTCAGTCCTATAAACATTTCTTTTCTTGCTGTAATTGCCTCTCCTAAATAATTCTTCTTCTTAAATTAAGTATATTATCTTTGTTCCTGGTCTGTCTAATATATTTTATCTTCCCCTATCTTGGTTGAAAATCAAATTTTCTGTTGTCTAAATGTCACATTCCTATATCTACATACCTCCTGTTCATGAATCATCCTCTAGAATATTGGTCTGAGTCTCTTCCTGGGCTCTTGGAGAACAAGGACTAGACTCATTGCCCAATAGCATGAAGAGGATACAAATTCTTAAAACTCAAATGTGGTGGAAATATTCTGTATACACCAAGAAGAATGTGGAAAGATTGATTATAATTCCAAAGCAGAGCCTTCTACAAAGGCTCCTTCAGCTTGTTTTCTTTGTTCATCAGATCTGTTTTTTGTTTATATGCTCATGGGAACAAATGCATGTAAAGTAAATTGACCAGCCAGCCACTAAAAAAGTGAAATCTCATGTCACCAACCCTTCTGAATTGAACGGACTTTTGAACAAAATTCATTAATGAAATAAGCCGATCCCATGAATATTTCATATTACCATAAAATATGATAGTATATACTGCAATGTATGTCTTGCAAAGACATTTAAAACATGTTAGGTCTTGAACCTCATAGCAATGCTTCTACTTGAAGGAGGTAGAATAAGAATAATAGGGCTGTTACAAGATGGAGGAGAGGAGACACGTCTTTATTCAGACCATGCTAGGCTTCTGGATTTTTTTCCATGCTTTTTAAAAGGGGGAATTTTAATAAATAAATAGATACAAGCATGTTTATTAAATAAGCCTGTCATAACATCTGAAGTCACATAATTAGATATGTATTCTTTAAAGTTAAGTATTATATTTCTAGATATAAAATGTAAAGCTGTAAATTAACTGTATAGTAAATGGTAGGTTATCTTTTATGGAATACGAACAAAGAAACTAGATTCAGAAGTAAGTTGCATGAAGTCTCATATCAGATGCTTGTTGAAATACTAGGGAAAACAACATCCTTAAAGAACAAGGTTTATGTCCTGTCTTTGTGACTTATTAGTGTGTGATCCTGAACAAGTTACCTTATACAACAGCCTCTTCATCTGCTTAGGAGTTACAATATCCAAGTGATGTAAAAGGTTGAAACTGTAAAGACGGTGGGCTCTGCACACTATGAAAATGTAGTTAAACTATGAAAGCTTTCTGATGTTTCTGTACTTCAAGCAGGAGATTATGAAGAAGGCGAGGATACTGAAGGAGGAGAATACAAAACACTAAAACCTCAATGAAATAAAACCTGTTTCCTAATATGGTGGTTTGAATGAGAATGTCCCCCACCACAGGCTCATGTACTTGAGTGTCTGGTCCTCAGTTGTTGGGGGAGCCCTGTTACTGGAAGTGGCTTTGTCATTCCCAGTTAGCTCTCTACTTTGTGATTATGGAGTGAGATCTGAGCTCTCATCTTCTGCTCCAGTGCCATACCTGCCTGTCCACTGCTATGCTCCCCACCATGATGGTCATGGACTCACCCACTGCAACTGTAAGCCCTCAATAAACTTTCTTCTATAAATCGCCTTAGCCATGGTGTCATATCACAACAGCAGAGAAGCAACATCTACCAACACAAAATAAACTTTTTCAGGGATACAAATTTCATGAGTAAATTTGGGGAGCCAAAGGAATTTTTGGTCAGTTGCTGAGTGAGAGCTAGGTCTGGATCAAACTCTTTTGTAACTATCTATAACCCCTCCTCCTGCACACTACTGCTTGGATATTCCATACTGTCAAATTCAGTCTTCAGATTCCTTCGTTCAGGTTCTCTTTGCAGATCTTAATGAGAAAAGAAACAGAAACCAATAAAGGAGTAGGGTCTTACATCACCTCATTGTCACCTATGTGGATCCAGTTTCTAGCTTATTCCTAAAATTATGCATATATATACATATGTGTATATATATGCATTGTGCATTTACAAGCAAAAGGAACTATGGAAAAGGGAGAAGTGGGAATTGGATAATTCAGGTCATGGAGACAATACACTCTTTCAAGAAATAAATTCTTTTTAAAAAAGCCATATTTAAGAGTCTGTACAATGACATCCAACTAGAGTTCCTTTCCTTAAACATAAACAGATGTATAATGCCCACCAGCCCACCAATACAATAATAGGGCTCAAGCACCTAAAGGCAGAATGTGGCTGGATGTTCATGAGAAATTATTATTTTTAAAAACCCTATTGTTCAAAAAGCTATAGTAAAGATAATCAGATTCATTCTTTCAATTAAGAAACATGTATTTAATGTTTCCACAGAGCCCAGAGACTACAGGAAGTGCCAGGGTGTTAAGAGAAGTATAAGACTTGAGTGCTAGAGGAACTCATTGGCTAGTAGAAGACAAGATAACAAAAAGGTAATATTGTTGTGGTGAAGGAGAAAAAGGAAGGGAGAGAGAGACTGAGGAGAGAAAAGAGTAAAGAGGAAATAGGTAAAGAAAGGGTATCATGAAAAAAATGCCTAATTCTACCTGAGGAATTCTAGAATGGTTTTAGTGTATGACAGAAGATGAATAATTAACAGCAGTGTTAGTGATGATCATTATTATTATTATTATTGATGAATCTGACATGATGCAATGGCATGAACAACCTAGATTAAGTATAGTAAAGCTATAGTAAAGATAATCAAATTCATTCTTTCAATTAACCAACATGTATTTAATGTTCCTCAGAGCCCTCAAGATAATCCCTTCTTAGGTTACATGTATCTCCCATGATGGGAGACATCAGAAATAGGCCATTTAAATTTTGGTAAGTGATTTTCCAATCACTGTAAAGGTCACTATAAAACAAGACCTCAGACAAAATTGCAAGATAGTCAAACTGTACCTTGCCAGAAATTTAACCTCCATTGTATTGTGATATTCTTAAAAAGACATTTAAAATGTGAGAATATTAGAACTAGAAGAGACAAGGGAAGACAATGAACTGAACATCTCACTCCTTTCTGAAACATTCCACCTCTGCTCCCCTATATACCCTATTGGTTGGCAACTTGAAGGTAAAACCTCTTTCCCTTATTTCATGAGACTAAACCTTACAGCAACGGCTCTCAAACATGGATCATGATCCCTTTAGAGGACACATATCATATATTCTGCATATTAGATAGTTACATTACAATTTATAACAGTAAGAAAATTACAGTTATGAAATAAAAACAAAATAAGTTTGTGATTGGAGTCACTGTATTAAATAATTATATGATTGGAGGAACTGTATTAAAGGATCACAACAATAGGAAGGTTGAGAACCACTGCCTTAAAATATACCACAGTCCAACTTACTCTACACAATCTCAAATTGCGAGTCTCTTTTAAGATGATTCTAGTTGTCAATTGATGATCAGAAAACCATCACACTATCACACTCCTCTGTGTCTTTTCCCTTCTTCTCTCTTCACTCCCCTCCTGATCCTCTTCTGTTTCTGTCAAACTTCTAGGCCCTCGTTTGCATTCTGTTCTAACCTATGATATCTGACTTCCCCAAATTTCTTCCTCATCAGCTGCATTTATCCCATTACTTTATCATGACTTATGTCAATACCCACGGCACGGACAGGCTATTCAACGGCCTCCTGAATCCTGGGCCTGCTTTCACATTCCCTGGTCCTGAGATCTGCTCATTATTGGAGTTCTCTCTGCCTCCAGCCCTCTCAACCCATAGTTAATTCCTGGTGGTAAGCAAAGACATAAAAGAAATAATTGTAACAGAAATTAAGTTTAAGATTCTATGAGAACTCTCATGAATAATAAATTTGATCCAATTATTTAAACAGAGATAGCAGAACTAAATTATCACTCTGTCAGTAAAATGTTTGAGTTATAAGAACATCTTGGCAGGAGGATCATATGCACTGAACCATGAGAAGGATCAAAATTACCAAATATAACACCCAAATAATAAAAATGTGTGTTGTTATATAAAGCAGCTATTTTCTGAGACTTTCATCTCTCATGGTCCAATATGGCATAAAAATAAAATACCTATCTGCTAAGATAAATTGGAAAACATGACTAGATAAATTTTCTATTCATTAAAAAATTCATCAGATATATTTATCTCTCTCAGGTCTCTGAAGTGGTTGAAGAATAGATATCTACAGTCTCATAGTTAAATTTTGAGTTGTTTAGGAATCAAGAGAGTGTTCTGGATCTAAGAAGATGTTTTTAAAATTGTGAGGCAAGTTAGTATGAAAGCTGAGTTAGGTATAGAACTTTAAACTCATGGAGATGGTTAGATAGTAGAATGTTAAAGTCAGGTGCCAAATACATATGGACTGGACATTGGGAATGTATGCTAAGCCATATAACTCTCATAATTGTGGCTTATTTATTTCTGTTGTTTTGTATTGTATTTATTGTTATAAGAGAAAGAACCATTTGTTGGGCTGAAAGGAGGAGCTGTTGGGGGGAAAAAGATATACCTTAAACTTAAAAAAAAGGGTAGAGGATAGGGGGTTGAGGGGGAAGAGGGTGAAAGGGTGGGACAGGAGAGGGGAGTAGGGAGGGGATTGTAATTGAGATGTAACTTGAAGAAATAAAAAATAAATTTAAAAAAGAAATAATAAAATAATAACATTTTACAAAAAAAATTTCATCTGACCTTCCATGTTAGGGAACCTCAGGCCTCATGTAACCAACTCACACTTGTTCATCATGTACTTTGAACAACTGTGAGTAATAGAGCAGAAGATATAAAAATAAAACAGAGCTCTATACCCCAAGATGCTTCCTTATAGGTGAGGGAACAAACATGAAAAGGTGACTCCAATGCACAATGCTGAACATTATGCTAGAGTCAAGCTCAGGATTCTGTGGGGCTTGCAGAAATGAGGAAAGTAACTGGCGATCTGCATAAGGATGTCAACATGTATAGAGACATGGAGATAGAACGAAGGGGAAGAAAGAAGAAGAAGAAGAAGAAGAAGAAGAAGAAGAAGAAGAAGAAGAA
>CAJQZJ010035392.1:113194-126008 GCA_907164525.1 Lophiomys imhausi | reverse complement strand
AAGAAGAAGAAGAAGAAGAAGAAGAAGAAGAAGAAGAAGAAGAAGAAGAAGAAGAAGAAGAAGAAGAAGAAGAAGAAGAAGAGGTTAAACAATAGGTGAATTGCAAAGGTTTTTATCTTTCAATGCAAAAGTTTGGTTAGGACCCTGAGGCAGTTACACTGAGTAGCAATATTATGATTTGTACTTAGGGAAATATTCCTTCAGCAAAAATGATCAGAGTGGGTTAAGAGAGTAACAAAGCAACAGAACTATACCTATGCTCCTTCAGTGGAGGAACACTACGGAACTGCACAACCCAAGTCCAGGGCCACATGAAGTGCTGAAAACAAGAAGGAGAAGGGGTCGCATACAACAGATACAAGATGGGTCACAGCCTTTGATCAAGTCCCAGGTGATGTCACTTCAACTACATGTGGTGCCCAGGAATACAGGTTATAACATTCATGGTTCTAAGGTACTATCAGGCCCAGAACTGTATGAGTTTTCATTTATCTAACTCCCCTTAACATGTTGGATAGATGTCATGGCCAATATTTGTCCCTAGTCAATATTTGTCCCATGGTCACAGAATAATGTTGGTCATTTACTTCGAAAATCTAAAAATGTCAGACACTGCTTTACGTTCCATTTTTCCACTTGCACGATTACACTGAAGTGTGTTGAATTAACATATAGCTAGAGTGGTGAAGATTAGAAATGATGAGCATCTAAAGTTTAGATGCTAAGCTAAGGCAGACAAGGTGTGCAAAGGTAACAGACTGGAGTGGCATAAAAAAAATGGTTGGAGCCATGGATAGTGGAGACTGAAGAAGGCTGACTTTATTGTACTAGTTGTCTGCTGAGATCACCTCTGAATGGAGAATCTAGTAGCAACTTTCTAGTTGGTCAATTACTATAAGTAAAAAGATACAGTTCTTCCTCCTGAAGACTGTAGGTAGGTAACACTGATCATCTTCCATCTGAGATTGCTTACTTGGTACTTATTTACCTGTTTAACAAATAGAGTGGTGCAGGGTGGGGGGTGACACATACAGATGTCATCACAGAGTGTTTTCCAACCTTTGGCTTTACACTCTGTTTTAAACCATTTGTGTCATGCTGATGACATTTGATCCTATAAAGCCAGTACTCACACCACCAAACTCCTTGTGAGATGCATGTACAATATACCCATTGTTATGTTTTGCATTTTGATGCATGGTGAATTAAGAAATTTAGTATCAAGGCAGTCAGTCTATTAAATTGTATTACAGGCCAATATATTTTCCCAATATTATCTGGGCACAAGGTGAACCTTAGAATTGCTACTAAGACTGTTTCAGGGGTGGGCCATGCTGGATATGACTCTTGTGAGGCATTTTAATTAATCCAAGGCAGACTATGATGGAAAATTCTGTACTGAGCTTCAGAGGTCACACAAAGAAATGCATATGTCTCAACCCTGGAAAAGTATCATCTACATTCCAGCAGCAAACTGTTTTGGAAATATCATCCCTCAGAGGAGTTCATGCCAAACCCAATTAAAGTCATGGCAATAAAGGGTGTAGAAAGAAGACACAATTAACTGGAAAGGACCATGAAGTATTAGAACTAATCTAGTCTAACTCTCTTGTTTATAGCTAAGGACACCGAGGTCCAAAGAGCTAAAACTACAGATTTTTCAGCATTAACAGGACTGTCACCAGATCTCCTGGCTGCAAGTTCATCCATGTCCTCTTTACACATTACCACTTCATGGAACTGTGAAGTTGTATGCAGCAATGCTTTCTGGCTGAGATTCAGATATGCTTCCATGTGGAATTAGGCGCCCTCCTGTCCAGAGGTCATCTGTGTGCACCATGCTATTAAGAGTAACTGCAGTGGAATGTTTGTAGACACTTAGATAAGAATCTAGCTGCATCCCCTTAGTGGTATGGGCCCAGGACCCCCAGGGAAAGGACTTGAACTGTGTCCATAATTGAAGTCTAGACAAATACAGACATTTCTGATAGATTGGGGAGGTCTCAAGGGAAGCCATGCTCTAAAAAGCTACAACCAAGTCACCAAAGGAAAAGTTGCTAAGTGGGATGGAGTCAGAAAGGACAGAATTAGAACTGAGGACTGATTGTAGGAATGGGAGCAGTTATTCTGGGTATAATATGAGGCTATCTTTAAAACACTCTCCCTCTACATCAACCAACCTCCAGGGATATCTGTAAATCTCAAATATACCTGCATCCTGAGGAGAAACTGACCTCCAACAAGGGCCAGATTGTAATAAACGAAGACTTTACTCTCAAAGAGCCAAGTGGTTATGTTAAGAGACCCTCTGTTGGTACAATACATGAGAAGGGAAGCATGATGGTCCACCAGCAAAACTCCCAGAGAGCAGATAGGCACAAATAGAGAACATCTCTGAAGAGTAGGAAAAATAATCCTATCAAAGGAAGCAGAGGGTAGAAACAGACCATTCACTCTGTCAAAGCCTTTCTAACCAGGGTGACTAGTGTTACCGCCATATCCAGTGAGAAGATACATCTACAATAGAGTGCAGCAGTGCCCTGGGATATCTACCACAAATCAATGCTGGGAATGCACAGTATGCTTTAACATATTTATAACATAGTATGGTATGGGCCTAAGAATGGTAGCTGGAATAGACAGGCTAACTCACTGTAGGTTCTTTCCTCACTGTTGTATTACACTCATTCATACAAGAAAAAACAGTGTGTCACACACACACACACACACACACACACACACACACACACACATGTAAGAACAAGACTTCTTAGATAGCTTGTATATGAAGAGTCTTGCTGAGATCATGCTTAAGGAAATGTAAACAACACAGAGAGATTAGCCAAATACAAGTCACATCAAAATCCTTACCATATAAGAAAATATGGAACTGCAATTTTCATCCAGAACTGCCCCAAATTAATACAAGAGGATAAGCTTTGTACTCCTCGGTCAACCATGTGAACTCCCTCTCTCTCCAGGAAGAAAAGGCAGTTTGGTTGAGATGATATTCACAGGAGAAGAATCTTTGGCAAAGGGTTTCACTATTGGCAGCCAACTCCTAACAACTGGAACAATGAGGGTTTTAGTCCTCAAAGAAGGGCAGAATCAGAGCACCACAGTGTGTACCATGATCTGCTCAATAAATAAAAACAACATTCTGAATTTTATGTGAGATAATACATCTTTTTGATGTTTCCTAAAAACCACTGAGGCAAAGGTAAGAGTGAGGTCCAACCACTGTGCAGATGAGCATTACTGGTCATCAGACTGGAAGATAAACTATTAAAATAATGTTAACCAAACTCTAGGAATAAATTAGGTTTTTGAGCATCCAGGATTGATAAGACTCAAGAGTTAATGGTCCAAATCTCCAAACAAAAACCACATACATTCTTCTATGGTCCAACTCTTAGTTTTCTTATGCTACTAAATGAAAACAAAAACAAAAACCAACAACTATATTATGTATTAATGGGTCTATGATTCATCTGTCTTCCAGCTCAGACATCAACCCAATACTGGAATTTCATTCTAATTTGTATTCTATATAATATTTTCTTCATGAACTTAACCATACTCTTTGATGAGCACTCAGAGCAAAAGTCCTGGAAGCTAAATTGTAGAATACAGCTTACGTTCCATACAAACTGGGGCCCCTATTTTGTTCCTGCAATATAAACCCCATCTAGAGGAAAGTCTGCCTGTCTGACTCACAAATCACTAATGTGATAAAGGAAGAGCTTTATGTGATAACATGTCCATAAGAAAATGTGGTCCAGATGCTAAGAATCAGACTAGTCTCTTCCATAATGAAGTGAACAGATCAAAATGAATTGGAAATGTGTATAGAAGTACACACTTTATCAAATCTCTTCCTGATTACCTCCAGGAAGAAAGGTATACAGTTCACTAGGAAGTCTGCTTGTCTTAGTTCTATTGCTATGAAGAGACACCATGGCCATGGCAACTTATAAAGGAAGGTATTTAACTAAGGACACATTTACAATTTCAGAGGATGGCCCATTATCATCATAGTGGGAAGTATGGCAGCATGCAGGCAAGCAGGCAGGCATTGTGCTGGAAAAGTAACTAAGAGTCTTATATGTTGACCTACAGGCACTCAGCACAGACAGAAACAGTGGGCCTGACAAGGTCTCTTGAAGCCTCAAATTCCACTCCCAGTGAAATTCCACTCCACACCTCCTCCAGCAAGACCATACCTCCCAATCCTTTCCAAGCTGGGGATTAAGCATGCAAAAATATGAGTTTATATGGGCCATTTTAATTCAAGCCACCACATTCCACTGTCTGGCCTCATAGACTTATAGCCACATTATAATGCAGCATGTATTTAGTCCAATTTCAATGGTACCCAAAGTCTTTCGCAGTCTCAACATTGTTTAAAAGTCCAGAGTCAAAAATGTCATCTGAGGCTCAAGTCTTCTGAACTGAAGTCACAAGCAAAAAGATCATTACATACTTCCAATACACAATGACACAGAATAAATATTACCATTCCAAAAGGGAGGAAAGGGAAAATAGTGAGGAAATCCTGAACCAAAGCAAGTCCAAAACCCAGCAGGGAAAACTCCAAACTCTGCATCTCCAAGTCAAAGTGCTCCTCAGATCTCTAACTCCTTTCAGCTTTTTTGACTGAAACACACTTCTCTCTCTTGAGCTAGTTCCACAACCTATTGGCAACATTCCTTGGCTGGTATCCCATGGTTCTGGCATCTCCAACATCTTGGGGGTCTCCACCACAGTCCTGGCTTCACCTTCCCAACTTCACACAATGGCCTTTCTGGGCCTCAGTGGTTTTCCTTAACTGCACAGGAAGGTTCCATAGCCCCTTTCCTATCTCCTTGTTCACTTTGAGTTCAGAGCTGTATGGCAGAAGCTGCCAAGTTATTTGGCCTGCTTGGCCTGAAACCTGGCCCTCTTGAAGATTTCCATTTGCATAAACTTTGACTTGTTGATGGTTTCTGGGCAAAGAAAATTCCTCAGGCTGTTCCTTTTACAGGTTGCAGGATTAGCAAGGTGATTGATGTCTTGCCCTGAGGTTAACACTTCTTTTATTCTATTTCAAATCAGGGCTTTCTTTAATCATTTTATCTCCTTGATCATAGGACTTGACTCCGATATTACATTTCCTGGTGCTCTTCTTCTCCTCAAACTGTGCATCCTGTGTTTCTCTTTGCCCTGATCTTTTTCACTGTGGATCTACACAAGTGTGACTACTGATAACAGCATGACACAATCTATATGAGGCTGTCTTGAAATCTCCTTTGCCAATGACATTAATCCAAAAGTTTTTAATTTAGCCTATGGCAAATTTTTAGGATAAGGGTAGGAAGAAGCTGTTTTTGCTAAAAGTATCACAAGAATGGCCTGTAGGTCACTTACTTAGTCTTTCCCTCCAAAACCTTTCAAGACAGGTTCCCTCAGTTCAAATCACGCTAAGCTCCATTGTCTTCTGTTCTATTAGGAAGACCTAGTAAGCCATGCTTTAAGTGTTCAACTGCTTTTCTAGTCCAACATCTCAAAGTCTTTCATATTCCTCCAAATAACAATATGGTAAGGCCTATCACAGCAATATTCCCTTCCTGGTATCAACTTCTCTCTTAGTTACTGTTCTATTACTGTGAAGAAACACCATGACCAAGGCAACTTATAAAGGAAGGCATTTAATTAAGGACTTCCTTGCAATTTCAGAGGGTTAGTCCATTATCAGCAGGGAGTGTGGCAACATGCAGACAGACATGGTGCTGGAGAAATAGCTAAGAACTTTATATCCTGATCCACAGGCATCAGGCATAAGGAGATACACTGGGCCTGCCATGGACTTTTGAAACCTCAAAACCTATTCCCAGTGCTCACCTCCTCCAAGTCCACACCTCCTCCAACAAGGCCACATGTCCTAATCTTTTCCAAATAGTTCATCAACTGGGAACTAAGCGTGCAAACATATGAGCCTATGGGGGCAATTTACATTCAAACCACCGCACTGTTCCATTCTTAAAACCCTTATTTTTTAAATGTGATTTTTTTTTTCTTTTTGAGATTGCTCTTTTCCTTTTTCTACTTCTCTTACTCTCCTACAATTTCATGGCCTCTTTGTATTTAATTGTTGCTCTTAAATATATAAATACAACCTGCTCAGTTCATATAATGATACTTGTGTGTATACGTTTTCAGAGCTGGTATTAGATAACCAATTGGTGTGCTTTTCCCTGGAGGAGATTGTTTCTCTCATTGTCAGAATTCCTTAGCTGCCTATAGTTCTTCATCTAGAGGTAATGTGGGGCCCTGTGAGCTTTCTCTCCTCCCCGTAAGCATGTCTATTTGGCCTCCCTTGTTGAGGTCATGTTGAGGCCACCCTATGGATAAGACTTATCTGACATTTCTAGGAGACACAACCTCAGCAAAGTTCATGTTCATCTGTCTTACAATCTTCCACACCTTAGTCCATGGTGATCATTGAGCCTTAAGTGGAGGAGTTGTTTTGTAGATGTATCACTTAGAAGTGGACTCTATAACTTCATTTTGTTCTATTAGTTTCTGGTCTCTATCCGTTGCAAAGAGAAGTTTCCCGATGAGGGATGAGGACCACATATTCTCGTGAGTATACATTCATAATATAGTTAGCAATTATTATAGATTTTTTTGTATACTTGTATTTGTATAATTTGATAAAATTGTAGATTCTGTTCCAAGATCCATGACCTCACTAGGACTGGGTAGTTTAACTAGGTTTCCCTCTTGTTGAATAGTCCTTAAGTCTAATTACAGAGCTGTTGGTTACTGCCACAATATCTATGCCACTACTGCACCATTATGATTATCATGCCATGCTGATAGGTACTGTAGTTTGCAGACATTATAACTGGATAAGACTATTGATTGCTTTCCTCTTTTGGATGCTTGTGATGTACATTCTGGTACCATGAAAGCTAACGCTCAGGGAAGAAACTTTCAGGTCATAATCACCTTGGATCCTTTGAGTCCTGTGTCTGAAGGAAACTCCTCGTTTTTAAGTTCTTCGCTATTCTGAACTATAAATTTGTCCCCTCCAATTTCCATTCACTGGTTCTAATTCTACCTTCTAAAACATACTGGGATGTTCTTGTTCCTTTCATACATGGCAGACTCTAACAAATAAACTTAAAATTGGTGGAGATCTCTACCACAATATCCTCCAAATGACATTGTTAATGTGTGTGGTCCCAGGTGTAATTCTCTAGACCTTATTTTCTGTGATGACTCAGCTAGTCGCAGGTAGGGTTTAGGACTCTACTTTGTCTACATGCTGTTCAAAGATCCTGCTTTCATAAATACTGCATACGAATATGATATTTGTAAGAGCCAAGGTTTTGTGTTTATGTATTCCTAACAGCTAGTGGGTACTTACTGAATGAATAAAAAATTACAAGGAACGGTGAATAGTTCTTAAGATGTATCACTAGGTTCACAAGCTTCCTTTGCCTGATAAATGTAACTCTCACCATTCATCAAAGAAGCTTCTCTTTGCAGCAGAGACTATCACAGAAAGTCACAACTGATTGGAATTGAGAGAACAACTGATCATGGGGTGCCTAGCCCCAGTGGCTATATCTACAACACAACTCTTAGACCTAAGGCTCAGGAAACATCACACAAGACAGCACAGAAAAATTGTAAAAGTCAGGGAAGGAAGAAGTCAAGCTATTCACTTATGTCTCCTAGAATAACAGGGAAGCCATATAAAGAATACTTCAAAAATATGACTGCCCAATGTATTGAGAGAAATTGGGGACTGTCCATGCAGTCCGTTGTCTGTCATTTCTTAGTTTTGGAAGCTGCTGACTCTGTTCCTTCTGTTTCCTCAGATATATTTGTCCTTCTCAGGTCTCTGATGTGGTTGAAGACTGGATAGTTATAGTCTCATAGTTAAGTTTTAAGGTTTTTTAGGAATTAAAAGGATGTTCTAGGTCTAAGAAGATGTTTTTAGGTTAGTAATGCAAGTTAGAATGGAAACTGAGTTAGGTATAGAACTTCAGACTCATCGAGATAGATAATAGACTATTAATATCGGTTGCCAATTACATATGGACTGGACATTGGGAATGTATGTTATACCTTATAGTTTTCATAATTGTGCCTAATTGTTCTTATTGTTTTGTATTGTATTTATTGTTATAAGAAAATATCCTTTTATTAGACTAAAAGGGGAAGCTGTTGGGGGGTAAAAAGATACACCTTAAATTAAAAAAAAAAAACAAAAAGTAGATAGGAGGGTGAGGGGGAAGAGAATGAGAGGGGGGGAGAGGGAGGGGGAGGAGGGAGGAGAATATGATTGTGATGTAACTTGAAGAAATAAATAAATATTTAAAAAGACATATGGCTGCCTAAATAAGACTTAAACTTGGGCACCACCAATGGACGTGCTAACTCAGGGAAGAAGGAACTCTCTTAGGACTCCATCCCTAAGCAAAAACTATAGGAAACTAAGGGCTAGTAAGAAAGGGAGAATAGGTCTTCCCCAAGGATGAACCTCCTCATTGTTTATATAATACCACATGGCCAGCCCTGAAATCAAATCATAAACATATAAATATACTAAACAGATTCAGCAGGTGTGTGTGTGTGTGTGTATAATCAAAGTAAAAGAGATTGTGTTAGTTAGGATTTCTATTGCTGTGATGAAATATCTTGAGGGGAAAAAAGGTTTATTTCACCTTATACATTACAATTCCATCACTGAGAGAAGCCAGGATAGGACCTTGGGGCAGGACCTGGAGGCATGATTTAATGCCCTGGAGGAACACCACTTACTGGTTTGTTTTTTGTGTCCTGTTCAGCCTGCTTTCTTATAGCTCCCAGGACCACCAACCCTCGAGTGGCTCTGCCCATAGTGAGCTAATAGTAATCATCAATCAAAATAATGGTACCAGGGTTGTCCAAAAGCCAATCTAGTGGGAGCATGTTCTCATTTGAAATTCCATCTTCCCAAATGACTCTGACTTGGGTCAAGTTGACAAAAAACTAGCTAGCAAGGAGGCCATGAATTTGAGAGGGAGTACATGGAGGGAAGGAACATGGGAGAGGTTAGAGGGAATTAAAGGGAGGGGAAAATTATGTAATTATATTTTAATTAAAAAGTATTAAGAAAAAGTCTATCATTAGGAAATTAATTATGAATCTCCATTTTCAAGGTAAATGTCTTCAGTATTTTCCACAACAGACCCTGTCCCTTTCTATTGATACACTACAGCTGTCAATGTTCCCATTAAAATGTGACATCTAAAGGCCAACTCATCTTACACATGTGCTCATAGGGAATCCTTGGCCAGAACTCAATACTCCTTAGGCAAGGTGAGACTGCAACATTTTTGTTGTTGTTTGTTGGTTTTGTTGTTGCTTTTGCACCCAGAATACTATTGGGTTACCTTGCCCTTAGATCAATTTAGATCTTCTAATCATTCCCTCTTGAATTAAGATAACCAACTTTTTTCAAAAATTTGTTTATTTCAAAGATTTATTTTATTATGTGTGTGAGTATTTTGCTTATGTGTATGCATGTGCACCGCATGCATGATTGGTCCCTAAGGAGGCCAGAGGGCATGTTGAATCTCTTAGAGCTGGAGTTACAGAAGACTGTGAACAGCTATGTGAATACTAGGAACTGAATTCATGTTCTCTACAAGAACAGCAATTTCTCTTACCACCTGAGCCATAATATCTTCACTTACAAAGACAATAAACCTCCAAAACATAATTGCACAGTCAGTTCCTACACATCTTGCACCAGGATCTAGCCTGATAAGCATCAAAGAAACTTTCTTTGTAACAGAAGGAGGCCATTACAGAAAACCACAACTGATCAAAATGCAGAGAAAAAGTGAGCATGTGGTGACCAGCCCCAGCTAATATATCTCCAACATAACTTCTGAACCAAAGGGCCAGGGAACATCATCAAAGAGAGAGTGGAAAGATTGTAAGAGCTAACAGACCAGGAAGTTTGCTGTGAGATCACCTCTCCTAAAAATGTCAGGGAATCTACATCCATGAAGTCTCAAAGATGTGGCTGCCTAAACAAGACCTGAATGAGTATGACATCCATAGACATGCTAACATGGAAGAAGGAAATCTCACTGGCCCCCAACCCTAGACAAAGAGCTACAGGCAACTAAGGGATACTGAGAGCAAGAGATATGGTCTTCCTAAAGGAAGAGCCCCTCAACTGGTTATCCAATACCAGTCATATTTCATGCCAGTCCTGAAATCACATACATATAAGCAACATATACAGACTAAGCAGATTCTATTTATATACTTAAGTTTCTCTCTCTCTCTCTCTCTCTCTCTCTCTCTCTCTCTCTCTGTGTGTGTGTGTGTATGTGTGTGTGTGTGTGTAAAAAGCAACAATTAAAGAAAAAGAGGTCATGAATTTGAGAGAAAGTAAGAGTACCCCTTGGGAGTGGTTGGAGGAAAGAAAGGAAAGGAAGAAAATTATATAATTATATTTTAATAAAAATATTTTAATTAATAGAAAATTAACCTTAAAACGTAATTTTTAATGCTTTTCTATTTCTATTGTTTCATTTTATTTATTTTATTCTCACATGTCCAATATGTCAAAAGTCTTCAAATTTTCATTTTATTATCTAGTGTATTAGATACTTATCTAAGCTTTGTACATTCTGAAAATTTTATAAGTATTTTTCTATATCTTCTTTCCAAGTCAATAATTAAAATATTAAAATCACAGAGATAGGACCAGAGCCAGAAACCAGAGCTCCATCTTTGCAGATCCCTGTTCAATTTGTCAAAAAAAAACCTCTTAAACATTTTTTAGATTGCTTATTGTAGAAACTATTAATTGTCTTAGCTGTGTTCCTTCATTCAGCCTATACCTCTTGTAAATAAAAATGTTGTGCAAACTTAATGTGCAAGAAAGAAGCCCAGACTAGGACTCTCAGTTTTCCCAATTCTACCGTCATAGCCATGCTGTGTAATATTAGGTCACACAATTTCTCTCTCTAGTCTTCCTATTTGCTTACAGATACAGATCTTCAGTTATATGATGTTTAAGATCTCTACCAGCTCTTAAATTCCACAATGTCTTGAAATCTTTTTAAAACACAGTCTCCTAATTTTAGCACATTACCCAGAATGAAAAATAAGTTGATTTGACCTGATTTTTTAACCAGTGAACTTGTGCTGGCTCTAAGAAAACAGAATAGCATGCTTTTCTAAACTCCTAAAGCGATTTGTTTAATAATTAATTCTAAAATGGTACTGCTATATCTCTTCTGGTGGGCAAAAAGAACTCTTAGGTTGAACTGAGCTACCACAAGATTAGGGTACCACTTACCCTCCATGCTTTGTTTTTGTTGTTGTTGATGTTTGGTTGGTTGGTTTTGTTGTTGTTTTGTTTGTTTTGGGGGGGTTGTTTCTGTTTTTGTTTTTTGAGACAGGGTTTCTCTGTGTAACATTGGCTGTCCTAGAACTCACTCTGGACACCACCCGGAACTGGAACTCAGAGATCCACCTGCCTCTGCCTCCCATTATGTGATACATTCCACCATGTTACAGCACATCAAGAAGGCCCTCACTAGAATCTTGAAACTGCAATTTAATTATCAATTACATTTATGAATAAGTATAAACTATAAGATTAGGCCTGTGGAGCAGCCAGCAGCCTGGTGGGATATAGGCCAGTGGCCTACCCGCCTTAACTGGCGGCTTGACTTGTCCTAGGGAAAAAGCCCTGAACCAAGGGTGGCCTTCACCACCTGCAACCTAAACTCTCTTAACTAATATCCTCATTAATAATGATAAGTTGTTATATTAGGCATGTAGAATTGCCAGTGGCTTGGTAGAAGATTGGCTGGGGTTCTTTGGGAGGCCTATGGCCCTGGATTGCTTGGACTGGAGGCCTATTAGCTCCATGGTCCTTTCCCCAATAATTAAATACACCAAGACATTTTAATGTTTCAATGCTTAGCCCTTAGCTAATTGGCCATCAACATTTTTATTAACCAACCAAGAGAATACCTCAGAAGGGGCTGTAACCAGATCTCAGCATTGAAATCACCCTATCAGAAGCAATGTTCTAGACCTTCCCCAACAGAATCTGACCTACTGGATTTGGATTTCCCAGCTCCCAGGACAACAAGCCAATCAATTCCTGTTCATTATAAATTACTCAATCCCGTGTAGGGTTACAGAGCAAAAGTGGATGAAGATGTTTTGCTTTGCCATTTTTTCTCATAATAACAACAACAAGTAGCACCAGTAACATGCACACACTTCCAAATTCTGTCACAATCCATGTTTTGCTTCTTCTTGGTCTTGGTCTAAAGAAAAATATTTTAAAGCAGGTGGGGGTACTCTCTTGCTTTTATTTGCTAACTTTTGTGTTTAATTATTTATTTAATTAATAACTTTCATGTTCTTAATAGCCTTTTCTTTAACAGAGTGAGTAAGAAAGAAGCTAGATAAAACTGTATTATCTTCAACAACTGTTAATATTTTCATCTGCTCTTCAACAATTCAACAGTCTTTTAGTGTTGGTTTTTTCTACTCCCCCCTCCTACACACACACACACACACACACACACACACACACACACACACACACATCTAGTTCTGTCCTCATTTTACCTTTTTCCTTTTACTCCTTGGTGATATGATGGTTTTATGATGGCTTTAAAATCTGCATAAGGAGGACAAGATCTTTGCAGAAATCATAGGGTAAAGCAGAGACAACCCTAGACAACTAGAGAAGAAGAAGAAGAAGAAGAAGAAGAAGAAGAAGAAGAAGAAGAAG
>CAJQZJ010035392.1:102201-113184 GCA_907164525.1 Lophiomys imhausi | reverse complement strand
AGAAGAAGAAGAAGAAGAAGAAGAAGAAGAAGAAGAAGAAGAAGAAGAAGAAGAAGAAGAAAACACTAAGTTAATAAACTGGTACCAAGTAACTGTTTGAGAAGGGCATTTCCAAGTCCTTAGAAATCAGTCATAAGATTAAACACAGAGACTCCAAGCTTTAGAGGACAGACCACAAATAAAATGTGACTGCCGGAAATTAAATTAATTTAGTGCTCACAGAATCATAAGCATTTAAAGTAATTAAAACAGCCAGTTTAGTATTTCATTTTATCTTTTCTTTGGGACTTTTATTCATGAGGACATAAAAATAGTAACATTATATGTTTTTTTTTAAATAAAGGTGCCTTAATATAAATAAAAACCACTAAAGGGTACAAACAAGTGTTAAATCCTTAAATTTCTATTGCTTGTGTCTAGATTAGAGGCTGGATTTAATTTACTTCCAACATGTTCTATGAATGATTTACAGAAACTGTACAAGAAACAGGCACTGTTTGTAGATGTTGGTTTCCTCTAAAGTTAGTCTAGTTCCTTCTAAGTTATTTTAGCAATGAAACTGTCCCCACCAAAAAAAAAGTTAACTATAACATAGCATTTAAGTTTATGCCTTGGACTAGGCTACACCTAAAACCATAGCCTAAGACCAAACAGCAATGGAATCAAAAGAAAGCACAGAAACTTTAAAACTCAGAGTCTTTCCCCCCTTACTTTATTTACTTCTTACAATACCACAATTGCAACCATTTTGTGAAATTTCTGGAATATTTTCTCATTCTGGTGCCAGTTGCCAGAAATCAGAGGGTTTTCATACAATAATAGAGTTTTAAAGGTTTAAGTAACTCTGTATTATTTTTCATGAGCATCCAGCCATACAGAAAGTAAGGGGTCATAACATTTTATTCTAAAATCTCCAGATTTCTAATCATTTTCTATAAACACAAGGGGAGCCCAATGAAGGCTAACTTGAGATATGCTTGAGTTATATTTTATATTGATTTTTATTATTCTAATCTAAAGTAAGATGAATGATCAGTTATTAATTAATTTTAAAATGTGTGAATTTGTTTTACAAGCAATTCTTAAAATCAGTTGTATATGTTCATTGTCACCTTTGTTTTTCTTTTTCTTTTTCTTTCTTTCTTTTTGGCTTTCTGAGATGCAGCTCTGGCTGTTACATGTAGACCAAGCCTGTCTGGAATTCACTAATATGCCCCCTTCCCTCTTCTGCCTTTCCATCTTTCCTTTTCCCCCTGCCCCTGCCCACTGCCTCAACCTCTGCTATAGTGATGAACTAAAAAGGCATGCAACACTATACCCAGCATCATTTTCAATGCTCATTAAGCATATTTCAGACTTGTACAGAAGGAACCAAATTTCAAAAACCTGATCATCTAAAAAAAGCATCAATGCATTATTGAGCAGTGAGAAGGCCTTTCCTTCTTCCAAACAACAGCTTTAGAAAGTGAAATCATTGGCATGATGGTTAGTCTTCATCAGCTTGATGGGGTTCAGAAACACTGTAGAAGCAAATCTCTAGGCATGCCTGTGTGGGATACCCTGAAGTGGGAAAACCCAACCTAAGAGTGAGTGGCGCCATTCCCTGAACTGAGATCCCAGACTGTGTGAAAAGGGAGAAAACAATCATAAGTATAAGTTTTCACTTTTTCTTCTGCTTCCTGACTGTGGACACCATGACCAGCCACCTCCTGCTGCCAGGCCATCGCTACTGTGGTGGCAGACTGTATCCCTTTGAACTGCAAGCCAAATGAAGCTTTCCTTTCCTAAGTTTCTTTTTGTCTGGTATTTGATCTTAACAATTAGAGAAATTAATATATGTGACTTTTTGGAACCAAAGAAAGATACACCAGTTAATTAAGAATAGAGGCAAATGTTTTCTATGTGACTAAGAATAACTATTTAAAAAAAAAAAAAGAAAACCTAGAGCTGGTGCTAAATTAATGGCAAAAACCTCAGAACTTTTCCACTAAGATTGGGAACAAGGCAAGATGTGCCCACTTATATCTGTTTTTTTTTTTTAAACATCACACAGGAAGGCCTAACTGATATTAAAAGATATTTAAAGGCAATTAAATGTATATTTATTGGGAATTTAAAACTTAAGCTATCTTTGTTTGCAAATGGCATTATAGTCTATGTAGAAATCAAATATAGTTGACAAAGAGGAAGAAGCAGGAGAAGGAAAGCAGAAGGAGGAAGAGAAGAAGAAGCTGCAACTTCAGTAGTAGCTCTGCTCTTGGATCTAGTGAGTGATTATAGCAAGGCTGCAAGATACCATATTAGTGTTGGACTTTGAAGTATAAAACACTATACCATTTATATCAGTACCTAAAACTTTAACTCCTGGATATCCATTAAATATATTTATGCATATGAAAAATTACAAAATCCAATTAAAGAAGAATTAAGTCACAAGAAGACAGTGCATGTTCACGGACATGGAGACTCAGTATTGTCAAGATGTCACTAATGCTACCTTATTTATACATTCAATACAGCTCCCTTCAAAATCACCGCAAGTTATCCTGTAAATACAGTTGCAAAAGACTAGTCTAAATTTGGATGGAGCAGTAAAAGATTAGAATTGCTCAACAGAATACTAAAAAGAAGATTGACACTACCCAACTCAGATTTACTTGAAAGCTAGAGTATAGGAGATAATACTGTATTGGTGGAAGACTAGTCAACAGATCCACGTAACTACAGTCAACGGATCATTGGCATAGAAGACAGGAAAAGGGTGGATAAGAGATGCTCTTTCCGTTGAAGGACTCGGGGGCTGAGCAAGCCATTGCTGTGGAATAGGCTAAAAGAAAGGACATAAGTATTCAGAGCCCAGAAGATATACGTCATCACGAACATGTCCAATCCCATAGACTGCATCAGCAGTGAGTCTTAATTTAAATGCTTGAGATAATAATTTGATACTAGAGGTTCATCCGTTATAACAAATGTATCACTATGCAGGAGACTATTAGTCGTGTGGGATATGATTCCAATATGTTTTCTAGAAAACACATGCCGTTAACTTAATAGTCTCCAGTGCACTGGTGTTGGAAGCAATTGGGCCATGAGACTGTGAATAGATTATTGCCACCATAGCAGCAAGCAGGAGCATATTTATTATCACTAAAGGGATCATTACAAAAAAGTGCCCACTCTCTAGCTCTTTCTCCATCTCTCTATGTCTCTCTGTGCCTTTCTCTCTGTTTGCCTCTGTCTGTCTGTCTCTATGTCTGTCTGTCTTTCTGTGTCTATGTCTCTCTGTGCCTCTTTGTCTCTCTCTGTGTCTCTGTCTCTCTCTCTCCCTTCCTTCCTTCCTATCTCTATTCTCTCCCCCTTCCCCCCTTCCTCCCAGTTCCATTATGGCATGATACAAAAAGAAGGCCCTCACCAGATATTAACTGACCCTTTGATCTGGAACATCCTTCCAACATCCAGAAGTATGAAAAAGAAATTTCTACTAATTATGCAACAGCAGTCCAAAATGAACTAAGGCAATGTGAGATATGCCATATCATGTAGAGGTAGGAGACAAATAGAGGAGTCCATCCTTAGCACTGTGACTGTAACCCAGTATAATCTTACTTCGAGACCTTTAAGCTCATCTGCAAACTCTGTCATACAAGATAGCATAGCATAGGGTCCTGGCATTAGATTGCGGATGCATTGGTAAATGGGGATTTTATTCTCTCTACCACATGTCCCTAAACAAGTTCTCATGGACAAATGATTTTTTAAAAATTCGTCATCGACACAAAGTTAGAGAAAATGAGGCCACAGCAAAGGCAGATAGACTAAAAGCAGCAGTAACTCCAAGAGGAGGACAGTAGGGCATCTAAGAGCCAGGCGCTCGCTGCGCAGCTCTCCGGAAGCGAACCTGGCATAAACTCCAGTCCTAGAAACTCGCTGGAAACAGGGACTGACTGAACCGCTTGAGAACAGTAGCTGAACCAAACAGTCTCCTTCAGCATGAGCAGGACATGACAGAGCAGGAAGGAGCCAGGTCTTAGGAGACTGAAGAACTCCTGAAACTGAGTGTCTACAGAGAGGAGAAGCTGCTTACAGACTGTTCAAGTAGGACACGACAAAGAAATTGGAGCCAGAGGGGCACTACTACAAGGGAAGAAGAGCTCAGAAAGCATAAGGCCGTCTATTAGTCATTTCGTGAAAACAACAGAACAGGAAGCTTGTGAGCCAAAATGTTTGAAAAGGCAACTCAACCCAACCCACGATTCTGAAAATACAGAAAAACTCATTTCTCTTAAAGTGAGCCACAAACAAGGATTGTGGTCCAATTCCATAAAATGTTATACTTTTTAAAAAGGAAATAAGGAGTAGAATAAAATCCTTTCAAACAACAAAAGCTCTCTAAAAGGTCATGCCATAAAACACATGAAAACTATAACCTAATATTTCTAAATGAGCCAGAAATCAATTAAGAAAATAATGGCCGTGGTAAGAGAACAGCATACATCATAATTACTGGCCTTTAAAAAAGAGAACATAGAACTCAGAAAAGAATTAGAAATGAAAGAATTTGTAATTTCAGTAGTTAATATTACTGCATCTAGAGATGGGCGGAAATTGACCCTCAAGTTCTCATCTGAATGTTAGTCACCGTACTCACTCAAGAAAAGCACCCAAACCAAATCAAGTACCGCCTAGAAGGGGTAGAAGCCTCTTGAGAGAAGTTCTTGGGGTTCCTGGGGCATAGCTCTGATTCCCACCAGTCAACATGTAGAATTTAACACATCAGAGATTCAGTATTGCACTCAAAAGATTTTTGTCATGGTGTTGGAGAAAAATCAACCCTTAATGAATGTTGCTATGGTTCTACCAAGTAATTAAATAAAAATGAGATGGGATCAAATTGTTCTGGAGAAATTGAATTGAGTCACAGAACAAAAGTGAATACTATTTGTAATTATATAAAAACACCTGCCATAAAACAAGTTAATACTAGCACTATATCTGCCATCCATTCAAATTTTATAGGAAAATATAAAAGGGAAATGTGACCCATGTATGATAAGAGGGAAATAATCGACTAAAACTGACCCAACAATTACAGAAAATTAATAGAATACTAAAGTAATTACTATCCAGGGCTATACCAGAATGATATTATATAGGCTTATAGAAGCAACTGTTCCAGTATCCATAATTAAAGAGATGTTTACCAGCCAACTACTAAATATATTCATCTTTTAAAAATTTAAATAATCATATAATTAATTTATATTTAAAGGAAAGGTCCTATATACTAAGACTCATGATTTACTGGTTATTTTTGCTTTATTTTAGGATAACCTGTGATTCTGGGGTTATTTATGGTTATTCTATTACAAAGTGAAGGTCCTATATAATATGTGCTGCCACTCTGCATCTCTTCCCAATATGAATTTATTGATGGCATGTTGGTAATTTAAAAATAGTTATCAATGGATTATCTAAAGTATGTGTGATAAATCAAGGCTATACTCTTTTATTCCCAAAGAAGGTGACCCTAAACATTTTCTAGCACACTAAAAGTTGGAGTATTCTTGTTGTTCAAGAAACTAAAGAAAACATAGAATGTGTTAAGTAGAAACATAGCAAATCTGAAAAGCGAGTTAAAGACCACCCCAGCTGGTTTTTAAAATGAACTTCAAAGTAAAGATAAGTGAGCTAGAAAACTGAGCACTAGAAATTAGCCAAAATAAAGCACATGGAGAACAGACTTTAAAACCAGTATCTGAATTGCATAATATACATATAATTAAATTACGCAAGTAATATAAAAAGAAAAAGTACTTTTGAAATTAATATAAAGGGAAAAGTACTTTTGAAAAATGGTCAAGAATTTGCCAAGATTTGCTAAAAATGAAAACTACAGGTCACAGAATCTCAATGATTCCAAATACATGAAACAAAAGCACATAAAAGTATATAATAAAGAAACTGCTTAAATCCATAAATAAAGAGTCAGAATCCTAAAACACCCTACATGGCATACAGAGGAACAGAGTGTCATTAGAAACAATGTAAGCTCAGTAACAGAACAACAATGTTAAAGAACTGAAAATGCTTTCAATCTAGAATCATATAAAAAGTAAAACAATAGCTTGAAAATCAGGTGATATAACAATATTCAAAAATAAAAAGGTGAAAGAATCATAATTAGATAATAAAAATGATAAATAATCAAAAATAAATTAATGAATAAGTAAATGTAATAAAATACAAATATTTTTAAAAGAATTAAGAATATTAGAAATTATAACCATTTGAGCACATAAAAGGTTACCCTTAACCCTATTTAAATTCCCTTAAAATCTCATTGAAGATTTAAACTTAAAAGAGCAGTATATCATAAAGCTTATAACATATATAGAAGTAAAATAATATCAAAATTCTCTAGAAGGGGATGAAATATACAGGTATGAGGTTCTCACAGTATGTGAATTGTGATATAATTCCATCTGAAGTTAAACAGTTATATTTAAAGGCATGTCCTATAAAATATGAACCATTCTCAAAGGAATAAAAGAGACAAAGAAACAAACAAACAAACAAACAAAGGAAAAAACAGAAAAGTGGGATTATGGTTAAGAAACTATCAAGGAAGATTAAATATAATCATAAACAACAACTAATGCAAAAGATGGCATAAAAGGGAATAAAACTCAGATTGAACCTGCCCCTAGGGGCATTGCTGTGTCACACGTACATCAGTAGGTGGCAGATAGGAGAGAGGCTATGTCTACATTCAGTGTTCTGACCTATGAACATCTGAATGAATAGTAGCCAGCATTCCCTGAAAAACGCACATCTGCTGCCTCTAACAGTTTGGTGTCAGGGGTCCTAGGCAGAGAGCTAGCCTGTAACAACCACCAGTCCAGCACCAGGCAAGCACCAGATGGGCTCCAAGAACAGGAAGCAAGCTAGAGACTACAAGGACCCTGCCTGACACCATGGACCCCAGGGAAATGGCCACTCTGGAGAGCTGGGTAAGGAGCAAGCCCGAGACAACCACCAGACTGGTACCATGGGGCCTGGACAGGGAGCTAGCCTGAGATGAATACCAGTCTGGTGCCGCAGGCCTAGGGGTCACAGGGAGGTGACCCCTGCTAGGAGTCATAATTTACAGTCCACAAGTGGAGCATAGCACTCCTGAGACCACTCCAGAGACAAGCCCAGACTACTCAGAGACCCCAGGCACCACTAAGATGACAAGTAAGTGGTGGAGAAATGGAAGAGAAAGAGAAACAGAAGGATGTGGGCACAATGAAGAGAGACAGAACTGGAGACTTGAGGGTAGTGAGGAACAGCCAGATATGAATAGCCAGTGATGCCACCTAGAATCATGGTGGGGTCCTGGCCTTTGTTGCCATGAGGGGCCAGACCTGGATTCATTGTCCTACAGTAGCAGAAGTCTGTTGCCATCAAAAGTTAGGTGGGTATCCCTGGTCTGGGCTGCTACTCAGGGACATGTTAATGTCAGGGCTGTGCAGAACTGGCCCACCCCCAACCTGGGCATCTTGGGAGAACTAACCCTTGAGGCATGACAGCAGAAGAGCTGACCCTACCCCTAGCCAGCCACAATACTCAGGAGAGCAGGCCCTGCACATTTAGGGAGTTGCAAGTGATTTGGCCCCAAAGATGTGAGCTTGGGAGAGCTATCCCTACCATTCTCTGTGGCATTGGCAAGGGAGAAATGCCCTCCACTCTCTTTTGCCCTCGCCACAGGTAGCAGGCAGGAGAGGTGGCTCAGATGGAGTCATGAGAGCAGCAGAACTGGCCCAGCCCCTTACCTGCTGCACCACTTGGGAGAACAGGCCCTGCACCTTACCTGGGTAGCACAGAAAAGCTGGCCCTGGATAAGGGGGTTGCAGGCCCAGAACCAGGACTTTGAATTGGCCCACCCCAACATCTACCCCACAGATGAACTGCTGGAGTGCATGAAAAGGCCAGTTCTACAGACCCAAAACTGCAGATCTCCATGACACATGGCAACAACAGGCTATCTGAAAGGAGTCCCAACAAGGCTCCAGTATTGACAAAGTAGCAGAAGCCAGAGACCTCATACCAGACCAAGGAATCATTGTAATGAATATTTGGAAGCAAAAACGTGTGGACAAAAGGGAATATTGTGGGACACACTGTGACACACTACAGCTTCCACAGTGAGATTTTTTTTTCCTCTGTTGGGAGAGGTTGCAAGGGTGGAGGGTAGGTCTTAGGGGAGGTAGGAGATGAATGGGAACAGGCTGCATGATGTGAAATTCAAACACACACACACACACACAAAGAAAAACAAAAACAAAAATCAGATTGAACAAATCCACAACATACAACACATCAGTTCATACCCAACTACCTCAGTAATCACAATAATTGTGAACTGTGTAAATAACCCATGGTAGAGATAAATATCATCAATCTGATTTTAAAATTCAGACTCAAGTATTCAAAATACAAAGAATTTGTTTCAAATAGAAATACTAGTAAGTTAAAAATAAAAGAAGAAAATAGGAGAAACTAGGGGGAGCTGTTGGGGGGAAAAAGATATACCTTAAACTAAAAAAAAGGGTAGAGGATGGGGGGGTTAAGGGGAAAGAGGGTGGAAGGGTGGGACTGGAGGGGGGGAGTAAGGAGGAGATTGTGATCAAGATATAACTTGAAGAAATAAAAAATAAATTATATAAAAACTGGAATGGATACATTAATATCACACAATGTTGTTTTCAGATGAAAAAGAATCACCCAGAATAAAGTTTGTTTCATAATCATTAAGAAATCATTTTTTCTAATGAACACAACAATTTAAATGATTACATTAATAACACAGCTTTAAAATAAATATCATGAAAGCCATAGATCTACAGAACAGGCCAAGATTTTAACACAGATGTCTTAATAATGGAGTTGACATGCAGAAAGAAAATTCACAATTCTATGACAGACTCAAATAAAATTTGAACCAACCTGGGCAAATTGACCTTTAGAAGATGCTCCAATCAGGGCTAGAGAGATGGCTCAGCAGTTAAAAGCATTTGTTGCTCTGAGAGGGCCAAGTTAGATTCCTAGAATCTACACAGCAACTTGTAACCATCTGTAATTCCAGTTCCAGCGGACATGACCCTCTCTTTTGGCTTCTGCAGGAATCAAGCATACTTGTAATGTACAGATATGTATGAGTGTAAAACACCCATGGGCATACAATAAAGATTTTGAAAAGGAAAGAGAAAACACTTCAAGGAGTTCTACATATGTTCCATGTATCTTCAGTGGTACATACAGTATTTACATGCATACTAACCTAGGTTTAATGAACATAAAAAGTTTTGAATCATACAAAGTATCTTTGAAACCGCAACAGAAATAAACTAGAAGTGAAACACAGTAACTATAGAACAGAAAACTATATAACAGAAATATATCTAAACAAACTATGAACTAAAGAAGAAATTGAAAAGGAACTTAATGTGTATTTTAGCTTTGTGATAGTGGGGGAAAAAAGACTTTAAATTTATGAGATGCAGGCAGATGCTGAGTCTAGATCCAGCACATTGAGTTGGTTCACCCCAACATACACACTATGTGTGAACTGCTGGAGCATGTGGATGAACTGCTGGTCCTATAGAACTAGATGTCATTAATAAGTAGGCTGGTCCTAGGCATCCAGCATAGACTGTTGCAGCTGCAGCCCAGGCTTCTTGCTCTGCTGGGAGAGTTCAGGGCAGTGGTGACTCCTGCAGGCTACAAGCACAAAGTGCCCTACAAACCCCAGTGTAGCAGCCAGGAGCTCACACAGAACCTTCCTCCATGCCCTGCCTAGTCACAACACCCTGGCTCTGGATAGCAACTAAATATCCAAGAGGAGTCTCAGCAACGTCCAATATTCATGGTGCTTCAGAAACCAGAAACCTTGAACCAGACCAACAACACCTTACAATAAATATTTGCACGTAATCCTATTTGGAGGTGGGGAAAATACACTGCGTGACATACTGCAGTTTCCAATGCTACTATGACAAACGGATATGTAGTGGAGAGATAGGAAAGATAAAAAAAAACAGAGCGCTCGGTGTGCAGTGGAGAGAGGAAGAACTAGAGACACGACAGTGGTGACAGGTGTGAGAGAAGGTTGTGGTGGTAGTGTGCAGCCACTGGAGTTTGTGCAGACTCAACCCCCAAACACACTGCCCAAGCCCAGCGATCACCCAGGCTCTGAGCAACAACAGGATGCCCTAGGTGAAAAATGGTTCATTTTCTGGAGTGAACCCCCTCGAAAGACCTCTATGCTCTGTGCTACCTCTGAAGGCCATGTTGGTATCTGTGGTCCGCTGCTCCAAGCTGTATTGAAGTCCAAGGTTCAAGTGGATGTTTATGGTCTAGGCTGCCAGTGGAGACCAGGTGGATGTGCAAGGCCCATGCTACTGCCAGAGGCCAGTTGGATGTCTATAGTCTGAACTACCACAGGAGGCCATATTAGTGTCCATGGTTTGCTCTGCTACTGGGGGCCATATTGATGAGAGTGGCCTGTTCAGCTATCTGAGGTCATGTTGATGTCCCTGGGCTGTGCTGCCTAGGACCATATTGGGGTCTGCGGTCCTGCTGCAGCTGGGGTTTGTGTTGATGTCAATGGCCTGTGTGACCACCGAGAGTCTTGCAGATGTCCATGGTCCATGCTGCAGCAGAGGGCTGTGATGTTGTCCATGGTCTGTACTGCCACTGGAGACCATGCTGTGGTCTGTGGCATGTGCTGAGGCTGGAGACCATGTGGAGGCCCATGATCCCTGCTCCTGCCAGCTACAAAGGGCAAGGAAGTTACTTTTGCAATGGTATTGATTACTTCAGACTCACAGTTGAGAAAAAAGGACATGAAAGGCTTCCGTTACCACCCCTCCCCCCAAAATATAACAGCCTGGACAGGAAGTCATCGAAGTGGACTCTTTTTTTTTTTTTTTTTTTTTT
>CAJQZJ010035392.1:83974-102101 GCA_907164525.1 Lophiomys imhausi | reverse complement strand
TTTTTTTTTTTTTTTTTTAGTTTAAGGTATTTATTTTTCCCCCCAAAAGCTCTCCCTTTCAGTCCAAATAATGGTTCTTTTTCTTATAACTATAAATACAATACAAAACAACAGAAATAAATAGGCCACGATTATAAGAGTTATATGGCTTAGCATACATTCCCAATGTCCAGTCCATATGTATTTGGCACCTGACTTTAACATTCTACTATCTAACCATCTCCATGAGTATAAAGTTCTATATCTAACTCAGCTTTCACACTAACTTGCCTCATAATTTTAAAAATATCTTCTTAGATCCAAAACACCCTCTTGATTCCTAAACAACTCAAAATTTAACTATGAGACTCTAGCTATCTATTCTTCAACCACCTCAGAGACCTGAGAGGGATAAATATATCTGATTTTATAGGAAGTACAGGGCCTGCAGCTTCCAAAACTAAAAAATGACATACCAGTGGCTGCCTGGACAGTTCCCATTTTCTCTCCATACATTACAGCATCAATCTTCAGCCATTTGGCCCCATTTCTCTGACAGACATTGGTTTTAGAGCAGGAATTATGAAGGACTTACCTACCCTGTCTTGGCAGAGCTAGGCTGTCGACTTACCTGCTTCCAAGTTTTGTCCTTTTTGGACAGAAGTCTGTCTACAGTTGAAGCAAGTGGTTTTTCTTGCCAAGAGAATGGCTTACCACCAATTTAATCATCTCCCACTGGAGATTCTTCGATGCTCATCTTCTACTTGGAGTAATATAGGGGGTGCTGTCAGGAGCTGACATGTCTCGATATCAAAAAATCTTAAGTTAAGAAAACATCTTTGAATGCCATATTCTGCAGATCTCTTGAGGTTTTTGAAGATGCCCTATCTATCTCTTATATTTAGGTAAGCAAATATTGCTTGTCTCTTAGCAACTTGATTTCTGAGTAGCTTAGAAAATAACTGTGATAGACTGTCATAGTAACTAACAAAATGACACGTTTTCATGACTATTAGTTTCCGTTTCTTAATTATCCTAAACAGTTTATGTCGGTTGGTAGCGAGAGGTCAAAACTTGACATTTCATTTTTAAGTATTACTACAAACAATACCTTTAAGAAGCGTTACCCTTAATTTTGTATCAATATACAAAGATCAATACCAATGTGGCCAAATATAATCTTAATTTTGTATCAATATACAAAGATCAGTACCGATGTAGCCCAATACAATCTTAATTTTACATTAATATACTAGGGTCAATACCATTGTGGCCAAATATAATCTTAATTTTGTATCAATATACAAAGATCAATACCGATGTAGCCCTATACAATCTTAAATTTGCATTAATATACAATGATCAATACCAATTTAGCCAAATATAATATTAATTTTGTATCAGTATACAAAGGTATAAAGCTATATTCAATAATCTGTCCTTTTTTCTTGTTCTTTCCTATACTATGTCTATGTCCCATTTTTCTCAAGTCTGTTCACTCCTATATAGGAGAGAAAGGAGGATACAGAAAAGCAAAAGAGAGAAGTCCCTGGGTCTAACCTCCAAAACCCATTTAACAAGACCATTTAACAGCTTGTAGTCTTTTCCCCTAAATAACAAAATTTTCTATTATCTATCAAATAACCAAAGGGGGAGAACACCCTCCCCACCTTCTGGGGATGGGACGTTGTTCTCTTAAAATGACTTCCTGCTGATTTGGGACGTAGTAAACCTGTTTGGGGCCCAAATAAGAATGGAAAAATGGTTAAAAATGTTAATAGAATCATTTGATGTTCAGTCCCTTTGTGCTCAACTATTTAGATGTCCTACGAAGTTCATAGACAGAAGCTGATCTTCAGAACTTTACTGAAGATCTGGCTGGAGTAGTCTGTGGAGCTGAACGATCTTAGCGATTTTGAGTTGTTGTGGTTATAGACTTTTGAGGAAACTGCTATTGAAGAAGTCTGCAAGGCTGGATCATCTGGGCCACTCGTCTTCTTTGGTGTCTGATCTGTTTTCTGCTGAGGTTTCCGTTGTCCAGTTGTCCCTGGATTCCTTGAATGGATGCTTTAAATCTCCTGGAAAGATAAGAACAGAGCCCTGCCCTAATCCTAACTCTGGGACAATTATCTTTTTTTGGGGGGTCAGGTAATATTTTTCCTGGAGCAAATTTGGTTTTTTGATAATATATAAAGTATTACCTTTCGATCCAGATTAAAGAAGAAATTATTTTGATATTTTGGAGCTAAACAAACCTTTAGTGTATATATTTTGAGATCTCAAAGGACAATTTGTTTGAATTGCAGCCTGCCTTTTGTAAGTAGCTTTTAAACTTAAATCTTTCCAAATCCTATGTGCCTGTCTCTGCATTCTAAATTTTGGGATCAAAGACATGTGGTTTCCAACTGATGGGATTAAAGATGTGCTCCTCCACCCCTGGATCAAAGTTTTTCTCTGTTTAGAGCTTGTTTTGTATCAGGTGGCCTTGAGCTCAGAGATCTGCCTGTTTCTGTCTCTAGTGTGTTGGGATTAAGGGTGTATTCTTCCCCAATGATGTGACTAAGGGTGTGCACCATCACCACCCTGTTTCTTGTAACTCTAGAATTTATAAGACAACTAACTCTATAGTGATCCTCCTGTCTCTGCTGGAGGTAAAGGCATGGGCTAACACCATGCATTATTTTACCTTAGCTCTAAGTTTTTTCAACTCCTGGAGGTTTGTAAAACCAGGTGAAATTATTTACAGTGTTTTAAACCTGTTACCTGCTTTTTAATGCCAAACCATGGAAATAGCCTATACCTCTACAAAAAAAACCAAACAACAAAAAAAAACTTTTAAGCTGCTATCAAGTTTGTGTAATCTCTGTAGCCACCTGCAGTTTAACATTCTAATATGAAATTAAGGCCATTTTCTTTTCATGCCAGTAAGGTAAATTATAGTTTGAAAATTTTATATTGTATTTTTATTATATTTTTAAGCTTATCAATTCTTTTCTTAAAATAGTATTATTTATTTCTAGAACATAGTTTCCTCCCTCCTCCCCTCTTGGCCCCTCCCTTCATCTCTCCTTCCCTCCCTCTCTCCTTCCCTCCCTCCCTCCCTCCCTTCCTCCCTCCCTCCCTCCTTGTTCCTCTACTTGGTACTCTCCTTCTCCTCAGATGAGGTGGGTCCTCACATATCATACTCCCTCAGATCTTGCGTCATGTGACGCCCAAGAGCTTACACTCGTACTGGAGCTTGATAAGGCACACCATCTGGGGTGTGGGGTTCCACTAACCTGCAGCAGATTCCATGACTCACTGGTGGGTAGAATTTTTCCTAGGATAGATATGCTAGGTTCCTGTCTATTTGGGTGTGTGGGTTGTAGGATAGTTATCCTCTGATGTATGGTTAATATCCATTTGTAAGGGAATACATACCATGTTTATCTTTCTGGGACTGCGTCAGCTCACTTAGGATGAGCTTTTCAAGTTCCATCCATTTGGTTTTGAATTGCATGATTTTCTCATTTCTGATAGCTGTGTAGTATTCCATTGTGTATATGTACCACAGTTTTTTTATCCATTCTTCAGTTGATGGACATCTGGGTTGTTTCCAGTTTCTGGCTATTACAAATAAAGCTGCTATGAACATTGTTGAGGCAATGTCCTTTTGGTTTCTTTTCAGATCTTTTGGATATATGCCCAAGAGGGGTATGGCTGGGTCTTGAGGTAGATTTATTCCCAATTTTCTAAGATATCTCCAGATTGATTTCCAAAGTGGTTGCACAAGTTTGCAGTCCCACCAGCAATGGGGGAGTGTTCCCCTTTCTCTACATCCTCGCCAGCATGTGCTATCATTTGAGTTTTTGATCTTAGCCATTCTGACAGGTGTGAGATGGAATCTCAGAGTTGTTTTAAGTTGCATTTCCCTGATAACCAAAGATGTTGAACATTTCCTCAAATGCCTCTCAGCCTTTAGAGATTCCTCTTCTGTGAATTCTTGGTTTAGCTCTGTACCCCATTTATTGATGGGGTTATTTGATTTTTTGGTGTTTAATTTCTTCAGTTCTTTATATATTTTGGATATTAGCCCTCTGTCAGATGTTGGGTTGGTGAAGATCCTTTCCCACTCTGTAGGCTGCTGTTTTGTTCTAAGGACAGTGTCCTTTGCCTTACAGAAGCTTTTCAATTTTATAAGGTCCCATTTATTGATTGTTTGTTTTAGTGCCTGAGCTATTGGTGTTCTATTCAGGAAGTTGCTACCAGTGCCAATGATTTCAAGGCTTTTTCCCACTTTCTCTTCTATTAATGTTAGTGTGTCTGGATTTATGTTGAGGTCCTTGATCCACTTAGACTTAAGTTTTGTACAGGGTGATAAGTATGGATCTATTTGCATTCTTCTACATGTTGACATCCAGTTAGACCAGCACCATTTATTGAAGATGCTTTCCTTTTTCCATTGTATGTTTTTGGCTTCTTTATCAAAAATTAAGTGACCATAGATGTGTGGGTTTATTTCTGGGTCTTCAATTCGATTCCATTGGTCAACTGGTCTGTTTCTATACCAGTACCATGCTGTTTTTATTACTATTGCCCTGTAGTACAGCTTGAAATCCGGGATGGTGATACCTCCAGATGTTCTGTTATTGTACATGATTGATTTAGCTATTCTGGGTCTTTTGTTATTCCATATGAAGTTGAGAATTGTTTTTTCCAGATCTGTAAAAAATTGAGTTGGTATTTGGATAGGAATTGCATTGAATCTGTATATTGCTTTTGGTAAGATTGCCATTTTTATTATGTTGATCCTACCTATCCATGAACAAAGGAGATCTTTCCATCTCCTGATATCTTCTTCAATTACTTTCTTCAGGGTCTTGAAGTTCTTATCATACAGGTCTTTCACTTGCTTGGTTAGAGTTACCCCAAGGTATTTTATATTATTTGTGGCTATTGTGAAGGGTGTTGATTCCCTTATTTCTTTCTCAGCCCATTTATCTTTTGTGTAAAGAAGGGCTACTGATTTTTTTGAATTGATTTTGTATCCGGCCACCTTGCTGAAGGAGTTTATCAGCTGTAGAAGTTCTCTGGTGGAATTTTTGGGGTCACTGATGTATACTATCATATCATCTGCAAATAGGGATACTTTGACTTCTTCCTTTCCAATTTGTATCCCCTTGATCTCTTTTAGTTGTCTTATTGCTCTAGCTAAAACTTCAAGTACTATGTTGAAGAGATATGGAGAGAGTGGGCAGCCTTGCCTTGTCCCTGATTTTAGAGGAAATGCTTTAAGTTTCTCTCCATTTAGTTTGATGTTGGCTATTGGCTTGCTGTAAATTGCTTTTATTATTTTTAAGTATGGTCCTTGTATGCCTGATCTCTCTAAGACTTTTATCATGAAAGGGTGCTGTATTTTGTCAAAAGCTTTTTCAGCATCCAATGAGATGATCATGTGGTTCTTTTCTTTCAGCTTGTTTATGTGGTGGATTACATTGATGGATTTTCTAATGTTGAACCACCCCTGCATCCCTGGGATGAAGCCTACTTGATCATGGTGTATGATACTTTTGATGTGATCTTTGATCCGGTTTGCAAGTATTTTATTAAGTATCTTTGCATCCATGTTCATAAGGGAAATTGGTCTGAAATTTTCTTTCTTTGTTGGGTCTTTGTGAGGTTTAGGTATCAGGGTAACTGTGGCCTCATAGAATGTGTTTGGCAGTATTCCTTCTGTTTCTATGTTGTGGAAGAGTTTGAAGAATATTGGTGTTAGCTCTTCTTTGAATGTCTGGTAGAATTCTGTGCTGAAACCATCTGGGCCTGGGCTTTTTTTTGGTTGGAAGACGTCTAATGACTTCTTCTATTTCCTTAAGGGTTATAGGACTGTTTAATTTGTTTACCTGTTCTTGATTTAGCCTTGGTAGGTGGAATCTATCAAGAAAATTGTCCATTTCATTTAGATTTTCCAATTTTGTGGAGTACAAGTTTTTGAAGTAAGACCTAACGATTCTTTGGATTTCCTCAATGTCTGTTGTTATTTCCCCCTTTTCATTTCTGATTTTGTTGATTTGGGTATTTTCCCTCTGCCTTTTAGTTAGTTTAGCTAAGGGCTTGTCTATTTTGTTGATTTTCTCAAAGAACCAGCTCTTGGTTTTGTCGATTCTTTGTATTGTTCTTTTTGTTTCTAAGTTGTTGATTTCAGCCCTGAGTTTGATAATTTCCTCTCGTCTGCTCCTCTTGGGAGTGTTAGCTTCTTTTTGTTCTAGCTCTTTCAGGTGTTCTTTTAGGTGGCTAGTATAGGAATTCTCCAGTTTCTTTTTGAAGGCACTTAGAGCTATAAACTTTCCTCTTAGCACTGCTTTCAATGTGTCCCATAAGTTTGGGTATGTTGTGCCTTCATTTTCATTGAGTTCTAAGAAGATTTTAATTTCTTTTTTTATTTCTTCCCTGACCCAGAGGTCATTGAGGAGAGAATTGTTCAGTTTCCATGTTTTTGCAAGCACTCTGTTGTTTTTGTTACTGTTGAAGCCTAGCTTTATTCCATGATGGTCTGATAAGTTACAAGGAGTGATTTCAATTTTCTTGTATCTGTTGAGGCTTGCTTTGTGACCAACTATATGGTCGATTTTGGAGAAGGTTCCGTGAGGTGCCGAGAAGAAAGTGTGTTCTTTTGTTTTTGGGTGAAATGTTCTGTAGATATCAATTAGGTCCATTTGATTCATGACATCTGTGAGGTTCATTATTTCTCTGTTTGGTTTCTGCATTGTTGATCTGTCCATTGGTGAGAGTGGTGTGTTGAAGTCTCCCACTATTAATGTGTGAGGTTCAATGTGGGATTTGAGCTTCAGTAGTGTTTCTTTAATGAATGTGGGTGGTCTTACATTTGGGGCATAGATGTTTAGTATTGAAATTTCATCTTGGTGGATTTTTCCTTTGATGAGTATATAGTGTCCTTCCCCATCTCTTTTGATTAATGTTGGTTGAAAATCCAATTTGTTGCATACTAGAATTGCTACTCCAGCTTTTTTCTTGGATCCATTTGCTTGGTATATCTTTTTCCAGCCCTTTACTTGGAGATAATGTCTATATTTTTTGCTGAGGTGTGTTTCTTGTAAACAGCAGAATGTGGGATTCTGTTTTCGCATCCATTCTGCTAGCCTGTGCCTTTTTATTGGGGAATTGAGTCCATTGATGTTGAGAGATATTAATGACCAGTGATTGTTACTTCCTGCCATCTTGATGTTGGTAGAAATATTGTGTGAGTGAGCTTCTTTCCTTTTGTTTTTGCTGCAGGCATGCTATTTGCTTCCTGTGCTTTCTTGTGTGTAGTTAACCTCTTTGGGTTGAAGTTTTCCTTCTAACATCTTCTGTAGAGCTGGATTTGTGTATAGATATTGTTTGAATTTAGCTTTGTCATGGAATATCTTGTTTTCTCCATCTATGTTGATTGACAGTTTTGCAGGGAATAGTAGTCTGGCCTGGCATTTGTGGTTTTTTAGGGTCTGCAAGATGTCTGTCCAGGCCCTTCTGGCTTTTAGAGTCTCTGAAGAAAAGTCAGGTGTGATTCTGATAGGTTTGCCATTATATGTTACTTGACCCTTTTCCCTAGCAGCTTTTAAAATTCTTTCTTTGTTCTGTACATTTAGTGTTTTGATTATTATGTGGCGGGAAGATTTTCTTTTCTGGTCTAATCTATTTGGCGTTCTGTAAGCTTCTTGTACAGTTATAGGCATCTCTTTTTTTAGATTTGGGAAATTCTCTTCAATGATTTTGTTGAAGATATTTTCTGGTCCATGGAGGTGGGACTCTTCTCTTTCTTCTATTCCTATTATTCTGAGATTCTGTCTTTTCATTGTGTCCTTGATTTCCTGAAGGTTTTGTGTCAGGACTTTTTTAGATTTGACATTTTCTTTGACAGATGTATCCATTTCTTCAATTTTATCCTCTGAGCCTGAAATTCTTTCTTCCATCTCTTGTATTCTGTTGGTGATGCTAGTGTCTGTAGTTCCGATTCTTTTCTTAAGGTTTTCCAGTTCTATGGATGTCTCAGATTGGATTTTCTTCATTGCTTCAACTTCCCTTTTCAGGTCTTCCATTCCTTTAAGTGCTTTATTCATTTCTATCACCTCCTTTGCAGTACTTTGTTGTTGCTCTCTGAGGTATTTGATTTCCTCCCTTAGGCCTTCTATTATTAATATAAGCGTAGGATTAAGGTAATTTTCCTTTGCTTCAATTGGGTTCAGTTGTCCAGAGTTGTCTGTAGCATTATTGCTAGGATCTGGAAACATCCTATTGTTTTGGTTTTTTTTTACCATGTTCTTGCGCTGACCTTTTGTCATCAGATGGACCCAGGTGTTATCTGTTTGTTTCTTTTGTTACCTGACCTTGGTGCTCAGGAAAACTCCCTGCCCTGGGGGTTGGCTGATCCTGAGATCCTGGTGTTTACCTCCAGATGGCGGGCAGATTCCTGTAATAGACTGACTGGCTCTTGGAGAGGAGGGTGGCTGCTGCTCTCCTCAACTGCTTGTGACCCAATTGGACCAATATAGAGGGGATTGGAGTGGGGAGAGGGCTAGCCTCTGAGGACCTGGGAGCTGACAGGTCTCCTCAGAAAGGCAGGTAGAGCTGTGGTTGGGTCTGTGTTCTCCTCTCACTGATCCAGTCGTTCTGGCTCCCCAGCTGGGCTGACTATGCAGGCAGGGAGCTCCATCCACAACAGATGCCGGCCTCAGTGCGCCTGTTGCTGACTGCCTCAGATGCTTGGGTGCTAGGGTGAGTGACCCACCCGCCCCAGTATTTGTGGAGAACACACTGTCCCGGGCTCTGTTTGCAGGCAGTCTTGGCTCCTAATTGCTTTGCTGTGACTTGGTTAGGTCTCTGCCTCTCCGCTACAGTGCACACTGTGCCACCATGTTGGAAACTTCGGAAAAAAAATAATCTCACTTACCTTTGCTCTTGTGGTGCGTCTCGAGTGCAGGCTGGATATCAGGCAGACAGGCGGGGCCGCTGGTCTGTGGCTGGAGCCGTGGGCTGGATCCACTCCCGGGCTAGATCTCTAGCCAGAGCTCCTCTCCAGACTGGTGACGGAGCTGGCTGATCTCAGGGTTGTGTTCCCGGGAACTGCGTGGGCTCGTTTACCTGGTGACCGCTCTCAATGTTCGCTGTGGGCATTCAGACACCGTCTGTGTTTCACTGTAGGCTAGGGGACCTCACATTCACTCCACAATGACTAATCTCATTCACCTACTACTCAGATGCACTGCTCTATGGTCGGCACCATCTTGGATCCTCGAAGTGGACTCTTATAAATTGTGATAAGGATGCTGAAGTTAGCTCTCCATCATTGATGGTTTCTGGTGGGGTGTGGGTGGGGAAGGACTCAGTTTTCTTTAAGGGCCTGACCACTGGGAGTTTGACCATGCTCTACTGAGTATATGAGCTACACAAATTGGACTTATTTCTTTTCTTTCTTCTTTTTTTTTGGGGGGGGTAAGAATGGTGGGGGGGGGCTGACCTGGGAAGACTTGGAAGGGTGATTGGGATGCATGATGTGAGATTCCCAAATAATCAATAAAAATCTTACGATGGAAAAAACATTTATGAGATGCAGCCAAACAAGGATATTTTTATAAAAATTCTTTCATTATAAAATTACCAAAGCTTAGATTAAATGGTTTCATTTTCCACTTCAGCCTATCATACTATAAGAAAAAGGGGAAATCAAACCCATTCTATTAATAATACATAAATAATAAAATGGAACAAAAACTACTAAAATATATAAGAGAAATGTAATTATTAAATGAAAAAGCAATTAAAGATAATAATAAAATTTACAAATTTTAGTCACACTGTTCAATAAAATAAGAGTGAAAGGGAAAAAATTCTCAATATTAAAAGTGAAAGAGCTGGCTTCATAGATACAAAGATGAAGAGGAATGTTATGAATTACTTAGGAGCAGTAAGTTTGACAGAACAGATGTTGCAGACCAATTTCTTGAAAAGCACAAACTTAAGGTTCACTCAAGAATCTTACATTTTTGAAGAAATAAAATTGAATGGAAATAAAGAAATAAAAAATTGAATATACATGTTAATTTTTAGAGTCATCTTAATGACTTATTATAGATATTTTATTAGTTCTTTGAGAATTTTGTACAATATGTTTTGATCATGTCCTCCTCCTCCACAAAATCCTCCAGGATGCATGCCCCTTCTCTACCAAATCAAGTCCATGTCCTCTTTTTTTCTACAGTAGAAGGCCACACATCCTAGAATATATGAGCTAACCAAATTGGAACTTGATGGATGTTAGAAAGAAAGAAAGAAAGAAAGAAAGAAAGAAAGAGAGAGAGAGAGAGAGAGAGAGAGAGAAAGAAAGAAAGAAAGAAAGAAAGAAAGAAAGAAAGAAAGAAAGAGAGAAAGAAACAAGGAAGAAAGGAAGGAAAGAAAAGACCAATTTAAAATTTTAATTTATACTTCAAAATCTTTTTACTGAAGAAAATCCACCCCACATGTTTTACTGATAAATTACATCAAACACTTAAGAAAAAGATAATACTAATTTTATAAAACTCTTCCAGAAATCAAGTAGGAAAAGATATTCCTATTTTATTAGCTGAGGTCATTCTACCCTAATTTTGCATATAGTCAAAACCATTTTTAGAAGGTAAATTACATATAAATGTCCATCAAGAGCATACATACACAAACGTTTATCAAGTTGAATCTCACAAAATGAAAAGAAGATCACATGACCCCAAATGTAAGGTTGATTTAGGGTTTGAAAGCCAATCAATGTAACTTACTATGCTAACAAAATAAAATTGAAAAACTATATGTAATTTCAAGAGGCAGAAAAGGTATTTGATGAAATTCAAATTGTTCTTGACTTCCAGTGGAGGAATTGGGACATCAACCCATCCACAAAACCTTTGGTCTATAATGTGTCTTGCCTACAAAATGCGCTGCAGTAAAGATGGCAGAGAAATTGTGGGAGTGGCCAATCAACAACTGCTCCAGCTTGAGACCAATGCCATGAGAGGAATCCTAACACTGAATAGAGGGCCAGGAACCAGAGGCTGGATAGCCCAGAGACCAAGAAGAGAAGTAAACACAACTGGCAAAAAAAAGTCAATAAATGATTGCTAATAATATTCTGCTATACTTATAGACTGATGCCTAGCTAGCTGTCAGCAGAGAGGCTTCACCCAGCAACTGATGGAAACAGGTGCAGAGACCCACAGCCAAACTAAGGCAGAGCTTGGGTGACACTGCAGAAGATGGGAAAGAAGGATTGCAAGAGCCAGAGGGGTCAAGGACACCACAAGAAAACCCACAACATTAAGTAACCTGGGCTCATAGGTGCTTAACAGAGACTGAGCTGCCAACCACGGAGCGTAAATGGGACTGACCTAGGCCCTCTGCACATATGTTACAGTTATGTAGGTTGGTCTTCTTGTAGGAGTCCTAACAGAGGGACCAAGGACTGTCTCTGATTTTGTTGCCTGCATTTGTGATCCTTTCCTCCTACTGAGTTGCCTCATCTAACCTTAATAGAAGAGGAGGTGCCTAATCTTACTGCAACTTGATATGCCATTACTGTTTAATATTCATGGGGAAGCCTATCCTTTTGTGAAAAGAAGCAGGGGAGGAAAGTAGGGGGCGGGGGGGGGGGAGGGGGGGAACTGGGAGGAGTGGAGGGAGGGGAAACTGTGGTTAGGGTATAAATAAATAAATAAATTAATAAACAGATAAATAAATACATACATAAATACATAAAATATTTTAGAAATCGTTCGTGATAAAATGAGTAACAAATGAATTTTCTTCAAAATCTTCAAAATTCTTTCTTTCTATCTTTGAAAACCCAAAGCCAATATATTGTTTCAGAGTTTGAGAATATAGGTGTTCTCCCTTAACATTAGAAATGAAGCAAAGATGCATATTCTTACCACTTTATGCAACATCATATTAGAATTCCTGGACAAATCAATTAGACATGAAACTTATAAATCATGTCTATTAGAAAAAAATGAAAAATGAACGTATCCACCAATGATTATAATAAAATTTTAACTTTAAAAATACATAGCAAAATATACTCATGTAATAGATTTGTAAAGCAAGTAAAAATGGAGAGATAAATCATAGTCTTCAGTATTAATTAATTACATGGAAGAATTTTGTGAAATGAGGATAGTCAGGACTTCCCTAAATATGTCTTATTTCATGGATTTAACTTTGGAATCATGCACATAGTTGCAAGAAATTACAAAAACTCATTTCCAAAAATGTTAAAAGAAAATGAAATTAAAAACCTAAATATGTATCTAGCTAGTCACATAACCACACAGAGGGGAAGACCAAAGGAACTTCAGAAATAGAATGCAAATCACACTGTTGGTGGAAAGGTTGGTGGGATTGTTCTGGCTGGCATGTCTGTGTTATGGGATAGAGCAAATGAATAACTATGTGATAGCCAGTCATTCCTGCTGCAATCTAAACATTCTCAGAAATATTTGAGGAATTGAACTTCCTGTAGCCACATAACTCGGGGGAATCCAATCATTGTCATTCGAATGTTACAGAAATGCCAAGATCGGTTAGTCTGGAGAACTAGGGAACATTAAGTTACATTTGGCTTCTAAGAAAATGTGAATTTAATATCCTTGGAGGGTTTTTGTTTTGTTTCTTTTTTGTTTTGTTTTGTTTTGTTTTTAGAAATGTAATATTAGTTGAAGTAGAGTTTACTTATATGCTCATTGGAAAATTAAGTTCCACTTCTTTTGACTGTATACAGCTTAACAGGAGACTAGCTGAAGTTAAAAATGGTGTGGCAGAGGGCCTCACATGAATCCTGTCCAAGCATTGGATCAGTTAGGTCTAGTTGACCTGAGCACTAGTGAGTTGGGTAATCCCTATTTCTCTACGAGTTTTCTGACTCTGTCAAGGTTCCATTAAGGATGTCAGCTATGACCACCAACAGACCACTCATAAAGTTCAGTGGTTTGATTAGTGAATAGACCAATACACCAACAAATTTGTAACCTCAATGGAAAGATGTAAATAATATAATATGTATTCATTAGTGACATCCCAAGTCTCTAGAACAGGCTACTGCAGAACCCTGGCACAAGTATGTTTATCTAGAAGAAAAAGTAATGGGGACTATATTATTAGAGAAGATAACTGCAATAAAAATCTCAGGCCTGGAATTCTTGAACAATACCAATTTACCACAAGAGTCCAACATTGAAGGCCATGTTTGCCAGACATGGAATTCCTGGAAGGATTATCTCTGACAATGAACCGCAGTGGTGCTCAGAAAAATTTCCACATTTTGCCAAAACATGAGATGTTTGAATCCTGCATAGTCAGTCCACATTACCACAGAGCCAGATTCTAGCAACAGAGCAGTGGTAAAAAGAAGAAGAATGAAACTCTCAATCACGTTGAACCAAACTGAGACTAATGATAAAGGTCCCTGCCTCAGCCTCAGACTGTTTGGAGCAAGGAATGCATTGTGGGCAGCTCTCAGGTCTCTTCCCCAGTTATTACAGCCTCAGCATCTCCCTTCAACACTACCATCTGTGCCTGGAATGTGGAGGCCCACAGCAGTGAGTCTCCCCATCACACAAATACTGAAAAACTGAACAAAAACAGAAGCAGTAAGTAATTCACACTATCAAGCCCTGGCCTAACCTCTTAGTTAGACAGATAGATGGAATTCTATCTTTCAGATTGAAGCAATGGTTGACACCAAACATTGAAGCAGAGGTTATTCCTCCTGGTGTCCATTTATATTTAAGGTAATGTCATCCATGGTTTCCCAAGACTATCTTAGAAAAAGGACTTTTTAATTAGTTCAACCATAATTGACTCTAATATGGACCTAGATTTGTGTTGATGAAGCATAGTCCTACTTCAGTCAAGGATGTTTTGATGACAAGCAATGGCACTCAAGACCTCTTAAGGAAAAAAACATAATAGTTTAGTACATAGATTATAAGAATGTATTATGGAAGCTGGGTCCCAGTGATAAATTTGATTCCCACAAGGACTACAATTAGGTTCTAGAAATACATCTGGGAGTCAAAGCATATTGTTGGCCTCTCTAAGTTCCTCTAGTCCCTGTCCCTTCCCTCTACCTGACTCATAGAAAATGATGGTTGTACATGGAAGCCAGTCACCAACATGACCCCCAGGCATCTCCACATCCTCGTACTCATGAACTTGTAAGTCCTTGTGTGCAAAGGGAGTTAGATTTCCTTAGAGAATATGTTAGGGCTTCTGAAGGACAGTCTCTTAAAAGGAGGTATATGACTTGTGGGAACCACCTAGCAGAGTATGCATGGTCCTGGGCAACAGATGTACCTTGGGAGGACCAATGAGAAGTCACCCTGTAAGCATAATTAATGAAAGCCGGGGAAACTGAAAAAAAGGGCGTTTGGCTTGGCATTGCTTTCAGATGCCAGACACTGCCACACTTTGAAAGACTAGCTAAAGATGGGTGGAGACCAGATTGGACTGAGGCAAGGTAAAGCCTAGTTTTGGAGCTGTAAAAGCTGAGGTTCTGAAAGAAATGCAGAGAGCATTATTTACTAGCACTGTGGGGGTTTGGCAGGGCCTGCAGATGGAAGAGGCTACAACCCCAGCTTGGGTATGCCATCAGCCAGCTCTGAGAGATATGTAGACAGTGCCCTGCTGGGGACATGACTTGCAAAGCCCCAGACCTTGAGATTCACCAGGGAACCTCAAATTACCTTGAGAGCAGTGCCCTACTTAAGGGCATGGCAGGAGAGCTCAAGGAAACATTTGAGAGATGGAGGTTCAAAGTGGACATGTACCAACTGCTGGCACTGATGCCAAGAAAAGGCTGCAGAAGTCTGCATTTGACACAGGCAAGCTTGGGCTGGCACAAGAGGCATGGCTAGGAACTGCTCAAAGAAAGTTCATGAGAACTAGATGCTGAAATGCTGTTGCCATGATGGGAGCAGAGGCACCTGAGGCTATATCAATCCATGGGCCCTCAGCTGTTGAGCAAGTGGGTGAGGCATGAGATGCTAATGCTCTGAGGCCATGGACTATGAAACACTGAAAATTTAGTCAGGAGTTTCTCCCCTGTCTCGTGGCAAGGGTTGTGGCAAGGCCCAGACAAATAGAGGAGGCTGCAGCAAGGCCTCAAAGATGAAGATCTAGGTGGGGCAGCACATTATTTGCCCTGAGGGGGTTCAGCTAACTGCTGAAGCACATGGGGGTTCTGCTCCTGCTCAGTTTAGCTTTGACAGTCTTGGCTGACTGAGGAAGCCTTGAGCAAAAATAGAAGTGAGCCTGCCATAGCAAAGCCAGAGGCAGGTGACCACTGAACAACTGCTGACCAGTTGCCCTCAAAGGACCTGCACTTGAGGATTAGTATCCTTTCTAAAGTGTTAGGGTTGGTTGGGTGGTAGGTATTTATAGGTACTAATAAATACAGTTTATAATTTACATCAACACTTGTGCCTGGAGTATTGAGTGTGTGGTGAACCCTGTGATCTGCTGTCAACCCAGAATACAGGAAACATAATAATATGTAACATCCAAGGTTATGTTAAAAATAAGAGCCTTGCAACCAATTTTCTCTTTACTTTAATACAACCCAGCTTCAATATTGTGACTTGAATTTTGAAGATCTCTATATAGCAAGAAACTGATGGAGGCTCCAAGCAACAGCTGTTGAGAAACTGGAGCCCTCTGTACTGTAGTCCATGAAGATCTGAATTTGTCAGTGAGGGCTGTGAGCTTGAAAAACGGATCATGCCTCAAGCAAGCTTTCTGATGTTTCTGATGGAATGAACCACCAGTTAAAAATGTGACGGCAGGCTTGTGGAAGACCTCAGACAGAGATAGCCAAGCAACACTCAGATTCTGTGCCCACAAAAATTATTGTAGTGTTTGATGTTAAACATCATTAAGTCCTGGGATAATTTTTATGTGCAGGTTACTAATAAAGCTAACTGTAATAAATACCTAGGATGTGGGAGTGGCTTTGAGTTCAGAAGATCATGTTAAGGAAAAGTTGCTCTAAGTGTGTTTTCAGGACAAATTTGGATTTGGATAAACCTCCTGGTGAAGGCTTTTAAAAAGAAGTTAGGAACAGTGGTTCATCTTTAAAACCAATATGTTTTTTTCATTTGATCTGAGGAAAGAATGTTAGAGAAAGGGTAGTTAAGGATCAAGGTCTCTGTACCATGGAATACCATGATTGAACATTGTCATTCTCCTCCTTGGTAGTAAAGTTTTCTGACTACTAAATGTAATGGAGGTTTGTATTTCTTTGGATATGCAGTTATGTCGAGTGCATATGTAAGGATTGTGGGAGTGCTTCTGAAAAACAGACTCATAAAAGCGGCATGTAAATCAACATGATGACTGGCACCTGTGGGGAACATCTGGGAGTATTCATGGTCTTGGTCAACAGGAAGTACCTAGAGAGGAAGGGTATAAGGTTGGCCAATGAAAAAACATCCTCTTACATAATTAGAGAGTGTATAAAAGGAAGGCCTGGAAATTCATAAGGGCTTTTTTGCTTGGCATTGCTTTGTATCACTGCTCATCGCTGCTTAACTTCAAAAGATGCTAGGCAAAGGTTGCAGCTGCTGAGACTTGTGGTCTAGGTTGGACAGAGCCCGGGTGAAGGCACATTTGGATCTGTGAAAGATGCAGTGCCAGAAGAGTCTCTGACCCCAAGAGGGGGTGTGACAACTAAAGCAATGGTTGTAGTGAGTGACGTTTATAAAGGGAAATAGCAAAGACAATGGCAGGCAATGCAAAGCTTTGGCAAGAAAAGGTGCTTAAAAACTAGAAAAGATTTAGAAGATACTTCATTCACAAAGAAATAGATAGGTGTGAGGTGATGGCTCAGTAAATAACAGCACTTGCAATGCAAGCCTAATGAGTTGAGCTTGAGTCCCAGACTCTACATAAAAAGCCAGATGCAGTGACAATCATCTGTAATCCTAGGACAGTCAGCCAGAGGCTTGTAGGCCAGATACCCTAGATACCTGAGAACACAGAAACAAGAGAAACTCAGCCTCACAAATAAAGGAAAGAGAAAAATGAATCCCAAATAGTGTTCTGAATGCCCCCCTCCCCCCGGAGAACATGCCTTCATTAAAACAGTAAATAAACAATAAGATGAGGTAATCTGATTACTTATAATGCTCATTTATTCCTGGGGTTTTGAGGGTGAGATTTAAAAACTGAAGAGAATGTTTGCAGGAGCAGTGTTTGCAGCCTATCACTGAAGCAAACCAAGAATCTATTGATAGCTTCTTGAGTTTATGGTACCACATGATATCAAAGTTCAACAGGGAAAACCTGCATATGTTAGCTCCACAACCTTGTTCATTACTGAAACATGTCACTGAAGTACTTCTCACCTAATGTTTTATCATAACCCTACTTTTTCACATCGTAGGCACCCCAAAGTAATAGTATAATCCTCTTCTACAAGTGACATCAACAACGGATATTGCTTATTGTATCCTTGTGAAGTTAGTCAAGTCCCTGGTGAAGGCCCAAGGACCTAGATAAACACCTTTGGTACACAGTATCATTTAATCCTTGCAATTGTCATATAATGTGGACACTATTAATCTCTTTAGCCTGCACATGAAGAAACTCATTTGAGCCTGAGAAATATTTACAAAATTTTCTCAAGGAAGCATAGCTGGAAGATGAAAGCAATGGACTTTCAACCTAACTTCAAAGTCCATGACCACATTATGAGAAAGACTGCAATAGAATTTCTTTTGCTAAGAACTGATACCACTATACTAATGGCTTTGTTTACAATATCTCGTTAGACTCCCAGGACAGTCTCTAAGGTGGATTTCCATTTTGCAAAGGAATCCGATTTAAAGCAGTGATCACCAGACTATTGTGTCCATTTACCCTCCAGCTGACATCAAGCCCTATTTAAGTCATCAACATGTGCAAAATGAATGCTTAATAAAAACAAGCTTTGTAGACAATGTGTTTTATGATGACTGTAATTGGTGAACAATGTACAAATATCATACAGGGAATCCCTGTTCTTATGAATACTGAACTCATAGTAAGTCTCTTCTTCTTCTTCTTCTTCTTCTTCTTCTTCTTCTTCTTCTTCTTCTTCTTCTTCTTC
>CAJQZJ010035392.1:61328-83964 GCA_907164525.1 Lophiomys imhausi | reverse complement strand
TCTTCTTCTTCTTCTTCTTCTTCTTCTTCTTCTTCTTCTTCTTCTTCATTTCAGAAGTAAAAAGAGGTCTCTCCCTATTCTCCACCTATTTGCACAGCCACTAGACAAGACAATGAATGTTTCAGACATGAACAAGACAGAGATGTGTCTGTGTGGGTGCAGTAGAAGGTGAAAACTAGCATAGACTATTATGTTTTTCTATGTTGACATCTGAGGTGATTATTCCTGTCTGTGTTTATATGTTCCATTCATCTGTTTCAACTGGACAGACTTTTATTAATATTATTGATGGTCACCATAACAACAAGCATGTAAATACACTTTGACTATGAAATTATGACAAGTATTTGGTTGATCACAGTCCGTAAATTGCATCAGAGGGATGATCCCCAGGGGTGAAAGGAAATGGAACAGGACATCACCAAAGGACACTTGCTTTGATCTCATTATGGAAATTTACATGGCAATTACTCCTGAAAAAGTTCCTTTCTCAGGGCTTCTCTGGAATTTGGGAATTGTTTGACCTTTGGAGAAAAGCCAGGGACCAGAAGACTCCTCCTAAACTATAGTTAGCATTTTGAGCTCACATCCTGTATCTCTATCATGCTTTTCTTCCTGATCTTGGTCTCTGAATGAAACAAAACCAAATTTAAGAAGCTGGGAACTTCCTCTACTGCTTTCAAGCATGACTTCTAAGTCTACATTCTTTTAGATGGAAGGTATTTGTTAAATTTTACATTGGATATTGTAATGAGGAAAAGAAACAAGATAGTAAATATGAAAAACACATAGTAGAATCTTTGCTAGTGAAGAATGTACACTCCTGTTGAAAGTATATGATATCTGAGGGGCTCCCCAAGAGCTGAGGTTCATTTGTTTTCATCATGTACCCCAGTCCCACTCATCTCCTCAGCCCTCCATATCTGACCTCCCCCTTACTAGCTCCCCCCAAAAGAAAACAAAAATAAAAATAAATATTATATACTATTATTATATATTAAAATTAAAAATTATATAATATATATAAATTTTATATACATCATTCCACATCTCACTGTGGAAGCTGCAGTGTGTTACAGAGTACACATAGTATACTCTTTTGCCTAAACAGCTTTACTTGCAAAAGTTCATTGCAATGCATTATTGATCTGACTCTAGGCCTCCGACTTCTGCATACTGGATCCTCACCAGGAGACCTCCTACTGTTGTTCTGTATCATGGAGATCCTGCAGCTTTGGTTATGTAGGACCAGCTCCTTCATGCACACCAGCAATTCGTCGGTTGAGTAGATGTTGGAGTGGGCCAGCTTAAAGTCCTAGAGCTGGCCCTGGTGGTGTGGGTGCAGGAGAGCTGGTGGACTGTCCAACTCAGCTACCACCAGGACCAGCTCTCAAACTTTTCCCAGCTGAGTGGCAGAGCCAGCTCACCTGCTGTCATGCCCCTGGCTGGCTCTCTTATGCCAATGCCATCAGGTCCTGCTCTATTGTGCTGCCCAGGCAAGGTGTGAGGGAGCTGGGATTCTTAATTTGAGACCTTGGAAAGCCCAGGACAAACTACTTTATGATGGGAATATAGAAAATTCACATCACCTAAATATACTTCATTTCTCCTAACTATAAAATAATTCAATGGATCGAAACAGATGCTGAGACACACAACCAAACATTAGGTGGAGCTCTGGGGCTCGTGTACAAGAGAGGGGGCAGGAATAGGGAAACCCCAAGGGGACAAGATCTCCAGATGAAGATCAACAGAATCAAACAATTTAGACCCCTCAAGGTTTACAGAGACTGAAACACTAACCCCATCCCCGCAAAAAAAAGCATATATAAACTATACATATATAAATTAAATTAGGCCGCTGACACATATATAGATGATAGGCAGTGTGGTCTTCGTACAGATCCCTTAACAAGTGGAGTGGGAGGTGCTATCTCTGTCAAGGACACTGTTGCCTGTTAGTGGAACATCTTACCCTAGCTGGTCTGTCATGTTGGGCTTCAGTGCAAAAGGAAGCTCTTAGCCTTCATGTGAGCGATGAAGAAGTGAGGGGGGTCAATATGTGGGGACTCCCCTCATGTGAAGAGGAGAGAAAGGAAAGGGGAAAGAAGGTGGGAGGGTGGGAAAGGGGGGACACTGCAATCGAGATGTAACTTTAATAATTTTTTTAAAAAGAAAGAGAATAAAAAAGAGCTTAATTCCTTTGCCTTCATCCATGATCAATAGAAGGAAGTACACAAAATCTTTTTTTAAAAACTACAGAGATGTCAGCTGTGTCTGATCTTAGAAGATTGTCTCCAGAGAGACAAGAAATTTAGACCCCTTAAGCTAAACACCTGAACATTCATGACCTCAACTGCTTAGCTTCTGCCTAGGGACCCCTGTCTCTTTGAGGCAATGGCATGCCATTTAACAAATTGGTTCCCTAAAAGTGTCTAAGTGATTTCCAAGACATAGCTTACACACTGGAAATAGCTTCAATCTATACTGATCAAGCAATTTTACAACTCCCAATACACAGCTACATGTTTAGGATAAGACATGATCAGTAAAACACTTTTTCTTATGAGGATTACAATCTATACACAGTGAAGACACCAGATTGAGGTATTCTATCCAATGTATCAGCTGAGAAAAGAGTAAAAAAAAGTCAAGAAAGGACACCATAATTATGGTTATTCATGCAGTCATTCCTCTTCCAGTAACAGATGAGCAGTCATTGGGTTTCAAGTCATCCATTATTTATTCCCTTGAGAGAGATGTGAAGTGTTACGAGAGAATTACAGATTAGTGCAGGGTGGGGATAGGGGCCATACTCAAATTTCACCCTTCCCCCACATTGAATAAAAATGGAAGAAAGAAGTAGCTACCATCTCCTCCTGGGAAGTAACAGAGGCAGTACTTGTCATACAGTTCAGTTCAGCCCAGCTACCAAAGCCAAAGACACCCCACCCAAGGTGCCTTTGGAACTTATGGTCACATGAGGCCAAGAGAACAGCTGTGAGGTGATGAGACTACAGATAACCCATCACTTTGTTTTCTGCATTCAGGAAGGCATGTGACTCAAGTTGAATTGTGTCCCCAATAAAATATGCTGAAGTCTAAACCCCCAGGACCTTATGACCTCTCTTGAATATAGTACCTTCAGAGATGTAACCAAATTAAGATGAAGCCATTCTGGATTCGTGTGGGCCCGGATTCAGTAACTGCTGTCCTTATAAGAAGAGGAAATTTAGACAGAGTCACGCAAGAACATTGTGTGATGACAAACACTGAGATTAGAATGATGCATCTGAAAGGCAAGGAATGCCAAGAATTACTGGCAACCAGAATTGCTGGGAGACAGGCTTGGAACACACAGTCTTTCAAGAAGAAATCATCTGTCCATCACCTTGATTTTTGGCTTTTGGCTTCCAAACCTGTGAGGTTACTAAGGCCACTGGTTATGGAAATCTGTTCCAGCTACCCTGGGACACTAATACAGAGAGTTAAGGTCTGCCGTTGGCAGAATAACATAGGGACACTGCTGGTTGGACCTCCAGAAGCTCAGTGCTCCCTCCTTACTGCTCTTACCTGATTCTATATTGCTTAAATGTCTACTATTCTCCACACCTTACCACAGATTTCAGCCAAAATTGTGGTGCTTCAATGGCTTCCTATTGCTTGTTCAAGCTGGAAGCAGATCTGTAAAGCACTGCCAGCTGTGGACACACTCCGATCTTTCCAGCTTCCTCTCCTACGTTACTCGCTGTACTTATTGTCTCTTAAAACTATGTTAATTTTTTAAAGTTTATTGGTGATTTCACCAAATATGTGGTCTCAGCCAGTGTAAAAACTCCACCTAAATATCACCTCCATCAGAAGCCTCTTTCCTTATGTTATAAGGGAAATGTTGCTGGGTCTTGGATTCCTGGCATGCAGACCCAAGTATTCTTAGAATTGTTCTAATAATAAGTCTTTGTTTTGCTAATTATGTGATGCACAGTGGATCTCTACTTGATGATGAAATCCAGCAGAAGAGTGTTGGGGCTCTTGTTGACTGGGCTTTCCAAAGAAGAGAACAGAGCTCAGTCATATGACCAATGATTCAATGAGCCATGTCTACAAAATCTCATTAAAAAAAAAAAAACTATTGAATTATTGGCTTCCGGCAGGATCTAAGGGTTGAAGAGTCATTATCTTAGGTTGTGTACCCACTGGCAAACTCCAGGGCATAGTTCCAGACTCATGGTTACACATATAGGTTTGTTAAACTCAGTGAGTCACAAACTAAAAATATAAATGTGGGGGAAAATGTATGGGTGAAGGGTAAATGAAAGGGTCAAGAAGGAGATAAAAAGATGTTGGTGGATAAGAGAGGGTGGGTGGCGAGCGTAATTAGAATAGATTATATACAATAATAGAATTGTCGAAGAAAAAGTTAATTAACTAAAACAACAGCAAAAACCCCTCTCTGAACATAGAGGTTCATAGAATTCCTAGCTATTGCATACATTGAAGTGTGTATTAGTTCTGTGGGTGCTGCAACAAATATCTAACAAAGGCAACTTAAGGAAGGAACGCTTCAATTTGGTTCACAGTTCCAAAGAATACACTTGATCACAGTAGGAGAAGGAGGCTCACGGTCATACTGCGTCCACAGCCAGAAGCCAAAGAACACCAATACCTGTGCTTAGCGCCCTTTCTCCTTTTAATTCAATCGGAGACCCAAGCCAGTGAAATAATACTCCCCAAATTTTCGACAGGTCTTCCCATTTCATTTAAACTAGTCTTGATTAACCTACAAGGATACCCCCAGAAATGCGTTCTACAGTAGTTCTAAATCCCATTGTGTTGATAATCAAGATTAACCACCACAACGTTACATGTGGTAATGTATAGTGACTCCACCAGAACCAGATATCAAAGCCCGGCATTCTCCTGAGTTTTTAGCCAAGTACAACCCTTCATAATGATATAGTATTACAAATGTAGTACTTTCATAAATTCTACAAGTTGTTTCCGTAAAAGACTGAACTTGAGGAATTGTAGAAACCCCCAGATTTATAGACAGATGGATAGATAAACAGATGATCAGAGGACCCACAAAATACAGTTAAATCTGAGGAAAGAGCAATTTTATAACAGATTAATCCTTGCTTGGGGACTTCCAGGCCCAAGAGGTGAGCCTGTCTATTATTTTACTGTGTAATCATAGGATCAAACTGCCCTCTAAATGTATATCTGACTATTAATAAGTTAGTGCAACTCTCAGACTTCATCAGAGAAATTTCTTTAAGCAATGGATAGTGATTATCATAGACTCTCACAACTAATTAAAGTATAAAGAATAAGAGTCAGTGGTGTTCTCATCCACCAATGGAACATTTATATAACACCCCTCCCAAAGACTCACAGAAAAAAAAGACAGAATTGTAAGAACCAAAGTTCCAAAGGACTGGGTATCTTCTGGACATGACAGGACCACTTCGCTCATGAACTTGCAGCAGCTTTAGTTGGCTGTGTAAGACCTACACAAAATCCAACCAGTCAGCTCTATAGCATGAGCAAGAAGGAGTTCATGAGTCCGACCCCCTAACTGAAGAGCTATTGATAGTTAGTTGATGGCTTCTGGGGAAGGGAGAGCTTTCTTTAAGGGTGTGCCTCCTGATACACCTAGGTTATATGGACAACACAAATTCATGTCAGTGAGTTATCTTTTTAAAGGCATGAAGGTGGGGGGAAGAGTAAGAGATGATATGGGGGTCTGTGAAGAGTTGAGGGTGAGAATAAACAAAATATATCACATGAAATTCTAAAATAATTAATAAAGATATTTTCCAAAAAAATTAATCCTTTCCTTAAGAGTCTCATTACTAGATGAGCTTTGAAACAGAATAGCCCCTGATTCCTACTGTCTACCTCTCCTACAGATGATATGAGAGTCTGTATTACTTTTGCAACAATAATCCTTCTCAATAATTAGCCAATGCTATATGCGTGTAACTAATCTCTTTGTTCTTCAATTACAGGGTCAACATTTGACCCAGTCCTTAGGCAAATAATTCTTGTCAGTCCAGTGAGGTCAGCTGACAAATCAAAGAAGCCAACCTCTTCTGTTGGGGCTGTTAAACTGATAAAATGGAAGATGACAGGCGTTTGATTTTGCCTTAGAACTATGCTGAGGACAGGACATCAATGCAAAGGAAGAGGAGTTGAAAATATCACACTTATTTTAAAAAGAGATGTTGAAGCTCTAAACACAACTCTTTTCAAAACCAGAAATAACTTCCAGACCCAGTCATATTGATCAGTAAATTCTCTATTTTGTGTGGTATGGTTTGAATTACATACTCTGCCACTTGAAATCAATGGAATCCTTCCAAAGCATCCCATGGCTCTCAGTTGTAACATCACACTATAATTGTTGGTTTGTTGTCACAACCTCTAGAGTGTGAGCTTAGAATAGAATAGTGACTATGCATCATGGTTTGAACATGTATGTCTGCCACGGGCATATGTTTGTCCCCAGCTATTTTGATTCCATGCCATTGATACTGTGGCCCAAATCCCAAAGAAAATCATCTGTTATAAGTAAAAGCTGCTAGAACCCAATGAAGAAATGAAGCAATATCTCCCGATTCTTACCAAACAGGAATAAGACCTAGACCTACTGTCCACCAGGTGGATTGTCACAGGTCTCTACCTTCACACCAACATCTTTTTATTCTGAAGTTATTTTTATTGTAGACCAAATGTTCCTCAAGTGAAAAATTACAGAAGTCCTTCAAGAAAGAAACCATTGAAAAGACACATGTAATAAATGTGATGTCCCCAGTGTTCACTTATCTGCCCAGACTGGGTCCTGTTATCGTATCAAGACAATAAACATTATGTGGAAAAGGGACACTTTTGCTCCAGCCAAAATTAAGGCCATGAGTAGTCACCAGGGGTAAATGGAGAGTTGTTTTAGTTGGTTAGGCCCCAGATGGTCCTGCTACTTTCTATAATATCCAGAAGGCAGAAGGTGGCTGTAAAGATGGGGGGGGGGGCAGGAGCAAGGGAGGTTTTCTTTTTCAAAATTTCTGGGGCAAATCACATTTTCTGAAAAACAATCCTGAAAGAGGATTTCCAGGGATAACTATAAGGCAGAAGCTAAATGTAAAATTGTGAGGAAATAACTTTACAAAACTCCAGGTAGTTCTGGTCTCCATACAAGTTCTTCATCATCCAGGACCTTGGATGTTGCACTATCCCCAATAGACACTAGATCTAGTTTGCAAATAAAAACCTCAGTATTAGGGAGTGAGGTTAACTCTTTGTATATTGACTGTCAGTGGGATCCCTTTGTCCTCAAAACATTATTGGCTATTGGCAATACTTGATGGTAAGACCCTATCTCTGAGAACTCACACACTAGACTCATAGAAAATCAAGCTGGTATTCACTAGGAAGCTTCATTCTTATGAGCTAGCTTTTACTGTGTTGGAAGATGATATCCACACTATTAGATGGGAAAAGTACTCATCATTCTCATCCAGCTGTGAATTCTGCAAACTACAGTAATGACCAGCCTGGCAAGATATGCCCACTGATGCAATAGTGGCACAAACATTATGTGAGTAACCAACCACTTTCTAATGGATTTACAACCTACTGTATGAGGTGGAAATCATTCATGGCACTATTAGCAGGGCCAAGAACATGAAGTTATATAGGTCATAGGCCCCAGAGGATAATCTAATGCTATTATTCTGATAAATAGACATAACATTAAAGCGATCAGTAAGGAGTTGATTCTATTGGTGTAATATAGTGTGACTTTCAACCCACAAGCTTCTTTTTGTAGTAGATGGCAGCTAACACAGAGATCCTCAACTAGTCAATGGGCAGAGAATAAGAAACTATGGAATATTCAGTCCTGAATGGGATGTACATATTATACCCATTTCCTTCAAGATTCCAGGAACTTTACAGAAGAGAAGGCAGAAAGTTAATAAGGGCCAGAGGTGAAGTATGACTTCAAGGAAACAATGTTTTCTGGACACATGGGATAGTTGAACATATGAACTCATAGCAATTATGAAGCATACACAAGATGTGTGCAAGCTAAAAACAGACAAAACTCCAGCATGGAGTAAGGGAGGTAAATACAACATCCCACCAGTATCTGAAAAGTCATTGGCATTTTATAACTGCTTAAAGAAGAGTCAGCTTTTCTTAAAGATGTGAAGCCTGGTGAATTGATTACAGGGCAGGTCCCACTCCCAAGAGTAGCTGAGCAACACAAACTTGATATGAAGTAGGAGGAAGGAGAGGAAGAAAAGAGAGAGCAAGAGAGAGAAAGAAAGAGAACGAGAGGGGGAATGGAGGAAGGAGGGAAGGAAGGAAGGAAGGAAGGAAGGAAGGAAGGAAGGAAGGAAGGAAGGAAGGAGAGAGAGAAAGAGAGGGAGAGAGCAAGAGAGAGGTTAAAGTTGAATGAGTGAGTGTGAAGGGTGGATATGCCAGGAATTGGGAGAGGGCAAATATGATCAAAATACATTTTATAAAATCCCCAAAGAATTAATAAACTTATTTTTTAAAAGAATTCTAGCCCCTTGGCTTAAGGCCTAAAACTTTGTTTTAGTGATGGTGTTCCTGGGAGCAGACATCCTGCATACTGCAGATCCGGAGCTCTGACTTGAGCTTTTCTTCTTGGATTTCCACTGTCCCTAGATGATCTGTGTTTCTATTGTAAAATTTAGTGTCGTTAATGTGCTGATGATCACTTGCCTATATGTGGCCAGCTCTTTTTTTTTTTTTCCAGGAACTCTATTTTAGAAAACTTTTATAAAATGTTCTTATGTATTGGTATTATCTCTAAATACTGATCAATATGAGATGCTTTAATCACAAGGTAAATGAGTTCCTGTCCTGGAATAACTTTGGAAATAGGAGAAAATCAGGAAAGAAAGCACAGAACAAATGAGAGAGTAGTAAGGAATGAACATATTCACCAAAAGAAAAGTTATTCTAATAACTTTAAAAAAACTATGACCTATTAAGCCAAAAATTAAAAAAAAAAAGAGATAATACTGTTTCAGAACAGCACTGACAAATCAAACCGGAATCAAAAGATAGCCCCCAATGCAATTCCTATCAAAGTACCAACACAATTCTTTATAGACCTGGAAAAAGCTATTCTCAACTTCATATGGAACAACAAAAAACCTAGAATAGCTAAATCAATCCTGTACGATATAAAAAACATTGGGAGGTATTACCATCCCAGATCTCAAGCTGTACTACAGAGGAATAGTAATTAAAAACAGCATGGTACTGGTATAGAAAAAGACCAGTAGATCAATGGAATCGAATTGAAGACCCAAAATGAACCCACACACCTATGGTCACCTAATCTTTGACAAAGAAGCCAAAACCACACAATGGAAAAAGGACAGCATCTTCAACAAATGGTGCTGGTCCAACTGGATGTCCATTTGTAAAAGATTGAAATTAGATCCATATTTATCACCTTAAATATCACCTTACAAAACTTAAGTCCAAGAGGATCAAAGACCTTAATTTAAGCCTGGTCACACTAAATCTACTAGAAGAGAAAGTGGGAAAAACCCTTGAAATCATTGGCACAGGTGACAATTTCCTGAACAGAACACCACCAGCTCAGGACCTAAGACCAACAATCAATCAATGGGACATCATGAAACTGAAAAGCTTCTGTAAGGCAAAAAACACGGTCATTCGAACAGAACAGCAGCCTACAAACTGGGAGAAAATCTTCACCGACCCCACATCTGACAGAGGGCTAATATACAAAATTTACAAAGAACTCAAGAAATTAAATGCAAGAATCTAAATAATCCAATTAAAAAATGGGGGACAGAGCTAAACAGAGAATTCACAAAGGAGGAACTCCTAAAGGCTGACAGACACTTGAAATGCTCAGCATCCTTAATCATCAGAGAAATGCAACTCAAGACAACTCTAAGATTCCATCTCACATCTGTCAGAATAGCTAAGATCAAAAGCTCATATGACAGCACATGCTGGCGAGGGTGTGGAGAAAGGGGTACCCTACTCCAATGCTGGTGGGAGTGCAGACTTGTGCAACCACTATGGAGGTCAGTCTGGCGATATCTTAGAAAACTTGGAATAGGTCTGCCTCAGGACCCAGCCATACCACTTCTGGGTATACACCCAAATGACTCCTCAACGAATCACAAGGAAGTTTCCTCATCTATGTTCATAGAAGCTTTATTTGTAATAGCTAGAAACTGGAAACAACCCAGATGTCCCTCAACTGAAGAATGGATTAAAAAACTATGATACATCTACACAATGGAATACTACTCAGCTATCAGAAACAAGGAAATTATGCAATTTGCAGCCAAATGGATGGAACTAGAAAAGTTCATTCTGAGAGAGCTAACCCAGACTCAGAAGGACGCACATGGCATCTATTCACTTATAGTCGGATTTTAACTATATAGTACAGGATATCTACACTACAACCAACGCACCAAAGGGAACAAGACCATAGACATTTTCTTCCTGTCAATGAGGCACTTTGCCCTAGTGGTGCTGCCTTGTAGGCCCTCAGTGTATGAGGCTCTTGTTCCTCATATGACTGCTGAACTGGGGCGGGAGACTGTTATGTAGGGACACTCCACTCCAGAGGAGTGGGATGGAAGGGTTAGGAGGTAGAGGGTCGGAGGGCGGAACTGGGAAGGGTCGAAAGAGGACACTATGATGAAGATGTAACCTGAAGCAATAAATAAACTTAAAAAAAGGGGGAATAGAGGATGGGGGGGGTTGAGGGGGAAGAGGGTGGAAGGGTGGGACAGGAGGGGGGTGTAGGGAGGGGATTGTGATTGAGATGTAACTTGAAGAAATAAAAAATAAATTATAAAAAAAGTACACCCCCCAAAAAAAAAATCACAAGAAATCCTTCTTCCACTTCCAGACATCAAGAAGACCATGTTTCTGAGCTGTTTGGACCTTTTTCTTTTTTTCTCCATCCAATATAATCTGAGATTATTTCAGATATACCTCTCCGACATAAATATGGAGAGCCTGACACATATGTGGACCTATGTCATCATCATGCTTTGCAGACATTGATCTAAGACAGCCCAGCTCTTAATACAGCTGCCTCAGAGGAAAAGTCTCAGGAAAGAAACCCTTCAGTGACACCTTCTCTAAGGGCAAAGGGATTATCAAGTTTCTCTTGAGGTAAGAGCACCCTCTGGTGGTAGAAGTCTGCACTGTGCTCTGAGAGCGCCATCTCTAGATTCAGTTCCCGGATTTTTCCAGAAGGAACCTATTTCATGATTTCTCTTGGTATCAAAAAGACCCAGGGAGCTCCAACTTATAAGGCCTGAGTTCAAAACTTTCTGGTACTATTAACTCATGAATTAATCTGGTCTTATTACCTTTGTGAACCATTTTTACTTAAAATAGCAAAACAATTCCAAATTTGGGATCAAATGAAAATAGCTGCTATTTAGTAAAGCGAGATATTCTTTTTTTTTCATTTATTTATTAATTCAATTTACATCTTCATCACAGCCCCCTCCCTCCACCCCTCACAGTCCCACCCTCCCACCTCTCCCCCTTCTCTCACCTGTCCTACTCCTCTGGTGTGGGGTGCCTCCACGTATCAGCTCCCCTCAGATCATCAGTCACATGAGGGCTAAGAGCTTCCTCTTGCACTGGGGGCACACATGGAAGTTCCCCTAGGGTGGAGTGTCCCACTAACATGTAACAAAATCCATGTTCCTGTTCCTTTGGGTCTGTAGATTGCAGGATAGTTATCCTGTACTGCATGGCTAAAATCCAGTTATAAGTGAATAGATGCTATGTGCCTCTTTCTGGGTCTGGGTTAGCTCAGTCTGGATGAGGTTTTCTAGATCCATCCATTTGGTTACAAATTGCATAATTTCCTTGTTTCTGATAAAAGCAAGATATTCTATTGTGCTCTGCCAGTCCCATGCATGAATAAGATCCAAGAGAAAGTTCTTCAATTTATATACATTATACTATATTGTGTTGCATTATATTCCTAGTAGCCTGCTCATGTTTTGTATATTACACCTTTAAATCTATAACAATATGTTTTCTGAAAGTATCTACCTTTGAGTTTCATATAGTCATCTATGATTCCATGGCTGTGTTAACTACTACAGCTCTCTGCCCTTGATTTCTTTCCCAAAATCACCTTCCAAAGATCTTTGTTCACAACGCCATTCCCCAATTTGGACTCAAGGGCAACTTCTCATGACCTTGATCAGGAATCTCCAACACCCCAAGGTGATATGAACAAGCTCATCTTCAATGAAGTAGCCAGAGCCTGCCGGGTACCCTTCCATTTCTTTCATATTGGTAATCTAAAGGTACATGGCTTTGTGCCATCTTCTTCATTCCTTGAGGTAATGCCCATTTGGACATATGGGCCTTTTTTTTTTATCATCTGACCCCTGCCTGACTCTCCTACCTCATCCTATACTATATATCCTATATATTGATTGCCTTTTCATAAAGCGAATTTATTGCTCTTTCTGAGACTCAAACATTCTGCACCACCTTTATCACCTTCTGGAGTTTTGTGCCCTCCCACCTCAAAATCTGGGTCAGGATATTTCTCCCTATGAAACTCTATGGCTGTCACTACTATAAAATCCCTCACATTATATTCTAAATGACTTTCCCTTGTATCTCTTCGGCCACTGCTTAAGATAATACTTGGCATTCAATAGGCAGTATAACTTAGTGAGTAAACACAGACTTCTGTGTCACCAAATCCAAAGGTTACCTTTTGTTCTAATTTTTCTTGATTTCTCAGGAGCACTGGTCAACTGCTACATTTTGCTTCCATGGCTTTCATAACACCACACCCACCTGACTTTCTCTCAACTCAGACTCCTCTGCCATAATTCTATATTCTACAGCACCCAGGGTGTTGAGTTTATGCTCTCCCCAGTCTTGTGGATTTAAATTTCACCAATATGTTAATGATTACTAATCTGTGTATCTCTAGCGCGTATTTCCTCCAGATCCTAGACTCACATAATATATAACTAAAATATTGTGGTGAATATTGCTATTGCCTGAATGTTAGTATGCAGCTAGAATTCATGTTTTGGGACCTAAAGCCCAAAGCAATAGTACATAGAGTTTGACCTTCTGCAAAATGAAGAAGTCGAAAGGCTCTGCTCTCATGAGAGGCATTAGCGCCCTTTTTAAAAAGTTATCTTTTCCTTTCCATCACATGAAGAAGCAGAAAGTGTCATCTTTGAAGCAGAGAGCAAGGACTGGCCAAGTGACCTGACACTTGCCCTTGATTCTCAGTCTCCAGAACTTTGAGAAGGAAATCTATGATGTTTACAAATTGCCTGCTCAAAGGTATTTTCTTATAGCATTCCCCAAAGAATTAAAAAAAAGACACACTTATATTTTTTCTTAATCTGCATTGTTGTTTTGCCAGTGTGAGTGTCAGATCCTCTGGAACTGGAGTTAGAGACAGTTGTGAGCTGCCAAGTGGGTGCTAGAAATTGAACCCAGGTCCTCTGGAATAACAGCCAGTGCTCTTAATCACTAAGCTATCTCTCCAGCCCAACACATGTGGATCTTAACAACATTCTCTAGTTCGTTTTCGCACTTCTTTGTTTGCTCTTTCTTCTGACTTTTCATTTTTCATTCTGAGTGGCCCCAGATTCCACCCAGATGCTTGTGCAAATTTCAACAAGTTGTCCTTGTCCCTTTCTTTTATTTTCTCATTCTGTCACCACACCCTGCTAATTCCATTTGCCAATGTCACAATCCTTGTCACTCCTTTTTACCTCTCAACCATTGCTGTTATCTCTAACATATCCTTCTAGTCAGCCTTTAATCCTGTCCTTTCTCCCTCCCATTTCTATCTGTACCACACCCAGGATAGACTTACAAAGGCATGACAGATAAAAGATGTGAGTGTTCACTTGCTCACTTAATGTGGTATCCTTCAGGTTTGCCTACAGGACATTATTCATTGGAAATTAATAAATATTTTGGTTTAGAGACATATAAAATCCCACATCTCACCCTATAATTTAATTATTTCTTTATTTTTATTTATTATTTTCAACTTCCATACATGTATACAATGTATCTAATTAATATCTATCCCTCACTCTCCTCCTGCAACTCCTTCCAGGACCCTCTACCACGTCTCCTGAAAACTTAATGTCCTCTTTATATTTGTTTGTTTACTTAGCCCACTGAGTCCTGTTAATGCTACCTATATGCACTTGGGGATGGGATCATCCACAGGGGCATGTGGGAAGTTACTAATGGCCACATTCCTAAAGAAAAAAGTGACTCTCCCTTCTCAAGCAGCCATTAACTGCCAATAGCTCCTCAGGTTGGGGTGGGGCTCAGGAGACCCTTCACAATACATACTGAAATTTTCACCTCGCTTGATTTTACTCAGGCCTCATGTAAATAATCATAACTGCTGTGAGTCCGTGTATGTGACAGCTGTGACATGTCCTGAGGCAGCATTTCACAGCACTCCTTCCCTTCCTCCAGCTCTTACTTTCTTTCTGCACCCTCCTAGTCTATTACATTTCTGTGGTAGTAGAAATTGGTATAGATGTCCCATTGATGGATGAACACCCATAGTCATTTATTCTTAGCAATGAACAGCAATAACACAGCTTCTCTGTGTTAACCACCCACTACAATAAGAAGCATCTCTGACCAAGTTTGGGAGCAGCATGAATCTATAGATATTAGCACAAATGTTGAGGATGCAGTTTGACAACGTGCTCATTTAAGAAAATAACATAGGCTGGAGAGATGGCTCAGCAGTTAAGAGTACTGGCTGCTCTTCCAAAGGACCTAGGTTCAAATCCCAGAAACCACATGGCAGTTCACAGTTGTCTGTAATTGCTGGGCATGGTGGTGCACGCCTTTAATCCCAGCACTCAGGAGGCAGAGGCAGGCAGATCTCTGAGTTCAAGGCCAGCCTGGTCTACAAAGTGAGTCCTGGACAGCCAGAGCTACACAGAGAAACCAGTCTTGAAAACAAAATAATAACAACAATCAATATTTTCTCAGTAGGGCCTATGAATCCCCTGACTAGGGTTTTTGACCAGGTGTTCAATATCAAGCATGAATTCCCTCCTGTGGAACAGACCTCAAATCCAACAAAGGGAGAGGTTCGTTACCTCTATAAACAGTCTTGCCACTATTGCACCCTTGGACACTTCTAGCCTGGCCAGGTCTAGCCTGGTCAGTATTTTAGCACTAAGATAAGACCCTTCATTTTCCCTCCAGGAAGCCTCCGTGGCACATTCCAGCACTGAAAAAGCCAGATGACACATGTCCTCATCACTCAAGATTGATTTCTCTGTAACCTGCAATCACAGTATTTGATGTTTTCATCTTAGAGTCTTACCCTCCTCTAGACATAATGAGCAACCATCGGCTGGTCTGTCTAGCAGCTTGCTCTGGGGATCCTCCACCTTTCAAGCACTGAGATTCCAGGCAGCTTCCCTGCCCCAGCCCCACATTTATGTAAGAGCTTCAGATCTCAACTCTAGTACTCATGCTTGCTAGAGCAAACACTTTATCCACTGAGCCTCTCTTCAGTCTCTTTCAGTCACTAGTTTTAGCATTATGTTTCTTGTCTGAATCAATTATTCCTCTCATGGATGTCAATGACAATTGTTGAATGCATCGTCCCTTCTATGTTTACTCATCAATCTGTTTCTACAGGAAGGACTTTAGCTTCTGCCTCCTTGTGTCTTCCTGTGTTTCTATGGGGACACATCCATTTCTTCTTCATTCAGTAGGATATACTCTATTATTATCATGGATTATTTTGGTGCCTAACTTGTTCTAGATGTGGACTATGATTTCTATGTCAATGTTGGAGTTTTTTTCTAACACACATAACAAAAATTTTTTTTATTTTATTTTATATAAGTACTTTATTTTTTTTCTTCAAGTTACATCTCAGTCACAAACCCTTCCCTATTCCCCCTTCCTGTCCCACCCTTCCACCCTCTTCCCCCCCCAACAGCTTCTCTTTTCATTCCAACAAATGGTTCTTTCTCTTATAACAGTAAATTCTATACAAAACAGCAGAATTAAATATGCCACATTTATGAGAGTTAAATGGCCCAGTATACCTTCCCAATGTCCAGTTCATACATATTTGGCCCCTGACTTTAACCTTCTACCTTCTAACCATAAAAGATGCTGTTCTTGTATTCTTGGTTCATTTCCCACTTTTACTGATACTGCCCTAGAATCCATCGTTTCTTCAAGAGGAAGCTGGTATTTAGAAATTGAGTTCTGGGATAAAGAAAGGATGCTGGGGAATTGTTGTTTCCATTCCCTTCCAGTGAGCAGAACTATAACACATATTATGTGTGTAAGTTAACATGCACGTGTAAACAAATGCTGCCTCACACATACACAATCACACAAGCTGACTAAGACCTCTAACTCCCACTCAGAATTAGAGTGCTCCATTCATCTTAGCCCCACTCATTTCTGTATATTTTTCTTTGTTGTATCACAGTGGAAAAACAAAACAAAACAAACAAACAAAAAGAAAAATACTTTCTCAAACTCTCATTTTAGCCCTCTTGATCTTTGTGTGTAACTCACCCTGGTCAGAGCCCTGATCACATTTTGTGGCTGTCTACCACTGCTGTTTTGTGTTCTCACTCATGTCACATATTTTAATTTTCTGAACAAATTTTTGTTTTCAGTTTTATCTTACTAGACTCTAAGGGCATCTCTACCCTAAATACAGAGCTTGGTGTCTGGTTGTCCTCAATCAATATGTATTTGTTGAGGTACAACCTAGCCTATTTATATGTGTGCTGTGTATTCAGGATTCTGGAGCCGGTATTAGTTGGGGAATGGTGGAAAAAGGAAGGATTGCAAGTCATGGTTAATCCACACTAACATAGCTCTTGAAATTGAAATTCCAGGAAAGTGATTGGGGCTACTCTTCCATGAGTCTATATTTACAAAAGGATTGTGATAAAAAAAAAAAAGATTTCCAGAGAAGAGAATAATACCTCATTTGAAAAAGAAGTTAGAGAAAGAAAAGGAAAGCCAGGAGTGTTGGTGCATGCCTATAATCCCATATACCTGGGAGAATATAGTTGGAAAATCATAAATTCCAGGTCAACCTGGGCTATGCAATGAGATTAAGTTGGAGGAAAAAGGAAGAAAAATAAGTGAGTGAGAAGGGAGGGGAGAGAAAGAGAGAGAGGGGGAGGGAGGAGGAGGAGGAAGAAAAGGAGGAGGAAGAGGAAAAGGAAGAAGAAGAAGAAGAAGAAGAAGAAGAAGAAGAAGAAGAAGAAGAAGAAGAAGAAGAAGAAGAAGAAGAAGAAGAAGAAATAAGGAGGGGGAAGAGGAAGAAAGAGGAGAAGAAGGAGAAAGAGAACTGAGCCAGAGTAAAAATGAAAAATAACAAACTGAAAACAGCCGTGGTGGTCCAACCAGTGAGACCCACTAGCCACCTTAGAGGACCCTATCTTTGAAAGCAACAACACATGTATGTCCAGAGAAATTAAAAATTCCTGGTAACAAAGCCATAGCTAATTGAACATGACAAGAACTTAGTTATCAGGTGTGACTGCTTTTGTCATCCCAGCCAGAGGAATGAGTAATCATTCTTGATAGTTGAAACCACAAAAAGTCTCAAGGAGCTACATACAACAAAAGTATATAGTTATTGGAAATATAACATGCATGAAGCAAACATAAAGTTCATCCATTCTGCCAACTTGAGACCCTGGTATTCCAATCCTTGCAAAGATCTACTGATGCACCCACATCTTGGGTTTGAAGAACGCTGTATCTATTGAAATTATTGGGTTAATCCAAAAATTATTATTCAGCACACCATTAGAAAAGAAGATCTTTGCTTTATTATTAACCTGTCTGTATGTTTTCCCAAGGCCATAATGGAGAGTTCTGAAACACTGCACAGTGTTAACAACTATGAGTTGTTTGCTAAATCTCAGGATTTAGTTATGATCTATTGATAGTCATTTGTGTCTAGCTATTTCTTCATACAGATGTGTGGTTGGAGTGTTGATATACAGCATTGCATGTTTCTAAGGTATACATATTTCCTGCCATGATGAATTTCAAGATATTATTATAAAGTCACTCACTGTCCAGAGGGTTGGTTTTGTGAGGTGGTGGAGGCAATTTCTAGCCCATGTCTAGCCCATAATTGTTTGTAAATTAATCTTTGTTCTTAATCTTTTTTGTTAAAAATACATACTACATGATTGCTACTGTATGCCAAGAGTGATAAACAAGCTTGTTTTCTGTTTGCTCTTATACAGAAGATAAAAGGCATACAATTCCTCTTCCCACTTCATCATTGTTTTTTATGTACAAAGTAATCAACAGACATGATTTCCTTCCCAGCTGACAAAGCTGCTTTTCCTAGGATGGAGTTCTCTCCCCCTTACACTAGTCAACATGCTCTGAATCCTATTGCTAATGGATGACACTATTCCCTAGACAGAGCATCCTGAACAATATAAGAGTAGATAAAGTGAATCATGTTCATTAGTATCTTATTACTATGTATGGAGTCTACATGATAGACTGTAGCCTGGAACAGTGAGCTGGATAAACTTCTCCTTTAGGTTTGCTTTAAAAAAAAAGACTTATTTTATTATAGCAATAGAAAAGAAACTAAGACTATGGAATAAATTCTAAGAGTTCATATCTAACTCAATGGAATTTGCCCATCTACACTAACCTCCTAAGCTGTCTTGTGGTAGAAGTAGAGGGTCATGATCAAGGGAAAGAGACAAATGTAAGGTGACTCTACCTCAAACCACAGAGGCAATGCTAGCAAACAAAACAAAACAAACAGCTAGTGCTCAGAACTCTCTGAGGTGGCATCATAGCTAGCAAAGGCTGCAGCTAGCTTTTGTTTAAACTCAAGTTTACCATACAGCATGCATTTTAACTAACCAATAACACCATCTGGTCTGCCTCTAAAAAAAAAAAAAAAAAAACCCCTGCCAAGCTTGAGTGGTAGTTTTAAAACAAATATTAGAGACTCTGATACAGTTAAATGTTTTGAGACTCTGATACAGTTAAATGATTCAGAGAGACACCACGAACTTTACTTGCTTTCCATGATGTGTTGTTGAGAAGATAATTGTGTTTTTAAAATAATGAGCATAATAGGATATAAAGGGAGTTTCAGAAAAGGTAAGTCAGTTCTGACAGTGTTTGAGAATATGAAAGTAGATCTGAGTCTTAAGGGTCAGCCAGCCCTAGTTGGACAGGGAGGGGTGGGGGGAAAGAAAGACACTGAGGCAAATAGGAGCAACCATGGAAGGGAGAGGTAGAACTGGCCAGCAGACAATTCTGGAGACTTTAAGTCAACTGTAGAGTAGGCAATCGACTTATTTTTCAACTAATGGAGAAAACACAGATAGCAGGAAATGTCCTTAATGTCCTCTTCCTCTGCCTGTTTGATATATAAGCTGTAGTCTTACATCTTCATAGAAAAGAGAATCATGGCTAAAAATTAAACTATGGAAAAGATTTCTAAAAAGCTTCTATCGGTTTCTGATAAACATTATAGAAAGGAGAGCATATTATAAACTGCATTCCACTTGACAGGCTAGTTAAGAAAAGAGAACCCTGAGGGGAAAGAGAGGTCAAAGAGTGATGGTTATGACATCAACAACAAGCATTTATCATGTCTACAATATTCCAGGAATCATGTCTTATCCACAATATTTCATTTTACCCACACAGGAACCTCAAGCTATTTATTATTAGACAGAATCATTGGTAACAAATACAACAAAAATCAACTCAAAATAGCTTAGCAACAAAGAGAATTGTGTCACAAAACTGAAAAGCCCAGGAGTAGATATTCCTGGCTTCATAAAAGGCTGGATCCATGGAGTCACATGATATTACCAGGATCATTGTTTCATCTCTCAGCTCTATTTTGCTCTAACTGTTGGCTGCATTCAGACAGTCACTCTTGGCATAGGTAGGGAAGTAAAATACTAGAGGCTTCAAACCTGCATGCTTTCACTGATAGATCAAATGCAACATTCTCTGTTGTTCTCTTGTCTCTATTTGCTTTCCGTGTTCTTTCTCATTCTTTTCCCAATCCCAGAAGGGTTATTAATGGACCAACCATGTTCTACACAGCACAGTCAAGCAAGATACTCAAGGGCCAGGCATGAATCATGATTCATTCCTTCTCATCACACATTGATAGATAAGGGACTGGAAGACCTGCAGGCACCATAGGAGCTCTCAATGAAAAGCAAGCTTCCAGGGAATGTCTATTCCAGGGAAATTCCAGTGTTATCGCTATTTAGCAGGGAAAAAAATTAAAAACTGATAGAGTCACATCGGAAACCAAGGTTTGGAAGAAAATGATCCATTGTTAAGGCCAATGGATACTAAGTTGAAAAGCCTCTAGAAAGAAGCAGGTCTGAGCTCCACTGAAGCAACTATTAAGAATCTAGGGAACAAGGCACAGGGAACATATTTTTAATATCATTAGGTAATTCTCATGTATAACCAGTCTTGAGAAACCCCCTCCAAAGACTGAGATCCTGTTAATATACCCTCAGGGTCCATAAATCCTTGCCAGACCCTTATCCCTCAGTTCATAATGCTTGACCAATCAGTTGGCTTGTCTACCTCCCTCCCTCATCTGCACATGGTCCCTCCCATCTTGATGACTGCAGTTCCTGGTGTATTGCTTGACATGATAAATATTGGTTATGCTGAATTGGTATATCTACCCAGCTTTGTTTATACAACCCGTGCTAGGATAAAAGGTCCATAGGGAAAAACAATAAACTGTCTTTTTGTAGTATACTAGCAATGACACTGTTATGAAGATAGGAGGAAGTGGGATGGTTCTGCACTGTCCACATTTCTAGTCAAAAAAAAAAAAAAAGAAGAAAGGAAGGAAGGAAAGAAGGAAGGGAGGGAGGGAGGGAGGGAGGGAGGAAGGAAGGAAGAAAGGAAGGGAAACAAGGGAAAAGGGAGACACTCAGAAGGTAAGATTATCATGCAGCATAAATGATTTTCCCAATTAACATAACCCTTCAAGCTAACTCTTCAACACCCATTCTGCCAAGTTCTGCTAATTATGACATCCCTAGTCCCCAGTTAAAAGCTAATTAAGCTTGTCGGCATCTTCCTAGAATATTAACTATTTTATTCTTTAAGAAGTGAAGCTTTATGAAATCATAGTCCTTTGTGGAAAGGCAGAGTATTTTAAGGACTTCTTGATCTCTTGCTTTGTTTCGCTACATCGCAGTAACTAATGCCTTCACTCTGCTCAGAAGCTGACTGTGTTTATACCACCTGAAGAACTGTAAATAAAATCTTTCAGGAGGACTGCTTAGACATTGCAGTTTTGTGTACTTTTGGTATTTCCTGTTCTTTCTTATAAAAATAGGTGATGCTCTGGTGCATTAACAGTCCTGATCTCACTGACTTTATCTCTATTTGAATGTGGAGGTATGTACATGGTAACTACATTTTCCTATTTAGGTGTCTTCTTTTCCTACAAAATTGTCCATTTTCAGCTACCCTGGGATTCCCTTTACACTACACCTTCCCTGACACTAAGCCTGGTCCTGGCACAGGTCAGACTTGTGGATGTTACAAACCTGCTACAGCCTACTGGCACAACCCATCCCCCCACCCCCACCCAGCATCTGTTGTTTCGATGCCCTTCTCCTGACATTTAGTGCCCACTCCCTACTGGACTCAGGCATTTTTTATCCTGTTCAGAAGGTTTTTAGGCATTCTGTATCTGAAAAATCACCCAATCTACAGTCTGCCAATGAGTATGTTTCCAGAAAAACAGCTGGGCACTAAACTGTATTGTAGCAACTCAGCTGGGCTGATAGACTCGGGAAGCATTTGCTAAAATGGTGCTTTCTGTGAACTCCAAAGGCTGGTTAGCACTTCCTATATTCCTTTTTTAATCATAGTTTTTCTTCACTCTCATTCAGAGTTACTGTTCATTTACATTTTCAGCAACCATTGAAGAAAATGCAGAAATCATATTAGAATCTGGGAGAAGCTTTCTCCTGAGCCAGGATGTGAGGGTTTCCCCCAGGAACATGAGACTCTGCTGCTAACCTTCCCCATCCCTCCACTTCCATAGCCACTGCCAGCACTCTAAGATTTCAGACCTAATAATTTAGAAATCTCTTACCTTCTTTGCTTCTAATTCTTTAAGGGTCAAAGTATTTTATCCTTGTTTGTCAGAAAATTTTGTGTGTTAATAAAACCAAAGTTCAATAGGTTTTGAATGGCAGCAAGGGAACCTAATCCACTATTTCTAGCACTACCGCTATGAGTCAATGCACTTGAATATGAACATGTCTTCCTACTTGCTCTCTACACTATGACCCTGCCCACATCCTCAAGGAAGGCACTGGACCTCCAGAAGCAATAACAAAAATTGTAAATGCTTGTTTGCTCATCTTTTCTTTTCACACCTTTCTTCTTAGTTCAGTTTTCCTTCTGATCATATCTTTGGGTATTTCTTTCAGCAAGTTTCTTTTGTGCTGAACTCTTTCTACTATTTTGTCTGAAAGTGTCTTACTTTGTTTTTGTTTTGAAG
>CAJQZJ010035392.1:47874-61318 GCA_907164525.1 Lophiomys imhausi | reverse complement strand
TGGACTGCTGTGAATTTGAGGCTAGCCTCAATTGTATTGAGTTCCAGGCCAGATAGAGCTATATACAGTGAGACCCTGACTCAATTTGTAAAATGTTTTAAAGTCTTCACTCAGCCAAACTAGTGTTTTCTTTGTTAACAACTTGTATTATTTCTGAAGTTGATTATACTATCCTTTAATTTTGGCCTTCTGTAGCTTCACTAAAATATGCTACATGTAGATTTATTTTACTTATTCTGCCAAGAAACTTGTGCTTCTGTTGTGCTAGGACTCATGGTTTTTGCTTGTTTGTGTGTGCGTGTGTGTGTTTATTTGTTTGTTTGTTTGTTTTAAATGATGCTAAACAGCCATCTTGAATATTACTTCTCTGTAATTCTCTTATTCTTTCTTGATGAAATTCATAGTATATTTCAGCTTCTCACAGCCTCAGCATCTCAGGATGTTTTATATTTTCTGGTATTTTATTTCTTTCACGTGCTTTCCAAACAATTATACAGATTTAACTTCTAGTTCAGCAGTCATCTTAGCTACTATTTATCACTTCATTTCAGTGTCTATATGATTCATTTCTAAAAGTCCAAGTTCATTACTTTTTTCTTTTATTGAAAGCAGGTTTCTTCCACACAATATATTCTGATTATAGTTTCCTCTTCCCCATCCAGATCCATACCTTTTTGTTTCTCATTAGAAAGCAATAAGGAATAATAATAAAATTAAATAAAACAAAAGCAAACAAACCAGAATAGGACAAAACAAATAAACAAACCGAGGAGAAAAAGAGCCAAAGAAAGAAGTACAAGAAACATATTTAGGTGCAGAGACACACATGATTGAACACACATGAATCCCAGGAAAACACAAAACCAGAAGCCATAATATATATATATATATATATATAAAGGATTTTTTTAACACTATGATACAACATTATGAGACAAAGAACCTTTAAAGATACCACTGTGTTTGTTTTGTGTTGGCCATCTTTTGCTGGGCATGGGGCTTGCCCTTAGAGTGGTTTGCTTCTTTCAGTGAGACTCCCTTGGAGAAAACTAATTTTTTTGTTTGGTAGTTGTTATAAATTGGAGCTAACTTCTGGGATGGATGGGAACTTATGTTCCCCTCCCAGTGCTGAGACCCCATCTGGTACAAACTCTGCGCAGGCCCTGTGCGTGCTGCCACAGTCTCTGTGAATTCATATACGTTCAGTCCTGCTGTGTTTAGAAGTCCTTGTTGCCTTTGTGTTCTCCATGCCCTGTGGTTCTTACGTTTTTCTTCAGAGTTCCCTGAACTCAAAAGGGAGGGATTTTACAGAAACATCCCATTTAGAACAAAGTGATCCAAAGTCTCTCACTCTCTACATAACATCTGGCTGTAGGACTCTATATTTATTCCTATGTGCTGCAGGAGGAAGCCTCTCTGATGATGGTTGAGAAAGGCACTTATCTATGAGCATAATAGAATTTCATTAAGAGTCATTTTAATGCTACGTTCCTTTAGCAGAAGAGTAGCCTTTGGTTTTTCCCCTAGGTCCCTGCCCTATCTCATCTCAGGTTCTTGACCACTCAAACAGTGTCAGATATGGGTTCCATCTCATGGAGGCTCTTAGACAGGCACCAACTCCACTTCTCCTTGTTCATTGAGTTCTGTGGATTATTGTCTTCAGCAATAGGGCCTTACTGGCAGTTTGTGGAGAGCAAATAGTAGCTTTGGCAATAGCCTAGCTTGCTTGGGTGTTCCAATGGGACCCTTTTGTCCACCAAGTTTATTGTATGCAACCCATTTCTGGTACCAGAAGTTTCATTCATCTTCTATTTGATTATTTTTAAATAGTCTATTGATTTTCAGAATCTTACATATTATGATTTTATTTCTTCTTTCATGTCATTTTAAGTATATACATAGATGTGTATTTATGATAGTCCTCATTAGATAGTCCTATTAATTAATATACTGTTACAGTAAATTGTATCTCTAGCACTTTACAGTTTTGAACTATGAGCTTTTATTTATTCTTAGCTTGATCCATAGAAATCTATTATGAGCTGGGTAGAAGGGTCCTTCCAAAGAAGTTTTATATTTTATTCTTGACTTGTAAGAACTTGTGTCACTTGTACACTATCTTCTCGCTCTAGTATTTTCTAATCAAAATCCTTTATTGTTATAAGGTTTAGTCTATTGTTTCCTCATATTAAATAATGCTAAACAAGGATGTTCTTCCCCTCTCAAGATCAGTCCATAAAAACTATACAGCAGTGAGTACTTCTTCTTGAAGACAACAGGTCAGTTCTATGGTGACATGAAGAAATGAGAAAACACAATTGAAGGAAGCAAATAAATTTCTATTAACCATACCAAAGGAAATAGAAGCCTTTAAATTGTCTGGAGAGGAATTCACATTAATCACCGCAAATGAAAGAAGAAACAATACAGTTGGCACCATAGAAATACGAGGGATTTTAAGGGGGTATTATAAATAATTATATGACAACAAACTAACACAAAGAAAATAGATAAATTCCTTCACATATACAACATAAAAAGACTTAGTCATGAATAAATGTAATCAATAAAGTTGTAGGATACAAAATTAATATGAAGAAAACCAATGTTTCTATATACTAACAAATTATCCAAAAGGGAAAACCATGAAAACAACCCATTTGTAAAGCCTAGAAAATGAAGAGTCTTAGAAATAAGAAAATGAACACAAAATAGATGAAAGACCTATGTTGTAAAAACTGTAAACATTAAGGAAATAAATTGAAAAGAACATAAATAAACATAAGAGTATCCTGTGTTCATGCCTAAAAAGAACAAATACTATTAAAATTTCCATGATGCTATTCTAAGTGATCTGCTTCAATTAATGTGCCACTTGTTCCAGGGTTTCCCTTTGCTTTTACAAACGTAGTTTTGATTTGTTCCCCTTAAGTTTTTGTAGTGATTAGAAACACAGACTGTAACACTGAGGAGACTGTTTTCACCTTGTCAGCAAGAACACATTCAGCCGCACACAGCTGAAAAGCAAATAAAAGTGGCTGAAGTGATAAGAATATTTATTCTTTCTCAAGGAAGTCCTGAGATGGATGATTAATGCAATGAAGTCTTTTCATCTGCCTTTTCTCCCATCCGTGAAATGTCACCTCTATTCATTGCTTTTTCTCCTTCCCTTTTGCCTGGTGTCTTCCACTGTTCCCCATAGCACAACTTCACAACACAGCAACCTGAAAGAAAAAAGGAAATGTGTCTTCTGAAGACACTTTCTTAATAACAATAAGGAAGAAGGTGGAATAGGAATCTCATCACTTAAACTCAAGAAAGAACAGAGACAGGATGAAAATGTAGCCTCTGCTGTCTTCTGCTGCCAGAAACAAGGTCTGTAAGGAAATTAGTAACCCCGGGGAAACCTCTGTAGAAAAGCAGGAAGGAGAGCTGAGAGTCCGAGCCCAGACGCAGGCTCTCTCGAATCAGTCCTACATGGCCAAACCAAGCTCTTCAAACTGCAAAAGTAGTAATGCTCCTCCCAGACACTGAGCAACGTGAAGGGGAAAGAAGGGAGGGAACAGCAAAATACATATACATGAAAGTAAAGAGGGATAATACTGGGGAGTGCAGGTTTAAGTGGAATAGGGTAGGGGTTTGGGAAAGAAATAAGTAGGGGCAGGTTAACCAAAGCTAAAGATATATTAAAAAGCTTTGTAGAAATCACTACATTATAAGCTAATGGAGGAAGGAATCCTGGATTAATAATTAATTAATTAATTAATTATTCCTGGAGGAATTAAGAAAAAAAAAGAATAAGAATAAGCTTCCAAGCCAGGCCTGGCAGCACTGGTCTATAATCCTTGCTATTCAGAGGACAGAGATAGAAAGATCAAGTTCAAGGCCAGCCTGGGCAACTTAGCAAGACCCTGTCCCAAAATAAAAAGTGCAAAAAAATAGCCATCCTATGTTTTGGGATACAACCAATTACTTGGAAAAAGCAAAGGTGTCACCATACTTGAGTCACACAAACTAGATGTCACTCCCTCTTACAGGAAGGAAACTTGATTCTTCAGTTGTTAAAAACAAAACAACACACTAGGGTTCTTCTTGAGAAAAAATGAAGAATAAGCCTGTTATGGTGGCACACACCTTTAAACCCAGCACTCAGGAGGCAGGGGAAGGCAGATCTCTGTGAGTTCAAAGCCAGCCTGTTCTACAAAGTGAGTCCAGAACAGCCAGGACTACATAGAGAAACCCTGAGGGCCGGGGAGAATAACTGTTATATTGGTTAGCATTGTTTTATATCTCTAGCTGTAAGAGCTCAGAGAGACTTCTCTAGTCCAAACTTCCTTTATCTAATACATACATATAATTACAGTTGTGCTACATAGATTTGTGAGCATTAACAGGACCATTCCTGAACAGCATTTGCCATAATACACTGCCCGAAACATTAGCTATTATCTTGCCATCTAATTTTCAATGAATATTATGCTCAGGTGTACTTTCTGTATCTTCCTTAATTTACCTCTTCATGCAGCTAAAACGTTTTATAGCATCTTTACATGATTGAGAGGGTTTTTTTTCTTCTTCAAGGGAACAAACTGAGTTCTTTAGCCCTTCCCCACAGTTCTTTAGCCATTTAAACAACGTATTTGAGGAAAACTACAAAAGTAGAGTCAATGCTATCATAAGAGACTGACAAATACTAAAAAATAATAGGAAAATTACTATAATTCTGGCTGGAATTTATCTTACTCCATTTGAAATTCCAAACATAATATTTTTTTCCTATAATCCATTATAAACTCACATTTGGCTAGTTCACCATGACCTTCGCTTCTTGCTACGTGTTGCCAGCCATGCCTCTTGCAATTCTTTTTTCGTTACCCTTATCTTCTGGTGGTTGATCTGGAATAAATGTTGACATTGTGCCCCACAGAAGTGAAAAATTTCTTTCAAATACCAGCCTTAGAAATCTGTAAAGCAGGATCACTTTGGGTAGTATGAGCATCTTTTTTTTTAAATAATAATTAGAGCACAATAAATTATAATGTATAACATACAAATTTGACAACTAATATTAATATGCTATTATCTATCTATCTCAATGAGTTTAAAGTTCTATACCTAACTCAGTTTCCAAAGCTAAGTATGAACATCTTAATGTAAATTTTCACTAGTTTGATTAATAGTACTATTTTTGTACTTATGTATCAGTCATAGAAGTAATGCCAACAAATTGTACTAAATTATGTATGCATAGTTTTACATCACTTAAAATGTTGCTTACCTATTTTTTTTCATATTATATAAAATACAAATCATCTAAGAATTTTAGAGGTTTTCTGTTCTTTTTGTATTTTATGACTAATTCTTTAAACAGTTGCTAAGGGAAATTCTATTAATGTCATCTGTGTAAATAAAGTTATGCAGGATATTGGAAAGAACCCAGGCTGAGAATCAAATGATCTAGGTTCCAGCCTGTCAAGCTGCTGATGGACCAAGCTACCTCGGGGAAACTCTTGTGTTTTCTTTGAACCTCTGTGTCTTCATTGCCAACCCAAACTTTGGAGCTCATGTATTCTAAGCATGGATGGTACTCCCAACTTTGGTTGTGCCCTGGTATTCTAAAGCACTGTCATTCTCACATGGTATCCTCTCTGGTACAGTACTCGCATGGCTCTTTACACATGCAGGCAAGCTTCTCCCTGGGGCAGATAGATATCTGAATAGGGCCCGGGTTGTGACCTTGTTAACTGTGCTTGTGCAGCCTGCTCTTTATGTGCCAGAACACTGTGGAAGTGACAACAGCAATACCTATTTGGGGATGCACGACGGAAGTTTCACAGCACTTCTAATCATCAAATGATGCAGGGTCCAAAGCATCATTTAGAAATCTTCTCACCACACAGCTATTAGTTTTCATGTAAGAAAACATTGTTATAGCAGGCTGAAGACAGATGAGATGGGCTCATGTCTGAGATGGGAAAACTTCTGTGGAAGTGCAATATACCATCCAAATATATCACAGTGTCAGTATCAGGGGTTAGACAGTTATAGAAATGCAAATATAAAGTAACAACCATATGTCTACAAGCTTTAGAGTCTAGAATTTAGAGTCTTCTTCTGCCATTTCTGAGCCTCACAACAAAGAAAGCTGACACTTGGAAGAGTCAACTGGCTTGCTCAGTGTCAGTTATTGAGGTTGTAAAAGAGCCACCCCTAAACACCAGTTCCACTGATTTCCAGGTTGGGTCCTGCCTCCTATTAAAGGGTCTAGTGACCATGAAATGAAGCAAAGAGTGTAGCTTTCCACATCCTCTGGCTATGTGATGATCAGTGTGGAAAAGGTTAATCAAGTTGGCAATGTCCTCTCAGCTAGCCACATAGCCACATGTTCTAATATAATATTAACATAATAATTAAGTTTATTTTTAGCAAATTCTGGAACAAAAAATTCAACCACCAAAATGATCTTTCTCCCTCTCCCTATCCCTCTCCCTTTCCCTGTGTCTCTCCCTCTCCCTGTCCCTGTGTCTCTCCCTCTCCCTGTCCCTGTGTCTCTACCTCTCCCTGTCCCTGGCCCTCTCCCTCAGTCTTTCCCTGCTCCCTCCCTCTCCCTCCCCTCCTCCCGCAACCCCCAAAATAGCTCATTACTTCTCCATTTTCTGCAGCTACAAAGGGATAACAGATATTATAAAATACAAAAAAGACACTTTGGCTAGAGGTAGAAGTCTAGAGGCTGGAAATCCAAACCTAAGTGGTCATTAGGATGGTAGGTCAGAATACAACAGAAAAGGGAGAGGGTATGTGGACTTCTGCAGAAGAGGCAAAAAATAAGGATTTATCCTTGCACTGTAGCAACCTGCTCTGAGGTAACCAATCTGGCCCCTTAACAGCAAGATGAATCCTTCCTAAAGCCCCAACCAGCCTACGTGCTGGGATTAAAAGAATGTACCACTATACCCAGAAGATGAGCCATTTTGATACAACATTTTTCATTATATAATATTATTATTTTCTTATACTGACAGTAAAGAATCATAGGATAGTGGCTGATCAAGTAGGTTGACTCAATGGTGGTATTAAAAGTTCAAATCAGTAGTAGAATGTTAAAGTCAGGTGCCAAATACATATGGACTGGACATTGGGAATGTATGCTAAGCCATATAACTCTTATAATTGTGGCCTATTTATTTCTGTTGCTTTGTATTATATTTATAGTTATAAGAAAAAGAACCATTTTTTGGACTGAAAGGGAGAGCTGTTGGGGGGAAAAAAGAAATACCTTAAACTAAAAAAAATAAATAATAAAAAAAGAAGGGAAGAGGATGGGGGGTTGAGGGGGAGGAGGGTGGAAGGGTGGGACTGGAGGGGGGAGTAGGGAGGGGATTGTGATTGAGATGTAACTTGAAGAAATAAAAAATAAATTATTTAAAAAAAAGTTCAAATCAGGTTTCTTTTACTAGTTGTGTAACCAGGAGAACAGTCCCCATTCACATATTCTAGATACAATTGCGGTACTATAAAGATAAGAGAATTAAACTTAAATGATGTCATAGTGACAATGGACTTAAGATTGTACCTATCCCAGAGAAAGCAGACAGTAACTACTAGGAATTATTATTTATCCAATGGGTATCACATTGTCCTCATTTCACGTATGAGTAACAGTGTTTTCAGGAGGTCAGGGATTCCTTCCAGAAGCCCAAAGGTTTATCTTTATGTCTACTGAAAACAATCAAAGAGTATTTAGTGTCAGGCTGAGATCAAAAGAAAGAAGCAAGGATAAAAAGAGCAAAGAACAGTCTAGCTGGCTAGGAAGGGCTTCTGAAAGGAGGTAGCCCTGGGTTGAATGTTCCGGCTCTCAGTTACAGCCTGCTTGACTGGCTTGACTTTACTCTAAAGTATAACACATAGAAAAGGATCAATTAAGTGCAAAGACACACTTTACACACTTTATTAAGGCAGCTTAAGCACAAGGCCTGTTGTGCCCATGTCTCTACCACTCGGCATAACAAAGTTATTTGAGAGCATGGCAACAGTATGGGCATGATTTTCTTGAGAGGCATGGTGGCCCACGCTTTTAACCCCAGCACTAGGAAGGCAGAGACAGGTGGACTTCTGTGAGTTCAAGGCCAGACTGGTGTACAGAGCAGTCCAGAACAGCCAAGGCTACACAGAGAAACTGTGTCAAAAAGTAAAAGAAAAAGAAAAGAATATTCTTAGCTGATCATAAGAAAGTATTCAACTCATCTACAATAAAGGACCAGCTGCTGCTATTTTCATTTCCAACCTATTCTGTAAAGATGAGCTCCTTATTCACTGATATGAGTCACTAACGACTGGCTTAGGCTTACTTTACCATGAAAGTTGCTGTGACAATGTCTCTTATTCTGAGTCAGTTCTTTTGTTGCTCCACAGCACTGTGACAGTTTGCACATACCACCTAGAGTTTTTTCAACAACACTGGTATAAATACAGGTATATTTATTTACTTCAAAAAAGCCCAGAGGTGGGCGGGCCCTAAGACTAATATGGAAGTCCAATATGGATAACAAAGACCAAGATTTTTTTTTTTTTGGCCTACTTTACCATCCATAAGATATCTGTTTCTATCCCTAATTTGTAATCTCCTTGTCAGAGGTCATCTACCCCAGAAACTACTTCTTCATTCAGCATTATCCAAGGCAGGAGAAGGGGAAAAAGACTTTCTTCTCTCGTTGTTCTGTGTGAATTCAGTGAGGGCTGCATTGTCTTGAGCTTTGCCAGAGACCTCCAAACTCAATTAAAGCTGGTCCCGCATCAAACACACACAACAGAACAGGATTGCTCTGGCTAGATGAAGGAGGCCAAGAACATTGTCACCTAGGAAAGCAGGGCTTTCTCAAGGGAAAGTTATTGAATAAGAGAAGTGTTTACTACAAAAGTTCTGACCAGATGACAAGAGGCACAAGAAGTTTGTGCTCAGAAAGAATGTGACACTTTTCTATGACAGTAAAGGATACACTCAAGTGTTCTGAATACATATATAATTATCCACTAAAAATGTTTGGAATGCAGTTGCTACCAAAAGTCAAATGGCTCATTCACTACTGCTTAGTATTTTTCAACTTTATAAATCTTCTTTAAAATGAGGCTTTCCCAGGGAAATGGTCAACTCTGAAAACACATACAAGTAACATTACACAGGCTGAGCTGGTTACTCTTAAGAATATATATATATATATATATATATATATATATATATACATACATAAGTTATATATATGTAACAATAATTAATGAAAAAAGAGGTCATAAATTTGAAAGAGAGCAAATAGGGGTATATGGGAGGGTTTCAAGGGAGGAAAGCAAAAGGGAAATTATGTAATTATATTTTAATCTCAAAAAGAAAAAAATTAACATATTATAACCAAGTTTTTAAAAAATGACACTTCCTCATGTTTTGTGGGGGTTTGAAAAATATAATTCTTTCATTTGTATATATAATGTATTTCTTTTTTTATTTGCAAACTCATGTTTATTTCTGCTTTGTTTACAGTAGCAAGGAAATGGAAACACCAGAGAAATCAATAATGAAAATGTGGTATGTAAAAGCAAAATGAAATCATGACATTCACAGAAAAATAGGTAGACAAAAAGTATAATACTAAGTGAGTGATCCAAACTCAAAAAGAAATATACATGTTTTTCAACATATGTGGACCCTAGCCTATAATTTATACAAGTAAATGCATAAACAGTTATAACTGTAGGTACATTCTGAAATTTAGAAATGAAACCAAGAAGGGTAACACTAAGTGATAGAATGTAAGAGAATATACAACTTTTTCTCTGTTCTTTTTCTATCTTTCACTAGCTTCAATTCTGTAATAATTTTTGGTAGATAAATGAATAAAAATGTAATTGGTAGTGAAATTTTAAAATCCTAAGTGAAGCACCATTGCTTTAAAATGGCCCTTTGAACAGCATAGAAGTTTGTTGAGATGTCCAATATTTGGAACTGAGCAAATACTTGAGTGGCTTCCTTAAAACAGCTACATGTAAATAAATACCTCATACAAGCAAGCATGCCAGCTCTTTAGACCCTTAGCAGTAACTTCGTGAGGACTCAATGACACTTTTATAAAGGCAGAGGCCAGTGGCTACACTAAATGTGTTACCGTCATCTATTTTGGCCCATCACAAAACATTTCAACCAGGAGCATGTTTTCAAAGTGAGTTCTAATATAAGTCCTATTCTATTATATCACTAAGCTTCAGAATTTCTCAAATCCTTCCCCTCCCATCAAAGAACAGAAAGGGATCCTCAAAAACTGTGTATTCCTCTAGTCTTATGTGTCCTCCTACCTCAGCTCCATGAAGTCTTGCTTTCAATGGAGGAAAAAAAAAACAATGAAGGATCTTTGATGGCTTATGCTAAAGATCTTGAAGATTTATGCCATTGCTAGCAAACAGAGGCAGTCAGACTCCAACCTTCCAAGGTGGGGGCTTGTGGGCCATCTGACAAAGCAGCCTAAAATATTTCATTATAATCATTCAGGGTTTGGGTGCTCTCAAAAAAAAAAAAAACTAGTAACGGCTAACTCTGACCAGACTGCCTATGTAAAGCATGTCCTGGAAGGGAGTAAACACAAACAGAAGCCATCTCTACAAGGCTGAGGGACATCAGAGTTGTTGGGGTGCACCAGAGAGTGTACCTGATTGCATTCCCTTGCCCTCTCTGGGCTTCATTGTCCCCATCTGTGACATGGGGCCAGTCACCTTTTCCATACTTATCTGTTGTGGAGACCAGAGGATAGAAGAAATAAAAAAGTGAGACACTCAAGACACTGAGGAACCCAAAGAATTATCCTTGACCAGTAAAAACCCTATTGTAAGTTACTCAAGTAGCCTTCCTAGTCATTAACTCAGTCAGCTCAAACTATTTTACAATCTTTCAGGGCCAAGTCATTATTGTTTAAATACCATGGTGCCACCTTAGATTTACTTATGTGACTCTTCAGTGTTTTCTCAACTAAAATCACTGCACAGGTAGTGTCCTTTGTTATGGATTTGGTTATCATTTGGTCTCCTATGTACTCCATATATATTCATATATATATATATATATGGTTGAAATTATATATATATATATAAAATGATGGAACAAATGTCTTCATATATATATTGTATATGGCTGAAATTATATATATAATGATGGAACAAATGAATAAGTACAATCTTCATGCTGTTACAAATAATCTGATGCAAATATCCCCCTAACCAATCATTCCTGGTATGTCACAATGAAGGTGTCCCTGGGATTGATAACTAACCATTTACCTCTGGTAGAAGCCATTATCTTTCCCCAAAATCTAGACAGTTAATAAAGGTGTCCAGTATTTGTTCTATTCCTTGGGATGACAGAATCCTTCCTTATCTGTAAATGACTTTTAAACATGGCTCAGACATCCTGAAGCATTTAGTGTTTTTTTTTTATATAAGTACTTTATTTTTTTTCTTCAAGTTACATCTCAGTCACAAACCCTTCCCTATTCCCCCTTCCTGTCCCACCCTTCCACCCTCTCCCCCCCCCCAACAGCTTCCCTTTTCAATCCAACAAATGGTTCTTTCTCTTATAACAGTAAATTCTATACAAAACAGCAGAATTAAATATGCCACATTTATGAGAGTTAAATGGCCCAGCATACATTCCCAATGTCCAGTCCATACATATTTGGTACCTGACTTTAACATTCTACCATCTAGCTATCTCCATGAGTTTAAAGCTCTATATCTGACTCAGCTTTCAATCATGATTATTATGAGGATTTTTGCAGTTAGAGAATTAAAAAGGCAATTTGGGCACGTAGCAATCCTAACAGACTTAATCTTATTGTTAGTGCTAAGTGGTCATGGGGACTGATTTGAGTTCTAGGTCATGAAATTTTGAGAACTTGAAGATGCCTAGGACAGATTATGGGATTTGTTTCAAACTAATGTATGTCAAGAGAGAAATGCAATGGACTAATTCATGAAATTTCTACGGATGGAATCAAAGCTACAAAGTCCAGAAATTCCCAAGATGTAGTGAAAGTTTCAGGCCCTTCAGCCTTGATCTCCCAATTCACCATGGTGTCAATATGAAATTTTCATAATCTCTCAAGCAATGTGATCTGCCATGGAGGTGATGCCGAGATGTCTGTCTGCCAAGACTAGAATGATCCAGAAGATCTTCAAAGAGCTGTTGCCAGGAGCAATTGGGAGTTACACAGCCACTGGAAAATACTGCTTGGAGCCATTGTACACAAAAATATAGAGAAAGTGATCACTAGAAGCTGGGGGAACCCAGGTTCCCATCACCAAGGCTTATGATCCACAAAAGCTGGTACCAAAACAAGTTGCTGCTGGTGGTAGTGGTATTTTTGTTGTTGCTGTTATTATTATTATTATTATTATTATTATTATTATTATTATTCCTCTTCCTCCTCCCAACTACCCATTCCATAAAGCACTCTACCACTGAGTTACATTCCCAGCCCTGGTGTCAGAACTTCTAGAGGACAGTGCTAAGAACTTTCCATGGAACTGATATTTGTTCATTATTCAAGGCTGCAAATCTTAGGTCATAATTGGAGAGGCTCATTACTGAGAAGTCTAGCCCTCTTGACCATTAATCAGAACACCAGTCATTGAAAATGACACTGTTTAAGACAGGACCACATGAGTTTGTAGTAGGGAATTTGAACTCTGGATTTTGATGCTATCACTTTGGAGTGATCCTTTCAATTCTTGGTGTTTGGAAGATTTAATGAGTTAACATATATGAAAAGTTTTATCCCAAATAAAACACCAGAGAAATTTAAAACAGTGTTGTTGGGCTGGAGAGATGGCTCAGCTGTTAAAGGCTAGGCTCACAACCAAAAATATAAAATGTTACCATTTTTTTTTTTCAAGATATCCCTCCACAAATAGAACCATTATTGAATTTTCATAAGAAAACCTGATGGAAAGATAGCCCCAGAAAAATATAGAATGAAAGCCAGTTTGGGAAACATTCAGAAGGAACATAAACCCAAGGAAGAGATATGGAGAATAAAAGTTTGGGTAGCGAATAGAATCAGATTCAAACTTAAGATGGCAAGTCCCAGGGAAGCTGCATATATGTGCAAGCTTCGTCAGTGCAATATTCTAAAATTGCATTTTAGTTCAAACCAACAACTATTAAAAAAAAAACCTCAAATGGATTTTCTGAGAAAATCTAAACATAAAATGTCTTTGTTCTGTATCCCATGGATATAGTCCCTTCTCAAGCTCTTCCAGAAAATCAGGAGGCAGCAAGCAGGATTTCAGTAGCAGGGAGAGAACATATTACATGAGGAAGTCATAGCTGTGTTGAGTTGGGACACCCTTTGATACACACACACACACACACACACACACACACACACACACACACACACACACACAC
>CAJQZJ010035392.1:15077-38573 GCA_907164525.1 Lophiomys imhausi | reverse complement strand
ACAGATGTAATATTACAGTCAATAAGAATTGGTCTTACAGCATACAGATGTAATATTACAGTCAATAAGAATTGGTCTTACAGCACACAGATGTAATATTACAGTCAATAAGAATCAAGGGATGGGGGTAGAGGATGGGAGGGCAGCACTGGGACGGGCGGAAAGAGGGCACTGGGATGGAGATGTAACCTGAAGTAATAAATAAACATTTTAAAAAATGATATGAAATGCACATTTCTCATCTATTCAGATACTTAGTAGTTCATATAGGTTACATATACCCTTAACCTAAAGCTCTGTTTTCCACATTAGAACCATAACTTCATTAGGACTGATTTATTTCAGAAAAGGAAAAACAATCAAAACTAAAAACCAAATGAAGTCTGGAAATGAGCACAAAAAATATAATCACATACCAATCATGTGGAAGCAATATTAAGACACTTCAGTTGGAGGTGTGTAAAATACTTAGTCACATTTTCAAATACCTCTGTCAGTGGCACATGATACTAAGAAAAATTACATTTAAGACCTTTTTAAAACTTTTTTAATGTTTGTAGTCTTAAAGCTTCACCAACAATAGTGTTTTAACATACTGTTTAGCATTATTATAATGTTTATTCTATATTATGCAAACTAATAAAATTATAAAAACAATCAAAATAATGCACTATCACACAACATATCTGTTTATAAAAATAATTTTAAGTCACATCAATGCTGAGTGATAGGATGTTACAATTAAAACAGCATATAGACAGTACAGTAGTTCATTTGCTCAATCATTTGTTCTCAATAAACATTTATCATTTGCAAAATACCACATCATCTGTTGTGATCCCAACTTTTAATAAGCATTAATATATTAATTATTTTTTAAATTTCATAAAATTTATTATTTAAAAAAACTTTCAAATAAGCAAAACCGTCAACTCCAAAATTAACCAGCCCCCGAGTCTACAGAACTCAGTTTCTATACAGCAGAACAGGTGTGATGATTATTCTTGATTGTCAATTTGTGTTTGGAAATTGACATCTGGAAATCACTAAAACACAAATATGGAGGGCACAGCTTCAAGGAATTTAGAAAGATGCATTTCTAGTCCATATCTGTGAAGTGGGAAGACATACACCTTTAATGTTGGCCACACCTTTTCTAGCCCCCTCCATAAGGACACAGAAGAAAGAAGTTTGTCCTTTCCCTGCTTGCTCTCTCCTTGCTAGCAAGTTCCTTCCTTCACCAGCATTAGTATTGACTTTTTTTCTTTGAAAGAAAAAGAAGTTCATGACTATATAGTGAAAGGCATGCTTTGAAATGAATAAATTATTATACTGGCAAGAAAAAAAAGCTATCCAAAAGGTAGGATAAAATCTTACCACACCACATTGGTATTGATCTTTGTATATTGATACAAAATTAAGGTTAACTCTTTTTAAGGTATTGTACCTACATAATGCTTAAAAATGAAATGTGAAGTTTTGGCCTTTTGCTACCAACTGTCATAAACTGTTTAGGATAATTAAGAAATGCAAACTAATAGTCATTCAAGCATGTCCTTTTGTTAGGTATTAGGACAGTCTACAACAGTTATTTCCAAGGTAATCAGAAATCAAGTTGCTAAGAGACAAGCAACATTTGCTTATCCAAATATAAGAGATAGATAGGTGGTCCTCAAAACCCTCAAGAGATCTACAGAATATGCCATTCAAAGATGTTTTCTTAACTTAAGATTTTGTTGATATCGAGACATGTCAGCTTCTGACAGCACTCCCTATTCTACTCCAAGTAAAAGATTAACATTGAAGAATCTCCAATTGGAGATGGTTGAATTAGTGTCAAGCCTATCTCTTGGCAAGAAAAACCCCTTGCTTCAACTGTAAACAGAATGCTGTCCAAAAAGGACAACACTTGGAAGCAGGTAAGTGGGCAGCCTAGCTCTGCCAAGACAGGGTAGGCAAGTCCTTCATAATTCCTGCTTTAAAATCAATGTCTGTCAGAGAAATGGGACCAAATGACTGAAGATTGATGCTGTAATGTATAGAGAGAAAATGGGAACTGTCCAAGCAGCCACTGGTATGTCATTTCTTAGTTTTGGAAGCTACTGACTCTGCACTTCCTGTATAATCAGATATATTTATCCCTCTCAGGTCTCTGAGGTGGTTTAAGACTAGATACCTAGAGTCTCATAGTTAAATTTTGAGTTGTTTAGGAATTAAGAAGGTGTTCTGGATCTAAGAAGATGTTTTTTAAAATTCTGATGCAAGTTAGGATGGAAGCTGAGTTGGATATAGAACATAAACTCATGGAGATGGTTAGATAGTAGAATGTTAAAGTCAGGTGCCAAATACGTATGGACTGGACACTGGGAATGTATGCTAAGCCATATAACTCTCATAATTGTGGCCTATTTATCTCTGTTGTTTTGTATTGTATTTGTTGTTATAAGAGAAAGAGCCATTTGTTGGACTGAAATGGGGAGCCATTGGGGGGAAAGATATACCTTAAACTTAAAAAAAAGGAATGGGATGGGGGCTTAAGGGGGAAGAGGGTGGGACTGGAGGGTGGAGTAGAGAGAGGATTGTATTGATTGAGATGTAATTTGAAGAAATAAAAAATAAATTTAAAAAAAATCTTTCCACAAAACCTGAAAACCTGAGTTTGATTCCTGGAATCCACATGGTAGAGGGAGAGAACAGGGTGACTTGGTTCACAACAGTCCCATCAAGTACTCTCTTTCAAACTAAGTCCGTTGGTACTTACTTTGCCAATTCACAAGGCCAATTTATTTCAGCCACCAAATTGTGGCCATTTTACAAAGTCTGTCTGTTCCAATCACCAAACTGAGACTGGCTTTTCCCATCAGCTAAGACCTTCCTCCAACGTCTCCTTGGTCCAGGCAAGCCTCACAGCCAAAAGCGTCTCCAAGTAGCTTGCAAACTTCACTCACCTCGTTAACATTTTAGTGCTCTCAGGTCCCAAGACAGACACCTTAAAGGAACTCTCTCTCTCTCAACAGGTTTTTTTCTTTCTCTTTCTTTTTTTTAATATTTATTTATTAATTTATTACTTCAGGTTATATCTCCATCTAAGTGTCCTCTTTCCACCCCTCCCAAACTCACTCCCCCACCCTCTACCTCCAATGCCTTCCATCTCACCCCTCCAGAGTGGAGTGTCCCTACATAACAGTCCCCCACCCCAGTTCAGCAGTCATATGAGGGCCAAGAGCCTCCTCATACACTGGGGACCTACAAGGTAGCACCACTAGGGCAAAATATCTCATTGATAGGAAACAAAGTCTATGTTCCTGTTCCCCTTAGTGCATTGATTGTCGTATAGTTTTCCTGTACTATATGGCTAAAATCCAATTATAAGTGAAAAGATGCCATGTGCATCCTTCTGAGTCTGGGTTAGCTCACTCAGGATGAGCTTCTCTAGTTCTATCCACTTGGCTGAAAATTAAAGGATTTCATTGTTTCTGATAGCTGAGTATTATTACATTGTGTAGATGTACCACAGTTTTTTAATCCATTCTTCAGTTGAGAGACATCTGAGTTGTTTCCAATTTCTAGCTATTACAAATAAGGCTGCTATAATGTATTATAGATAAGGAAACTTCCTTGTGATTTGGTGAGGAGTCATTTTGATGTATACCCAGAAGTGGTATGGCTGGGTCATGAGGTGAAGCTATTCCAAGTTTTCTAAGTTATCACCAGACAGATTTCCATAATGTTTGTACAGGCCTGCACTCCCACTAGCAATGGAGGAGTGTTCCCCTTTCTCCACAACCTTGCCAGCATGTGCTGTCATTTGATATTTTGATCTTAGCCATTCTGACAGGTGTGAGATGGAATCTCAAAGTCATCTTGAGTTCATTTCTCTGATGATTAAAGATGCTGAACATACTTTCAAGTGTCTCTCAACCATTAGGGATTCCTCCTTTGTGAATTCTCTGTTTAGCTCTGTTCCCCACTTTTTGGTTGGATTATTTGGTCTTGGAATTTAATTTTTTGAGCTGTTTGTAAATTTTGGATATTAGCTCTCTGTCAGATGTGGGGTTGATGAAGATTTTTTCCCAATCTGTAGTTTGCCATTTTGTTCGAATGACAGTGTCTTTTGCCTTACAGAAGATTTTCAGTTTCATGAGGTCCCATTGATTGATTGTTGGTCTTAGATCCTGAGCTGTAGGTGTTCTGTTCAGAAAGTTGTCACCTATGCCAATGAGTTCGAGGGTTTTCCCCACTTTCTCTTCTAGTAGATTTAGTGTGTCCGGCCTTATGTTAAGGTCTTTGATCCACTTGGACTTCAGTTTTGTACAAAATTATAACTATGGGTCTAATTTCATTCTTTTATAAGTGGATATCCAGTTGGACCAGCACAATTTGTTGAAGATGCTGTCCTTTTTCCATTGTACTGTTTTGGCTTCTTTGTCAAAAAATAGGTGACCAGAGATATGCGGGTTCATTTCTGGGTCTTCAATTCAAATCCATTGATCCACTGGTCTGTTTTTATACCAGCACCATGCTGTTTTTATTACTATTGCTCTGTAGTACAGCTTGAAATCTGGGATGGTGATACCTCCAGATGTATTTTTATTGTACAGGATTGATTTAGCTATGCTGGGGTTTTTTGTTATTCCATATGAAGTTGAGAATTGCTTTTCCCAGGTCTATAAAGAATTGTGGTGTTATTTTGATAGGAATTGCATTGAATCTGTATATTGCTTTTGGCAGAATGGCCATTTTTATTATGTTGATCCTACCTATCCATAAGCATGGGATATCTTTCTATCTTCTGATGGCCTCTTCAATTTCTTTCTTCAAGGACTTGAAGTTCTTGTCATACAGGTCTTTCACTTGCTTTGTTAGAGTTTCCCCCAGGTATTTTATATTGTTTGTGGCTATTGTGAAGGGGGTTGTTTCCCTGATTTCTTTCTCAGCCCATTTATTTGTTCCACAAAGAAGGACTTCTGATTTTTTTGAATTAATTTTGTATCCAGCCACCTTGCTGAAGGTGTTTATCAGCTGTAATCTGTTAACCTGATCTTGATTTAACTTTGGTTGGTGGACTCTATCCAGGAAATTGTCCATTTCACTTAGGTTTTCAAATTCTGGTGGAATTTTGGGGGTCGCTTATGTATACTATCATATCATCTGCAAATAGGGAGAATTTGACTTCTTCGTTTCCAATCTATATGACCTTGATCTCCTTTAGCTGTCTTATTACTCTAGCCAGAACGTCAAGTACTATGTTGAAGAGATATGGCGAAAGTGGACATCCTTGCCTTGTCCCTACTATGTTGAAGAAAAATAGCGAAAGTGGACATCCTTGTCTTGTCCCTGAGTTTAAAGGAAATGCTTCAAGTTTCTCTCCATTTAATTTGATGTTGGCTACAGGCTTGCTGTATATCGCCTTTATTATTTCTAGGTATGGTCCTTGTATGCCCGTTCTATCCAGGACTTTTAGCATGAAAGGGGTGTTGGATTTTGTCAAATGATTTTTCAGCATCTAGCGAGATGATCATGTAGTTTTTTGCTTTCAGCTTTTTTATATAGTGAATTACGTTGATGGATTTTCGTATGTTGAACCATCCTTGCATTCCTGGGATGAAGCCTACTTGATCATGGTGTATGATACTTTTGATGTGTTCTTGGATTCGGTTTGCCAGAATTCTATTAACTATTTTTGCATCTATGTTCATGAGGGAAATTGGTCTGAAGTTCTCTTTCTTTGTTGGGTCTTTGTGTGGTTTAGGAATCAGGGTGACTGTGGCCTCATAGAAAGAGGTTAACAGTTTTCCTTCTGATTCTATTTTGTGGAAGAGTTTGAAGAGTATTGCTATTAGCTCTTCTTTGAAAGTCTGGTATAACTCTGTGCTGAAACCAACTGGCCCTGGGCTTTTTGGGTTGGGAGATTTTTTTTAATAATTTATTTTTTATTTCTTCAAGTTACATCTCAATCACAATCCCCTCCCTACTCCCCCCTCCAGTCCCACCCTTCCACACTCCTCCCTCCAACCCCCCCCATCCTCTTCCTTTTTTTTATAGTTAAAGGTATTTCTTTTCCCCCCCAACAGCTTCCCTTTCAGTCCAACAAATGGTTCTTTTTCTTGTAACTATAAATACAATACAAAACAACAGAAATAAATAGGCCACAATTAAGTGAGTTATATGGCTTAGCATACATTCCCAATGTCCAGTCCATATGTATTTGGCACCTGACTTTAACATTCTACTATCTAACCATCTCCATGAGTTTAAAGTTCTATATCTAACTCAGCTTTCATACTAACTTGCCTCACAATTTTAAAAATATCTTCTTAGATCCAGAACACCCTCTTGATTCCTAAACAACTCAAAATTTAACTATGAGACTCTAGCTATCTATTCTTCAACCACCTCAGAGACCTGAGAGGGATAAATATATCTGATTATATAGGAAGTAAAGGGTCTGCAGCTTCCAAAACTAAGAAATGACATACCAGTGGCTGCCTGGACAGTTCCCATTTTCTCTCCATACATTACAGCATCACTCTTCAGCCATTTGGCCCCGCTTCTCTGACAGACATTGATTGTAGAGCAGGAATTATGAAGGACTTGCCTACCCTGTCTTGGCAGAGCTAGGCTGTTGACTTACCTGCTTCCAAGTTTTGTCCTTTTTGGACAGCAATCTGTCTACAGTTGAAGCAAGGGGTTTTTTCTTGCCAAGAGATAGGCTTGACACTAATTCAACCATCTCCCACTGGAGATTCTTTGATGCTCATCTACTTGGAGTAGAATAGGGGGTGCTGTCAGGAGCTGACATGTCTCGATATCAAAAAATCTAAAGTTAAGAAAACATCTTTGAATGGCATATTCTGCAGATCTCTTGAGGGTTTTGAGGACCACCTATCTATCTCTTATATTTGGATAAGCAAATGTTGCTTGTCTCTTAGCAACTTGATTTCTGATTACCTTGGAAATAACTGTTGTAGACTGTCCTAATACCTAACAAAAGGACATGCTTGAATGACTATTAGTTTGCATTTCTTAATTATCCTAAATATTTTATGACAGTTGGTAGCAAAAGGCCAAAACTTCACATTTCTTTTGTGTTTGGGTGAAATGGTCTGTAGATATCTGTTAGGTCCATTTGGTTCATGACCTCTGTTAGTCTCATTATTTCTCTGTTTTGTTTCTGTCTTAATGACCTGTCCATTGGTGTGAGTGACATGTTGAAGTCTCCAAATACTAATGTGTGGGGATCGATGTGTGGTTTAAGCTTTAGAAGAATTTCTTTTACAAATGTAGGTGCCCTTGTATTTGGGGCATAGATATTCAATATTGAGATGTCATCTTGATGAATATTTCCTTTAATGAGTATGTAGTGCCCTTCTCTATCTTTTTTGATTGATTTCAGTTAAAAGTCAATTTTACTTGATATGAAGATGGCTACTCCAGCTTGCTTCCTGGGTCCATTTGCTTGGAAAACCTTTTCCCAGCCCTTTACTCTGAGGTAGTGTCATCTATCTTTGTTAGTGAGATGCGTTTCTTGTATGCAGCAAAATGATGGGTTTTGTTTATGGATCCATTCTGTAAGCCTATGTCTTTTTATTGGGGAGTTGAGTCCATTGATGTTGATGGATATTAATGACCAAAGGTTGTTATTTCCTATTATTTTGGAGTAGGTGGTGGTTGTGTGTTTCTTTTGGTTTAGCTGCAGTGGGGTTTTTTGCTTCCTCTGTTTTCTTGAGTGTAGTTATCTTCTCTGGGTTAGAATTTTCCTTATAAAATCTTTTGTAGGGCTGGATTTGTGGGCAGATACTGTTTAAATTTGATTTTGTCATGGAATATCTTGTTTTCTCCATCTATGTTGATAGAGAGTTTTGCTGGGAATAGTAGTCTGGCTGGGCACCTATGTTCTCTCAGGGCTTATAGGACATCTGTCCAGGCCCTTCTGGCTTTTAAAGTTTCTGAGAAGTCAGGTGTAATTTTGATGGGTCTGCTATTATATGTTACTTGACCATTTTCTCTTACAGCTTTTAATATTCGTTCTTTGTTCTATACATTTGGAATTTCAATTATTATGTGGCGAGAGGAGTTCCTTTTCTGATCTAATCTGTTTGGTGTTCTGTATGCCTCTTGGAATTTTATTGGCATCTCTCTCTTTAGGTTTGGGAAGTTTTCTTCTGTGATTTTGTTGAAGATGTTTCCTGGACCTTGGATTAGGGAGTCTTCTCTTTCCTCTACCCCTATAATTCTTAGGTTCTGTCTTTTCATTGAGTACTTGATTTCTTGGATGTTATGAGTGAGAACTTTTTTATATTTCTCACTTTCTTTGGTTGCTGTACTGATTTCTTCCATCGAATCTTCCATGCCTGAGATTCTGTCTTCCATCTCTTGTATCCTATTTTTGATACTCATGTCTGTAGTTCCTGTTCTCTTCCCTTGATTCTCCACTTCCACTCTTATCTTTTTGTATTTTCTTTATTGATTCTACTTCCAATTTCAAGTCTTGAAACATTTTATTCTTTTTATACGTTTCCTGTTCCAATTTGTTTTGTCTGCAAATCTTTTGAATCTTTTGAATCTTTCATTGCTTTGTTTCTTTCCTGTTCATGTTGGGCTGCATTGGCTTGGAGGTCTCTTATGATATTCTCCAATGCTTTTATTTGTAAAATTGAGGATTCTTTGTATTCTTTCAGTATTTTAATTTCTTCTTGAAAGTACTCCATCATTTTCCTAAGTATAAATTTGTCATCATTTTCATGTGTTTTAGCTGTGGTGGGATGTTCAGGGCTTGCTGTGTTAACCTAGCTGAATTTCGTTGGAGTCCTATTTCCCTGATTTTTGTCAGTTTTGTTCTTTCGCTGACCTTTAGCCATCTGGTTGCCCTAAGCTGATTGTTCCTGATGTCTTCTGGACCGTTTCAGTGTCACTGCCAGTCCTCCTTAGGGTTTCTCGATAACCGTGGGAATATTGGCCATTCAGGTAGCCTGGAGGTACCTCTATCTGGCAGTTGGGGCTACCTCCCAAGACCCTACAGTAAGCAGACCTGCAGGAGACTGTACCCGGTGCAGGAAGAGCAGCCCTCTGCCCTGTCTGAGCACAATGTTCTTCCAATAGAGGGACCTTTCTGCCCAACACCTTACTGGGTAAGCCCAGGTGTGCTTGTGCCTCCCTGCCAGCTGCTGTGTGGCTTTTGCCTTCATCTGCGTCTGGGTCTGCACTGGCCTCTGCCCTGGGTCCCGAGCCTATGTCCCGTGCCAGTGACCTCTGCTCTGTATCCCGGACCTCTGCCCCACGCCCCAGTTCTCTGATTTGGGTCCCGAGCCTGTCAACTTGCTGGATTTTTGAGTGGCTCTTGCCCACTTCCACAGCTTGCTCCTCGTCCTGCTCCATGCTCCCTGCTGCTTGGGTCCGCTCTGTAGTTCTCCTTTCGGTCTGGGTTCTGTGCAGGGCTGCCTGGGTCCATGCCGCCTGGGTCTGTGCAGAGCTGCGCCCTGCCCCACTGTTCTCCCCTGCCTGTGAGTATCTGAGGGTCCCATGAGGGACCCCCACTAGTCCCTGGGTTTGCAGGATGTGACCCTGTGGGTTCACGCTTCTCAGGATGTTGCTCAGCTTGTCTATATTTCTGCAATGTTGTAGCTATCCGCCCACCCCACCCCCAGCTCAAAATGTGTCCCTGCGGACTGCCCCCATCTTGGATCCCTCAGAACTGACTTCTTTAAGATTCCAGCATGTGTGGAAGACCAGATGAAACATCTAGCCTTGTTAACTGAGCAACTACTGGATTCTTGGACGTTCAGTTTACAACCAGCCATTGTTGAGTTATCCAAACTACAGCCTGTAAGTCATTCTAATAAATACCCTTTCTGTTTACAGAGAAAGATTCTTTATATAAATTCTAATACTTTAGAAAATTCTCACTAGCATAACAGGCATTGACATTATTTACCATAATCACAATAAACATGGTTAGTCTTTGTGTGTGTGTGTGTGTGTGTGTGTGTGTGTGTGTGTGTGTTAAATGATAAAACTCTTGAGAAAATACCATAGAGATTTCTTTCAAAACATTGTCCTTGTAATTCACCTTTATTTACAGAAAACCTGCATTGATTATCAAAGAGGAAGACAGTTTCTGTGCTGTACTTGCACTCTCTCTCTCCCCCTATGCATAATATTTCTGCTTCAAAAAGGAAAATGGGACACAGAGGAACCTAGAAATTGCGTTCTTTGAGACTTTGGAAGAGTTCCACTAATGAGTTAGGCCTAAGGCTTTTAAGGCTTTTTGCTTTGTCTTCCACATGATACACCCTTTTTACTTTAGGACTTGAAGCTACTGCTCTGTCTGAAGGAGTGCCTTGCCCTGAAAACGTGTCTACGTTTGCTCCTTTCTAACTCGAGTCTCTGCTCCAGTATCTTTTCCCCTGGTGATGAAGCCCTCTATCACTCCCCACTCTTCCCTGCTGAGCAGACTATTGTGTGAATCTGCTTTAGGCCACCATGCTTGAAATAACCAATAAATTCATTGGCAATCAGCACAGCATTAAGATGCCTCCATGACACAGATCCTGAAGCAAATTCTAGCATTACTCATCCTTGTACCAGCCTTGTACAACAATAAAGATTCTATTTCCAGACATAATGACATTTACTGGCTTAGAAGCTATTTTCATCTTCACATTAAAGAATATTACTTTCGTTAAAAGTCTCTAGAAATTTGTCAATTCTGTTTGAAAGTCAAGTGTGATGAGCTGCTGTTTCCTCTTGAGCACAAAAGTGGGTTTTAAAGTCTGCAACCAAGTAGCAGTGTGAGTGAACTTAAGCTGCTCTCACTAATTATACCAAATGCATTCAGCTAAATCTAATGGACACAAATCAGTTGCTTTACTTGACCACTCTATCATTTGATGCTAACAACATACTCCTGTCCCTACACATTTTGTCTACAGACAAAATATGATCTGTACCAACAACTTTGGCACATTAAGATGCTGCAGGATTAGGTGCACCTTCTCCTATTGAGGCCAGATAAGGCACCCCAGTTAGGGAAGTGGGATCCAAAGGCAGGCAACACAGTCAGACAGGACCCCAGATCCAGTTGTTGGGTGACCCATGAAATGAATATGTAAGGGCTTCTGAAATGCAGACTCTTAAAAGGGGCATATGAAATCAGTCTAATAGACTTGCTTCTGTCAGGAACACCTGGGAGCCTACATGGTCCTGGTCAACAGGTGTACCTCGGGAGGAAGGCATTAGGCTGACCAATGAGAAAACAGTCTTTTTAATTAATTAAGAGACTGCCTAAAGACTATATAAAGGAAGTCTTGGAAACTGGAGAGGGTTTTTTACTTAACCTTGCTTCTGAACACTGCTCAACTGCTCATCACTGCCTAACTTTGAAAGTCTCTAACTTCCCAGACTTGCTGAAGATTGTGACCTAGGTGGGTATAGCCTAAGAATGCCAAGAAAATCTGCAGAAAGTGGAACCTGCCATGGAGACAGAGCCCTGCTGAAGAGTGTGGCTGAAAAAGTCAAAGACTTGTCAGAGACCTCGGTGCCAAGTGGGCATGTGCCAACTGCTGGCATCAAAACCACATACACAGAAAAGGCCCAAACCTAAGCAGAGGAGTGCCAGAGGCCTGAGTGAGGAGACCATGGCCTCCAGTGGGACCTTCCCCTAGGCAGTAAGGTCAGGCTAGCAGAAGAGACATGGTGGACATGCACAGAGAAGGTTGGTAAGAACCAGGCAGGCTGAGGAGAGCCACGGGAAACTGGCCACATGGGATGGACAGAGGAGGTTAACCCCAAGTGGAAGTTTGGCTGCCATAGCAACACCAGAGCCAGATGACCACTGAGTGACTGATGATTGTGGTGCCCCTACAGACAAACTGCTGACCAGTTGCTCCTAAGGACCTGCAATGTCTTAGTATCCTTTCTGAAGTGTTAGGGTTGGTTGATTGTTTGGTAGGTGTTTATAGATATTAATATAGTTTAAGAGTTACACCTATAGATCCACATGAAGAACAAGCTGCACATCTGCTACATACGTGCAAGGGGCCTAGGTACGACCCATGCATGCTCCTTGGTTGGCGGTTAGGTCTCTGTGAGCCCCCATGGGCCCAGGTTGGTTGACTCTATAGGTATTTTTGTGGAGTCCTTGAACCCTCTGGCTCACTCAATTATTCCCACAACTTTCCCACCAGACTCTCTGAACTCTGCCTAATGTTTTACTGTAGGTCTCTGCATCTGTTTTCATTAGCTGCTGGATGGGGCCTCCAGATGACAGTTATGCTAGGCTCCTGTGTCCAAGCTAAACAGAGTTGCATTAATAGTGTCAGGGGTTGGTTTTTCCCCATGGGATGGGTCTCAAGTTGGTCCAGACTTAGGTTGGCCGTTCCCTCAGTCTTTGCTCCATCTTTGTTCCTGTACATCTTGTAATCAGGACAAATTTTGGGTGAAATGTTTTGTGGGTGGGTTGGTGTCCTTATCCCTCCACTGGAAGTCTTTCCTGTCTACAGGAGGTGGCCACTTCAGGCTTCATATCTCACACCTCTAGGTGTATCAGGTAGAGTCAATCCCATAGACTCCCCAGAGCTTCTGCTATCCTAGGTCTCTGGTAGGTCCCAGAAGTGCCACCCACTTTGATTTCCATTCTCTCTCCCTGCCCTCTATCCCCTGATCTCCCTACTCCTGGTCCCCTCTCCTCCCCCACCCCCCCCCCATCCCTTCGCTCCCTCTATTCACCTCCAATGGCTATTTTATTTCCCCTTCTGAGTGAGATTCAAGCATCCTCCCTTGAACCCTTCTTGTTACTTAGCTTCTTTAGATCTGTGGATTGTAGTGTGGTTATCCTGTACTATATGGTTAATATCTATTTTTAAGTAAATACATACCATGCATGTCTTTTGTGTTTGGATTACCTCACTCAGGATGATATTTTCTAGTTCCATCCATTTGCCTGCAAATTTCATGATGTCCTTGTTTTTAAAAGATGAGTAATATTCCATTGTGTAAATGTATCACAGTTTCTTTATCCATTCTTTTGTTGAGGAACATCTAGATTGTTTCCAGTTTCTCACTATTACAAATAAAGCTGCTATGAACATAGTTGAGCAAGTGTTCTTTTGGTATGGTGGAACATCTTTTGGGTATGAACTCAGGAGTGTTATACCTGGGTCTTGAGATAGAACCATTCCCAATTTTCTGAGAAACCACCAGATTTATTTACAAAGTAGTTGTACAAGTTTGCACTCCCACCAGCAATGGAGAAGTGTTCTCCTTTCTCAACATCCTTGGCAGCATGTTTTGTCACTTGAGTTTTTGATCTTAGCCATCCTGACAGGTGTGAGATGGAATCTCAAAGTTTCTATGATTTGCATTTCCCTGATGAGTAAGGATGTTGAACATTTCTTTAAGTGTTTCTCTGCCATTAGAGATTCCTCTGTTGAGAACTCTCTGTTTATATATTTTGGATATTAGCCCTCTACTCTATTGAATGTGGGGTTGATGATTTTTTTCCCATTCTGTAGGCTCGTGTTTTGTCCTATTGAAGGTGTTCTTTGCCTTACAGAAGCTTTTCAGTTTTATGAGGTTCTATTTATTAATTGTTGATCTTAGTACCTGAGCTGTTGATGTTCTGTTCAGGAAGTTGTCCCCTGTACCAATGTGTTCAAGGCTATTTCTCATTTTCTCTTCTATTAGATTTAGTGTATCCAGTTTGATATTTAGGTCTTGGATCCACTTGAATTTGAGTTTTATGCAGGGTGAGAAATATAAATCTATTTGCATTCTTCTACGTGGAAATATCCAGTTAGACCAGCGCCATTTGTTGAAGATGCTTTCTTTTTTTCCATTGAATGGTTTTGGCTTCTTCAAAAATCAAATGTCAGTAGGTATGTGGGTTTATTTCTGGTTCTTTGATTTGATTCCATTGATCAACCTGTCTGTTTCTATGTCAATACCATACCAGTTTTTATTACTATTGCTCTGTAGTACAAGCTTGAAATCTATTGCTTGTAGTATAGCTTGAAATCAAAGATAGTTATACCTCCAGAAGTTCTTTTATTGTTTGGGATTGTTTTAGTTATTCTTGGTTTTTTGTTTTATCATATGAAGTTGAGAGTTGTTCTTTCAAGGTCTGTAAAGAAAAATGTGTTGGAATTTTGATGGAAATTGCATTGAATCTGTATATTGGTTTTGGTAGGATGGCCATTTTTACTATGTTATTCCTACCTATCCATGTTCACTGGAGATCTTTCCATATTCTGATATCTTCTGCAGTTTCTTTCTTCAGAGACTTGAAGTTCTTGTCATACAAGTCTTTTACTTGCTTGGTTAGAGTTACACCAATATATGTTATTTTATTTGTGGACATGGACATAACTCCCCACACATACACACATAATTAAAATAATTTTTAAAAAAGAAAAAATAAGGATGAGCATGGTGGCACATGCCTTTAATCCCATACTCAGGAGGCAGAGTCAGGTGGATCTCTGTGAGTTTGAGGCCAGCCTGGTCTACAAAGTGAGTCCAGGAAAGCTAGGGCCACAGAGTGAAACCCTGTCTCAAAAAAACAGAAAGCAAAAAAAAAAAAAGAAAGAAAAAGAAAAGTGCAATACAGTTATATAATTGAATTAATTCATAAAATGGAGTGAATTGCTAATACATGCTATAACACATATAACATTTGAAAATATCTTAAGTATATGTTGAGTAAAAAAATCAAGTACCAAAGTCACATATAACATTTTTTATCCATATAACATGTACAGATTATACACAATAATAGAATCTATTAGAGAGTAGATTAGTGGTTGTATAGGGCCCAGAAGCTCTAGGAGGGGAGGAGATGGGACATAGGAAATAACTGCTAATGGGTAAGAGATTTCTACTTGGAGGAGAAAAGAATTCTAAAATTAAATAATGGTAATTATTACATATCCTTGCAAATATACATCTAAAACTACATTGAATTGCACAGTTTGAATGGATGAATTATGTGGTATGTTAATTATATTGCAAATCTTAATTTCCTTTAAAAAGAAAATAGAAAGAAAGTAAATACAGTGATCACAAAGACCTATTTATCCACCGCCTTGGTTCTCAATGTGTCTGACAACATGGGTCAGAGAACATGTAGCAATTTAAGCCAGAATGCACTACTTACTTTTCCTAGAAGATAAGAAGTCCAGGACTGACTATTCTTGGCTCTGCTGCTCCATATCACCTTCTTGGCTTCAGCCTTTTGGGTCCATGGATGTTTGTGTTAAGCAATGGAGAGTTTAGAATAAATGATGCACTTCCAAACTTTGTAACCAAACTTAGAACAATAGGAACAGGACAATAGTAGTCACCTCTGCCTTCATTATTGTAAGAGTAAAGGCCTTCTACAACACACCCACCGAGCAGATACCTACTTACAGCATTTCATTGATCAGAACCAGGCCACATAGCCACTCTGACCTGTGGGAATTGTTTAAAATGTGTTTTTTCTTCCTATAGCCCCCCAAAGTTATCCTGTACATAATGAATGTGTGAAAGGATGCTGAGTGGGGAATGGATGCACAGAACTGTATTACTAACTTTAGGTTTAAAAAAAACAAACAAAATTTATACTGGCGCTCTGGTCAATACAGGAAATAAGCAAACCACCCTTCTCTTTTTCTCAGCCATTCCTTTCCTGTCTGTCATATCCCTTCCCTTCTTCTCAGTCATTCCCTCCCCTGTCCGTCAGATCCCTTCCCTTCTTCTCAGTCATTCCTTCCCTGTCCATCAGATCCCCTTCCTTGTTGCTGAGAAATACCCTGGCCATTTGAACACGTGCAAGAACATCAAGAAACAAGTGCACAGTCTAAGCACATATAAAATATTCTCCCATTTCATAAGAAGAAACTTGATTTCTCCATGTGTATTCATATGTGGTAGATGGTGGGAACCACTTTTTCTCTACTTGCCATTTTACTTTTAGTCTTTCTCTTGACCTCATCTTCACTTCCAATGTTAATGCCATGTAAATATATTACTTAGCTCATAAGAAGAATATAATGACCTGGAAATGTGGGCTGTTATCATTCATCCAGGTAAAAATGTCTCTTCAAAACCATTATGCTTCAGCTCTTTTTATGGACCTGAAGATTTCTACCATCAGGTTTGAGAATTTGCCTTTGCATTTTATTGTTTGACAATTTCACACATGAATATAATACATTTTGATCAAGTCTATCTCCAGTCTCTCCCCTCCAATTCCTCCTGTGCCACCGCTTTCCACTCCCAACTTCATGTATTCTTTTTTAAACCTATCAATCCATTTAATGTTGCCAGTAAGTGAATAGGAGTTATGCCATCTACTGGAGCACAGGGAGCTACGCTTGAAAAAAAAAAAAAGACTTTTCTCCAGCAGCCATCAATTGCCAACAGTTCCTCAGCTAAGAGTGTGACTTCATGAGCATCTCTCTCATCAATACTGACATTTTGACTAGGCAGTCTTCATAGAGTTACAACCACTGTGAGTTCATGTGTGTAATAATTCTGTCGTGTAGAAAACACTGCTTCACAACAGTTCTCTACTGCCTCTGGTTCTTACAATCAGTCTCCCCCTCTTCAGGATGCTCCCTGATCCTTGGGAGAAAGCTAACGATACAGTTGTCCCTTTTAGGCTTGACCACAGTCTTTTGTTCTCTGCATTTTGGCGACTTATGCATCTTTGTATTAGTTGCCATCTACTGCATAAAGATGATTCTCTGATGAAGGCTGAGAAATATACTTATCTATGAGTATAAATATAATTATGTAGGGAGTAGTATAATACTATCCCCATTTGGCCAAATAGTAGTAGTAGGTTCCTGCCTACGGCCTACCAAGCCACAGGTTCTTGGCCCAGTTAACAGTACCAGGCATGAGTGTAGGGGCTGATAGGTTAATATAAGTTAGATTTAGTGAATACCTAAGTTTCTGATGCAGTCTCTTAATTCGGGGCATGAAGATCAACTGCTGTGAGCAATTAGCTTATCAGCTTATGGAAGAAGTCAGGTGAAATGAGGGGAGTCTCTTTGGACTGAAAAACAAGGTTGAAGCCAGGTGAAACAAGGAAAGACTTTATGACCTGGCATTGCTTTCAACTGCTAAGTGGGCAGAGCCCAAATTAAGCTGAAGCAGGTGGAACAAGGAGTGATCCTATTTAAGGACAAGTGGATGACGCCAGAGAGCTGCGTGCTAAGGGCCCCCGATATGAGAGAGCTCCGAGAGTCCTGCTGAAGAAAGTTCTGGTAGACCAATGGCCAGATCTCCCTGAGGCAGAAGGAAGCTGGTGAGCAGAGAAAGCCTCAGCAAGACAGCAAAAGGCCAAGGACTAAACCCTGTGGCTCAGCTTTTGCCTAGAGGGGTTTGACCTGTCCGAACAGTGGCCTGAACGGAACTGTGGCCAGCTTTAAAGACTGAGGCAGAACGGCAGAGTTGCTGATACGAAGGAAGTAAGGTGGCCTACAGACGCTGAGGTCTCCCAGAGAGAAGAAAGCCTCAAGCCTTATTTAAAGTGAGACTTCGATAGCCAATTTACCCTGACGAACCTGCGTCTGAGAGATCCAGAAAAAGGACTGCTAAGTGTGTTAAAGAGTCTACCCCCGAGACTGGTTTCCTGACGACTGAGGACCTGCCCCAGAGACTGTATCATTCTAAAAGGTTATGAAAGTAGTTGTTATGATTATCAATAGGTTTAGTGGATAGGTTAAAGGGGTTGTAGGAATTTATAGGATTAATAGTTAAGAAATTGTTGGTGTTTGTTATAAGTGAATTTAGTAATAAATAAGTGGTAAATAATAACTTAAAAGTTCGGTTACACATGAGTTCCACCTTGTGGGACAGGTCTTAAATTCAGTGAAAATGCAGTTAGCTCCTCCCATAACATCCATGTTACCATTGCAAGTATGTAAATATCTTGCCAGGCCAGACATTATTTTATATCAAAGAGTTCATAGCTTGATAAAACTTGTGGTTGCTTTTCTCCAACAAAATCACATATACAACCTTTAGTACTATTAGAGCTAGCCAGTAGGAAAGAATGTAAAGAGAATCTCTTGTGTACTGTATGGATGTATTCACCTGTCAATAAAAAGCTGATGGCCTATAGCTGAGGCAGGAAATAAGAGGCAGGAGTTCTGATCAGGAGAGAGAATTCTGGAAGAGTCAGGCATGGGAGGAGATTCGACCAAAAACTCTGAGAAAGAAGACACATGATGCTTAGGAGAGGTAACTAGCCATGTGAACCTAGCTTAGTATAAATGGGATAATTAATTAATTTATGAGTTAGCCAGGGAATCAGCCAAAGCTTATGGTCTAGGTGTTTGTAAATAATAGTAATAAGTCTCAGAGTCATTATTTCAGGAGCTGGTGTACAGGTGGAGAAGTGCAAGGTTACAGTTACGAAAAACACCTTACTACAAAAGAAGATTTCAGATCAATACCAGCTTTACTTCTCAATTGTCCTATGACTCAATTATTTGGTGTCTTCAGCAGTCTGATCTTATCATCAAGTTCTGCAGGGCAAGTAAGAACAATGGTGATAGCCTGTATTGTTTGGGGGTTCATTGGACTTTCCTGACAAAGAAATGTAATGTAGCCCATGGGTTGGTAGGATTAATATTTCAGAAATGGCCATCCTATCAAAAGCAACATACAGATGCACTGTAATCTTTATGAAAATTCTAATGCGATTCTTCACAGGAATTGAAAAACAACAATCTTTAAATTCACAAGGGAGCACAAAAGACCCAGAATAGACAAAACAATACTAAACAATGAAAACACCACAGCACAAATCATCATCCCCGGTCAATTTATACTACTGAGCCACAGCAATACAAATAGTATAGCATGGTTCTGGCACAAAAATAGACACCATGATCAATTGAATAGAATTGAAGGTCTATATAAAAGCTCACATCTTTGTAGTCACCTGCTCTTTCACAAAGAGGCCAAATATATAAATTGGAGAAAAGACAGCATCTTCAAAATATGTGCTCAGAAAACTACATGTAAAAGAAACAAGATCCTTATCTTTCACTCTGCACAAAATTCTACTCCAAATGAATCAATATAAGACCTTATATCCTGAATCTGCCTAAGAAGAAAGTCGGAAGTTTCCTTTAACTTATAGGCACAGGTAAGGAAACCTATCTTTCATTGAGAACATTGTGTGTTGGACATTGAAACAAATGCCTAAGACTCATTATTGTTACTGCCTACATTAGCATTTGAAGTCAGTGTCCTTAGTCCAGGGTAGTTGAGCATCTTTCCCATGCTCACACCCTCAGTTTACTTATAGACCTGAGAATCAAAGCCAGATCTTCCCAACTTTAAAACCCACATATATGGGACGTAGGAAGGAACATCTCTCTGTTCTTTGCTTTCAAACTCAATCAGTAAAATGTTACCAGACCCCAAGAGATTTTTAATAAAAGTAATATTCTTTAATATAAAGATAAAAATAGTTTCCAAACCAGTAAATACAATTATATCTGGAAAAACACTCTTCATTTAAGAATGAGTAATGCTACAATTTGTCTCAAGATCTGTGCCATGGAGCCATTTTAGAGCCGCATTTGTTACACATGACATTTTTTTTCCTGTAATTTCAAACCCATGTATCCAAAAGAGAATTACAGAAAGCTGTATTTTCTGAAAATGAAAGAAACATGAAATACAAAATGCATTTACCAAATATTTTAAACTATCAGTTTATAATTTTAATACCATGCAACATCCCTGACTGATTCATTTTTAAAACCTACTCTCTTACTAAGCATAAATTCATTGAATTTCTTTAACCCTTAAATTATAATTTCAAGCAGAAGTTTTAAGGGTTTATTAAATAGGATGCCTTTATTTTATTCTTTTTAACTGTTCAGTGCCTAAAATTTAAGTATGGAATATATTTTATAAATTCATAAAGTATGATGTCACTGAATCCTTATTCATCAAGGAGCACAGCTAGTTTGTTCTTAGAACACAATTTATCTTTGACATTTCACTATATTATGTTCCACTATTTTGTAGTAAACAATCTGATACATAAGAGTAACCATTCTTTTTTTCAGACTCATAAGGTTGTATTTGTATACTTATATATTTGTTTTAAAAACTATTTGTCTAGTTCTTTTGCTTTACAAATAGAGGAATATGGCTTGCTTTTTATTTTCGATAATATGTCTACTTTATTTTTAAAAGATGTGTTGTTTTCTCTATGACCACACAATTTAGTTGTCTAACCTTCCATACCAAATGATACTGGGATTTCTATGTGTACTTGTCTTCAGATTTGTGGATATATGCTCACTAACTGACTTTTGGAAATCTGAACCACCAGATGAGAAGCTTTATGTTTAGTTAATTTGGTGGATTTAAGCAGCTTTCCACTGGATAATCAAGACCAATTTGTACATGTTGAGGTTAAAAATATGCTTTTTCCCATATCCTCATTAACAACACTGTGTGATCTAACATCTTAATCCTTTGCAATAATCTGATGTGTGGGAAATGATCTCTCTTTTGTATGTTTCCTTTTCTATTGTATGCATTTCTTTAATTTTGAATTAAGGTGAACATAAGCTCATTTGTGCATAATCCAGTTGAACATTTTTTTCCTAAGAAGAGCCTATTTATATTATTGACTAATTTTCACTTTGTGGTATGTCTTTTTATTGATTATTTTTAATTTTGTGTATTAAGAAAATCAGTACTTGCTCCTAGAATCATTGCTGGTGTGGCTGCTGTGTCACATGTGTGTCAATAGGTGGCAGAGAGAAGAGAGGCTGTGTCTACATTCACTGTTCTGACCTAGGAACATCTGAATGATTAGTAGCCTAACATTCCCTGAAAAAGTGAGCCTCAGATGATCACCATGCCATGCAGGCCTGGACTAGCACAGGCCAGATAGCAAAGAGCAAGTCTGAGATAACCATCAGACTGGTGCCATGGTACCCACACAGGGAGCTAGCCTGAGATGACCATGAAGCTGGTGTCATGCAAGCCTAGGGTGGGCTGATATGGGCAGACCACACCTGACATGTCCCCTGCCTGGAGCTATAATGCATGAGTAGGGCATAGCATTCCTTAGACCATTTCTGAGACAATCCCAGACACTCAGAGACCCTGGGTGCTACTAAGAGGGGTAAGTAGGTGGTAGAGAAGTGGAAGAAAAAGAGAAACAGAAGTAAGTGGGAAGAATGAAGAAAAGTAGAACTTGAGCCTCGAGGGTAGTGAGGAACAGCCTGATATGAGTAGCCAGTGATGCTACTTGGGACTATGGTGGGGTTCCAGCCTGTGCTGCCCCAGGGGTCACATCTGGTTCCATAGCCCTGCAGCAACAGGGCAAAAGACAGGAAAATGTCCCTGGTCTGGGCTGCTGCTGTGGACATATTGATGTCTGATGTCTAACAGCTGAACAGAGCTGGCCCCACTCCTCACCTGGGCATCCTGGGAGAGCTGGGACTGAGGGCATGAGAACAGGAGAATTGGCCTCACTCCTACTCAGTTGCAGTACTCAAGAGAGCAGGCCTTCACTTTGCAGGATTTGCAGGTGATATGGCCCCAAGAATATGAGTGTGGGAGAGCGATCCCTGCCACTTATCTCTTGTGTGGTGGTATAAACAAAGGAGAGATACCCTCCTCCCCTCTAAGACCTCACCTCCTGCATCATGTGGAAGACCTGGTCCGGAAGTCATGAGAGCAGGAAAGCTGTTCCTGCCCCTCACCAGCTATAACACTTAGAAGAGACGGCCCTGCACCTCATCTGGGTAGCACAGTAGACCCTGGTGACAGGGACACAAGCAAGCTGGCCCTGAGGGCATGAGTATGGGAGAGTGGGCACCACCATCTGTCTGCTGTGTGGCAGTGTGGGTAAAGAGAGATGCCTTCCCCTGCCTTTGCCCCTTGCCACCTACAGCACATAGGAGAGTTGGCCCTAGGGTCATGAGAGCAGGAGAGCTGTTCCTGCACATCAGCAGCTGCAGTACTTGAAAGAATGGGCTCTGAAGCTCAACTGGGCTGTGCAGTAGAGTTGGCCCTAATGGCAGGGGTGCAGGTGAACCAGCCTGCAGGGTGTGAGTATGGGAGACCTGGCCCCACAACTTGTTGGCTTTGTGGCAGTATGGAGTATAGATTCCCCCCACCACCACCATCCCATCATCACGGGAGAGTCAGTCCTGCCTCTGGTCTCCTGTGCACTGGAAAGGATGAGGAAGAGACACCCTCCTCCCATCACTGGTCCCTTGCCACCTATGGCAGGAAAGAGATCTGGCCCCTGGGTCATAGGAGTGGGAGAAATGGCCATGTCCTTCACTGGCTGCAATACTTAGGAAAGAGGGCCCTGTACCTCGCCTGGGTAGCAGGGTAGAACTGGCCCTGGTTATAGGGGTTGCCAGTGAGTAGGCCTCAAGAGTGAGAACAGGAGACCTGGCAGGCTGACCAGCTCAGTAACCTCTCAGGTCCAGATTCAGGGTTTTGAGTTGGCCCACCCCAACATCTACTCCATCTATGAACTGATGGAGTGCATTAAGAGGCTGGTCCTACAGATCTAAAATTACAGGATCTCCATGACATAGGGCAGCAACAGTAGATCCAAGAGGAGTCCAGGTAAGGATCCAGTATTGATAGAGTAGCAGAAGCCCGAGGCCTCATACCAGACCAATGATTTATTGCAATAAACATTTCAAGGAAAGAAGTGTGAACAAAAGGATATACCATGGGACACACTGTGACACATGACAGCTTCCACAATAAGATTATTTTCTCTCTTTTGGATGAGAGGTTGCAAGGGTAGAGGTTGGAATGTAGGGAGGGAGAGATGAGTGGGATTAGGGTGTATGATGTGAAATTCACAAAGAACCAATAAAAAGATAAAAAACAAAGGAAAGTCAGTATATTTCATCAAGTGTAATATATTTTTTGCAATTTTCCTGTTTTTTATTTTGTTTAGAAAACTTAATCCTTTATATCTGGCTTCTTTCCATTAAAATATATCTATTCATAAGTATGTTTTCTTTCAACTTTATAATTAAAAAAGGATTGAAGCTCTTTAAATATGAGCTATGTATTTTGAAAAACCTAAAATTTGTTTTCCCCCTCTAGATAGATAGATAGATAGATAGATAGATAGATAGATTATAGATAGATAGAGAGATAGAGAGATAGATAGATAGATAGATAGATAGATGATAGATATTCCTTTCACCTGTCCAAAATGAACAAAACTTGGAAGCAGGTAAGTTGACAGCCTAGGTTTGCCAAGACAAGGTGGGTAAGTCCTTCATAATTCCTGCTTTACAATTAATGTCTGTCAGATATACTGGGCCAAAAGGCTGAAGATACTGGAATGTATGGAGAGAAAATGGGAACTGTCCAGGTAGTCACTGGTTTGTCATTTCTTAGTATTGGAAGCTGCAGGCCCTGCACTTCCTATACAATCAGATACATTTATCCTTCTCAGCTCTCTGAGGTGGTTGAAGAATAGACAGCTTG
>CAJQZJ010035392.1:0-12633 GCA_907164525.1 Lophiomys imhausi | reverse complement strand
CACACACACACACACACACACACACACACACACACACACACACACACACATATAAAATAGCATTAGAAAGTAATATTAAAGAAGAAAGTTATATCTGAGCTTTATTATTCTAATTCATTTTATTTAGGAGAGATGTTTTTGTTTTAGCTTCAAAAATAACCCAAAGTCATAGAACAATACAACAGAGGTCACAGGTACACACTAAAGTAAAGGACTCTGCTGCTCTTTCATGTATTCACATGTTCAACACACACCTGTAGAGTGCCTACTATGTATCAGGCACTCTTCTAAAAACCAAGTGTAACATACACATGCATAGCATAGCATGGAAGTAACCTCCACAGACAAAACTCTTTCTCTATTGATGTTTTCTTTCTATGACACCTGAAGACACTGGGAACTCAGCTCTCCTGTCATTAACCTAAGACATGGTCAATAATATACACTGAAGTACAGGAGCTTGCATTTTTATTACAGACTAGTAATAGAATTAAACTTGTAAGTTCATTCTTTAACTCACGATACAGAAGGGAAGCTTCCCTCTCACCTCAAGCCCATTGAAGGGGATTACAGGTAAACTCTTTTGAAAGCTAACAGGCGTTCTCCGGAATTTCTGGAGCACAGAGGTACCCATCAATGAAAAACAAAGCAAGGAAAGTGTAGTTTGATCCACTTAGAAAAGAAAACAGTTTTATCGGTAGTGAATTCCACATATGATGAAAGCAAGGTTTTGTTTCCAAAGGTCAGATGTTAGCCCTGTGGAGTGGTGAAGACTGATGAGTAAGTTGGCTCACTGGTTATGGATTGCACCAAAAGCTCCCACCACAAATGAGGTACCCTCAAACCCTAGAGATTGAAGACTATACATAGACAAGTAGAGTGGAAGGGTGCAATCTGCCACATGAGAGAAGCATGACTCAGTGAGAAACTGTGGGTCAAGCTCTCAGGCTCTACACTGTAGGAATCTTACACTAAACCTTAGGGTCATCCATGTACCCCTACAGCATTGTCACTGCCTTGCACCAACACAGTCCAGATGGGGTTTTCTTGTAGTTCCTTCCCTGTTCTGAACTAATATTAAAAGGCTTGCAGCAGCAATTATTCCCTGGAGAATGAAATAAACCAGGAAATGTCACATCTGCGAAGATCCTCCCTACTCCACCTCTCAATGCTCTTAAGCCCAAAGCACATCTAAGGGGAAACAATTTAAATTGAACAAAATTTTATTTGTGTCTATTCTGACTTTTCCATTATTTAATGGGACAAAAAATAATAATCCTTGGAACATGGCTGAGGTCTCATCATAGAGGTAGGAAAGCAAAAGGATTATCTTGTGGGCTGTCACTGTAGTTCAGTGGTAGAGCATTTCCTAATATTCATAAGACTCTGGGTCCAACCCCTAGCAACATATACATAAATGCACATGCACGCACACACACACGCACACACACACACACACATACACACACGTATGCACATGCACACACAAAATTTAGAGTGCTTTCTGCTTTTCCTAAATTCATTCAATAAAACATTTAAGTAAATTCAGCTTGTGGAAAAGAGAAAGAAACATGCAGGAAGGCTCTCAGTTAGGCTTACTGAAAGAACAAAGTGTCAAACTGGAATCTTTCAATATAAAACATGGAATTATACTTCCCTGACCAATTTGTTTAAAACTTATAGAATAAGAGATTAGAAGTAAATAGAGGGGGGCTGGAGAGATGGCTCAGAGGTTAAGAGCACTGGCTGCTCTTCCACAGGTTCTGAGTTCAATTCCCAGCAACCACATGGTGGCTCATAAGCATCTGTAATGAGATCTGGTGCCCTCTTCTGGCCTGCAGGCATACATGCAGATAGAACACTGTATACATAAATAAATAAGGTGGTTTTTTTTTAAGTAAATAGAGAAAAGCATTCTCTTATCAGACTTCATTTCTAGGATTTTTAAACTAGCTTTGGTTATTACTACCTTGTAACTTCAGAAGGGAGAGACTGTAACCAGAGAAGATAAAGAGCTCAGACAAATAATTGGTTTCACTTTTTTCTACAGCTGATTTTGAAGAGGAAGCCTGTGTAAAAGTTCAACAGTGATCAAACAAGTTTCCACTACCTGTACAATAAGATGCAAAGTTCATGAAAATTAAGAGATAAGTGAGTTAAATATAGTTGGTGTTGCAGATCTGCATGCCTCTGCAGCAGAGACCTGGGGATATTTAAGACAAGTCTTGCACTTACCGTAGAGACAATCTTTCTGAATCCATGGAGGGCAAATCTATAGCCTGGAGCATGCAGAACGACACTTACAGGCCCTACCTTTAGAAAGGAAAATGAAAGCATAACTTTACAATGGTAGCTAGGTCCTCTTAACTTTGGTACCTGAAAAAGCTAAACATGTCCATCATTTCATTTCAGTGAGTGAAAAGTCAGTAGGGCTTTGTGAAGGATTAGTAAGCCAAGCATGTGTAATACATTCCATGACAGACTGTCAGACATTCTTGATGGAAAGGGAAGAAAACAAACTTTAATCCTAGCCTTGAAGGACAGGATCAGCTGGGCAAATATCTTCAGAAGTGTCGCTATGTGCATCCTCAACTTACTACAAAGCAGAGAAAAGACACTTATGTCCCACTTTCTTTCCTGAAGAAAGGACAAGAGGAAGGATGCTTGACTCCTAGGCATATGGCAATAGTAACAAAAGAAAAGTATGAGAGGGAGAGGGGAGTCTTCCATCAGACTGTTGGAAAATGGGAGGATATAACTCACCCCTACTAGTGAAGAAAGCATTCCATAAATGGCTTTGTAAGCAGACTTTAAAAAAAAAGCTAAGGTATGGCTCTAGGAAAAAATAGAAAGGTTCAGGGCAGTAAAAAAAAAAAAAAAAAGTAAGCTAGTTGAGTAAAACTACAACTGCTGGGTGGACAAAAATAGAATTCATAGGGTCCAAGATAATTTCTTCATTCAAAGACAACAGATTTAATCCCTATAGTTGGACTCACAAGAGGTCAGGAATGGAGTGAAGGATCCCAGAGACTCTAAAACTGTTTGACCTGGGGCCAAAGGAGAACCACAGGGACCTAAGAGGCCTCAAGGGAGTTACACAAGAGAGAGCCAGACTGTCTTATACTATGTTTCAAAACTTTCCATGAATGTTCTTCAAACTAAAACACATCTTTGTTGTAATAATACAACCACACTGTTGTCTCGTCCACAACTGGAAGTTAGTCTTTTTCCTTAAGTAATTGAGCAACAGGAAGAGTTAAAATTATGGATGTTCTTTGCTGCAAATTTCCATGAGCAACTCATGAGAGCCTTTTACCATTTTACCACCCTTATTGCCAATACTTACTGGTCATGCTACTGTTTCTGATTCCTACAGTCCATGGACTAATCTTTCTAATGGCTTTAACACTTAGATAGTCACCTAACTGTATAGTGGTGCTTAGAACCCCTCAACCTCAAGAACAACTACTAACCCATCTCTTCATCTACACATTAACACAGCTGTACTTGGCTTGGATTTAGTAGAGAACATTGTCTTGCCTATGTATTAATTAAATTTGTGCTTCTCTATAACACGTTTTATTGTTTCACTGTATTGAATTACTTTTTAAAGTTTCATTGTTATCTCTGAACATTGGACACTAATCAAAATAAGTTTAAATACAAATTTCATATATGCCTTTATATTAACTACTTTATGAACCTCAGGGTTTTTATGTGTAAGGATGTTTTACATGAATATATGTGCATTCACCACACACATGCGTGGTGGCTCCAGAGAGTGCAGATCCTCTGGACCTGGAGCTATAAGTAGTTGTTATGAGCTGTCATGTGGATGCTAGGAACAAAACTCAGATCCTCTGGAGGAGCAGTCAGTGCTCTTAACAACAGCCCCAACCCTCCACCACCTGACTTTTTAAACTTTCTTGTTTTCAGATTTTTATTGGCAGTTCTATTACCATTTCATATAAAATTTTATATTAACTTTAGAAGTAACTCTACAAAAATATTGCTCAGATATCTACTGAGACTGTGTTATGCACATAGATAAAATTGGGAGCTTATATTTTGACAATAGAGTATTCCATTTTGTAAATGTAGTATGCCTTTTTATTTATTTAAATATTCTTTAATTTCTTGTATTGGTGAATTGTTTTCAGCCTTCAGATGTGTTTATATTTTGCTAGGTTTTTCTTACGTGTAAATTATATACCCTGACTGAAGGTTCACACACTCCACTCCTCCCCTTTCCTCCAGAGCCACTCCTCCTCTATTTCCCTTCATAAGGTAGCACAGGTTGGTTTCAAACTCACTACATAGATCTTTCTGGCCTCAGACTCTAAATCCTCCTGCATTAACTTCTGAAATTCTGGATTATATGTATGCACCACCAATTCTGACTTTTTGTGATAAAGTAGTTGCCATTTGTTTATGCAAGAATCATGAGTGGAGACACGGCAAATGATTTTCTTGTCATGGGTCAGCTTTGATTGATTGGTAGCGGTGTCTGCAAAGCTAGAGTGGGAAGGATTTTGAGACCAAATCTAGTTCCTGTGCTAAACAGTTGATCAGAAGCACTCCACAGCATTGGGGAGACAGCACACTTGAATTCATATCATGCTCAGTTATGGCTAGACTATATGGAGTATCAGAGACAGTTCAGCCTACTCATTATAAAAGAATGTGGTTAAAGATAACAAAAGTAATTTTATCTTTTTCTCATGTCTGAAATCTATTTGAAGATAAGCTTAATATAGTAGAAAAATATATTGTTTGATGCAACCAAGAATTGGTCACAATGCTAATGATAAAGAACAAATTAATAAGATCAGACTAAGAGGAAAATGCAAAAGGAATATTTTTTTAATTTATTATGTCTTTTTTCCAACATCTCTCCCTTTTAGTCCCATAAAAGGCTCTGTTTCTTATAACAATAAGTACAATACAAAACAATAAGAGCAATTATGAAAAGATTATGAAAACTCTAAGGTATGACATATATTCCCAATGTCCAGTCTGTATGTATTTGGTAACTAATAAGAGTATTCTATTATCTATCTCAATGAGTTGAAAGTTCTGTACCTAACACAGTTTCCATCCTAACTTGCATTACCAACTTAAAAACATTTTCTTAGACCTAGAACATCATTTTAATTCCCAAACACCTTAAAACTTAGCTATGAGACTATAGCTATGTAGTCTTCAACCACATCAGAGACCTGAGAAGGATAAATATATCTGAATAAACAGGAAGTGCAGAGCAAGCTGCTTCCAATACTAAGAAATGACAGACAACTGGCTGCCTGGACAGTCTCCAGTTTCTCTCTATAACACTGGAGTATCTATATTCAGCCTTTTGGCCCAGGGTAATCTTGAACTCCTGATCCTTCTGCCTTCACCCTCACTCAATGCTGGAATTATATGTGTGTAGCACCACATTTGGCAAGACAGGATCGCTCTTATGTTGTCCAAACTATCCTTGAACTCACTGTGCTATTCAAGATGCCCTCTAATTTTTGCCAGGAAAGCTAGCATGAGATGGTGGTAATCTTATACAATGAGGTTCAAATTGCTTACTCTTACACATTTTACAAAACATGTATGATCATGTGAACACATTGCCCAGGGATTTTTAATGCATGTGGAATAAAACAGAATATGGAGTTACATTCAAGGTAAGTCTGCCTCTGTTAAAATCATAATTGGTGTTAAAACAGTAGCAATTTCCTCCTTAAAGTCATATGAAATAAAAGAATTGCTGCTAATCTTAGTATGTTACATTGTTCTATACATCTTACTTAATATATTAGTGATAATATTTTGATAGTTATTAGATATCATAAACTATATTAAATATTTCAAATAGTTATTTTACACCATGAAACTATTTGCAGTCAATAAGACAAAGAAAACATGTGGTCATGTAATTCACTATTCACTAATGAGTGGGTAGGTTTCCATTGTCTCCTGGGCAGTGACCAGAGAGAGATAGGGAAAGAGACCTAAAAAATTTCTTATCTGTTATACAGTATTTTCTCCAGGAAGTATTGTCCAAAGGGACCTAAGGCCAGAGACTTGGTTTTAGATATTGACTTCTAGAATTGTCTGGCTTTGGCTTTAATAACAGGCTCACTGCTGGCCACAAGCTGGATATCTGTACACAGTTCTCTTTCTTGGCCCAGAATTTTTAGGGACCACAGTGTAAATACCCTGTGATGAATGTGTGGAGCCTGGTGTCATCTTCCATACTACGGTACCTTCCTTTTAGAAAGACTTCTAGAGAAACTAGAGAAACAATTTCTAGAAGCTGTGATAATGAGTACTTGTAGCGTATTCCATTCTTCTTGTTTATCTTCAAATATAAAAAATATATATATAAGCCTATAGGCTACTTAGAGAATACCATTAAGGCATCCATGTGTAAATATGAGCTAGCAAGAACAACTAAGGCAAAGATTTCCCAAAAATCCAAGTCATGTTATCTTAGACAACAGGGGACATAGATCTGGGAAACACTATACCAAGGATATAGCTCAAAAAATAAAGTAATGGCTAGTTACTTAATCTGAGGCTACAAGGGTATATGGGTAGATAGTTCTACCATACAGCCATTGTCTTCCAGGGATCTCATTGATAATGCAAATTCATCCACATAACCAAGTGCAATCTAATTTTATTCTGTTGTCTAATCCAGAAAATCAGCAGCCTGAGAAACACTATTCGTCAGGGTCAAATACTATTAGAATAGCCAATATGTCTGCCAGTCCCTTACCACGCCTACAGATAAGGACAATAGGGCAACCCCAAGCATAGTCTGTGACCTCTTCCTGCACCCACAGAACCAGCAAGTAGGTTCCAGATGAAGCCAGCTATCCCCAGGGCTTGTCAATGAAAGGAGTCTCTTCCACATTAGACAGCCCTTTCTGCCTCTTTCTGTGGCAAAATCTAGAACTTGTAAGAACCTACTGAGTGTCTAGTCAAATTTACTCCAAGAAAACTATGTCTCACTACCTAGAAAAAAAAAAAAGCAGGCATCTCAGAACACAGTGGAACTTGTCAAACATCCTGTTTGAAAACAAACTCAAGAATACAAAACAAGAATGTGAAAAGGTCAAGGTCACACTCCGTACACTTTATATGGAAAAAGAGGGTCCTGTACTCCATGGAGTCCTACCAAATGCTACAGGAAATGACATGTATGGGAGATAAGCCAGGAGGAAAGCACAATCTGCTGCGCTATGTTCTTGTATATGCCACTGTGTATGCATGACACCCTCAGCACAGAAAATACTATGTAGAGGAAGATGACGTTTTGAACACAGTGACGGTGCTCTGTGCATGGATTTCAAGTCAAAAGGTTGTCTAGCACCTCCATACCATAGAACATCCTTATAGACAAAATAGCTGTTGGGCTTAGTATAAGGTATAACCTGAGGCCATCTAGGGGACCAGAGGAGAAACCAGTAATCCCTGACTGGAGACTGTACTCTCATGTGTAAATGGCAGAGTGTATTACAGGATTTTTGAAGGTGGTGTAGCTTTCTTCTACCTGGTTTTCTCTGTCATTTTCTTCCATGTTTGCAAGAAGGGAAAATTCCTCTTGGAAATCACTCATGTTTCTTTCTTCTCATTTTGTTTTATAATAGATGATACAGAAAGATGTACCACACATTTTGATTTTTTTCCATCCTTTGTGAATAGAAATAGGGCTGCACCTGTTTCAGTATGAGACATATCTAGAAATGTAATATTTGTAGTTAATCTGAGTCATGAAGTTTCCATAGAGAATCCCATGAAATGTAAGAACAGCCATGCCCAAGGGCTCCCTTCATGTGGGTATTAGTGGGCAAACATTATTAAGTGGTGTGAAAAGAGGTAGGGGATGGTGTGCCAAAGTGAAGGAAGGCCTGTGTAAGCACAGTAGGCTGTGAGAGGCTTTACACATGCTGTTCTGAAAGAGAAATGTCACTCTGAAGTGAGTAGCGATGCCAGTAGTATCTTATAAACAGGTGCCGCATTTACAGTATGAATATGACTGTCCTTGCCATGCCTAGATCCTGCAGGCAGAAGAAGGGTGAGAATAGGCTCCAGTGGGTACCATTGGATTCTTTTTTGCTTGCTTTTATAAGAAACAAGTTATTTTCCAGATTAGTTACCTTTTTTTTCTTACCACCTATGAATGAGGGGCCTGGTTATTGCACAACCTCCCCAACAGTTGGTGCTTGTTCACTATTTTTGTTTGTTTGTTTCCTTGGCAGTTCCGAGACTTCATTTGGCATTCAGTAAGTTAGTTCTCATCCACATTGACCATCTGTAGATTTTTGAATGTGGTAACATAAGCTACCAATGCATAAAGCTTGTTCAGTGAATCCTCATCTTTATTATGTCTTCTGGACAAATGAATTTGGATGCGATATGGAGCATTCCTTATTCTGTTGGCCCCAATGGTTTTATTGAGCCTGGTATCAATGCACACATCTGGAGTTCCCATCTCCTTTGTGAAAAATTTCCAAATTTCTCTGAGTGCCCGGGAAGCCTGTTTCTTGGAGCACAGTCCATGGATGTGCTTGTGAATGTTGATGGTGTACTCTCGGGTCACCACCTTGTTGATGGCCACCCTTCTTTGAGGAAGCCATTCTGCAGGGCCCAAGTTAGAATAGAAGCTGGTGCTGTCACTACTTAATTTGTAGCTTTTCTGGAAGATATGTAGGATACCTTTTGTATAGTTTTATGTCAATTTGACACAAGCTAACGTTATCTGAGAGGAGGGAAACCCAATTAAGAGAATGCCTCTGTAAGATCAAACTGTAGGTAAACCTTTAAGGCATTTTCTTAATTAGTGATTGATGGGTGTGTGGGGGCAACCCATGGTACCACCCTGGAATGGTAGTTCTAGCTTCTATAAGAAAGCAGGCTGAGCAAACAAGAAGGAGCTACCCAGTAAGCAGCACTCCTCCATGGCCCCTGTATCAGCTTCTGCCTCTAGGTTCCTGTCCTGTTTGAGTTCATGTCCTGACTTCCTTCAATGATGAATGGTGATATGAAAGTGTAAGCCAAACAAACCCTTTCCTCCACAAGCTGCTTTTGGTCATGGTGTTTCATCACAGTAACAACAACACTAAGATGCCATTGTTGCTTTAATTAATTTTAATTTAATTCAACATCTTTAATAGCTAACGGTGCTGAATATGGTTTCAGGTGGCTATGTGGTATTTGCATATTTTCTGTGAACAGATGGCTATTCGTGTGCATTGCCTATTTCAAGATGCTGAATTTGCTCCATGACACCATTATTTTTTCTGGTTGCTTATTGAGTTATTCTGTTTTAAATTCTACATGGCCAAAAAACACATAGCTTTCAGAAAGTGTAAATTTCATTGTGGACAGACATCATTGTTAGAAATAATTAAAATTCTGCGAAATTTCCAGGCGATCTAAGTCATGTGAAAGTCAAAAGGTTGCTGCTAAATGGTACCATTCCATGGTGGAGTGGAGCCTCTAAAGACATGAGTCAAAATAAGCCCTTTCTTCATGCCAATCCTCAAAGGATTTGACTATCAACTTAAGCTATAAGACTATTTTCCCCAAACAAGTGTTCTCTCAACATCCCATTATAAGGTTCTTGATGTCTCTAACAGAACCTTACACCTACTAGTGGATTTATAGAGTAGTTAGTTAGAAAAATCATTCCTCAACTAATGCACAGTTTCCACTTGGCCTGACTGCATCCATGTTGGCTCTGAGGAACCCAGGACTTCTCCCCATTCCCCTTCTACATAGTTTCCCAACATACATCGCAGTGTTATGTGGAGCTTTACCACCAGATGCTCATGTCATCATTGCCAAGAATGTACGATTATAGCTTGAATGAGAGTCACTTTTATTCTGTAATACAGGCCTTTGACCTCTGACCCAAGCTGCAGGGATCCACTAGTCTTGGTCCCACTCTTGCCTTCACTTCTGATGGTTTATCTCCCTGCATGTTTCTTTCTTTGACTTCTCAGTACCTTCTTTCTATGACAGTTGGTTATTTTCCGCCAGATGCTATGGTTGAAATCTTGCAGGTTGGACAATAGCCCAGGTATTAAATGCCTAGTGTGGCACCTGGAGCAGGGGAATAGTGAGAGTTTTTAGGTCATTAGAAGTAAGCCCTCAAAGGTGATCACAGGACTCTGTTCTCTCTCTTTGCTTCTTGACCATGACCTGAGTAGTGTTGCTTTGCCATGTGTTCTTTTCTTGACATGGTGCCTCCATACAGAGCTCAACAGTGGGTCCACCTAACCACGGATTAGAGCCTCCAAAATCATTTGCCAAAGTAAGTCCTTTATCATTTTAAGTAAATTATCTCAGAAATCTATTATAGTGACAGAAACTGACTCATACTCACATTTTTAAAGTGTTATTTACATCATATTGCAGACTTTAGAACTCCTAACCAGCTGTCAAGAATTAGGGTTCCCACTTCTCACTCTTTGGGTTTAACCATTCACAATATCAGTTAATAGAATTCAGGAAATGATTTTACTTATGGCTGTCACTTGGTTGGAATGGGTATTATAAAGACAGAAAAATGACTCAGCAGATAGAGGTACTTGCTGCCAAGCTTGATAATCTGAGCTCAATCCTCAGGACCCACAGGGTAAAAGGAAAGAACCAACTCCCTCCCACAGTTGTTTCCTGGTATATATATTCTCTCTCTCTCTCTCTCTCTCTCTCTCCCTATCTATCTCACACTTTTTAAAATTTCCATGGTATTCTTCTCAGAACTCCAAAAACAATCCAAAAACTCACAAGGAAGTACAAAAGACTCCAAATAGCCAAAGCAGTCCAAAGCAGAAAAGGCAGTGCCGAAGGTTCCACAGTATGTGATTTCAGTGCAGAGCAGAGCCATGGTAACAACTGCAGCAGGATTCTAGGATACAGGCAGACATGTAGACTAATAGAACAGAAAAGAGGAAAAAAAATAAACCCTCAGTTTTCACCAATGTTGTCAAAACATACATTGGGTAAAAAGGACAGCCTCTACAAGTGTTGCTGGGAAAACTGGATATCTACCCGTAGAAGAACGAAACTAGATAGGTTCATTTCACTCACCTTGCACAACACACACACACAAATCAAAATAGATCAAGGACTGATGGGGTGGTGTTAAGCATTCTAAATGTTAATTGGTCCTGTTTGCTGTCTGTTACTTAATTGACTCTGATTGGTTAAATAAATGCTGAGGCCTGGAGATTGGGAAAGACAGAGGTAGGCAGGAATAAGGTTCGCAGGCTTTTTAGAGAGAGATACAGAGCATCTTGGGAAGAGGTTGCCAGAGAAGAAGCGGGGAGTAAACAAGGAAGACACGCCATAGGGTAGATTAAAGAAGATCCTTCCACGTGGCCTAAAACATTGGCTTAGGGTGAAGAATAATAGTCCAAAGTGACATATATATATATGGGGTTATATTTGGGTAATAGAATTATGAGCTAGTTAAGATGGGCTAAGATTGCACAACCCAGGCCTAGGCTTGTTAAGATCCACCTGGTTGGGCCAAGCATGGTTGTGCCCACCTTTAATCCCAGCACTTGAGAGGCAGAGGCAGGCGGATCTCTGAGTTCGAGGCCAGCCTGGTCTACAAAGCAAGTCCAGGACAGCCAGGGCTGTTACACAGAGAAACCCTGTCTTGAAAAACTAAAAAAAAAAAAAAAAGACCCACCCAGTGTCTGGGTGTATTCATTTATAGTGGTGGGTTAAGGATTAACACCGCTGACCAATTAAATGTAATATAAATACTGGGTAAACAATTTAATAGTTATATTTTTTTTTTCTACAAAGGATCTCAATGTAAGACCTGAAACTTTGAAAACTACTAGAGGAAAACAGGCAAAATACTTCAAGATATAGTCATTGGCAAGAACTTTTTGCAAAGGTCTCCAATGGCACAGGGAATAACCCTAAGAATTTACAAATGGGATTTTATAAAAGTAAAAAGTTTCTGTACAGCAAAGCAAATAATCAGAGTGAAGAGAAGAATGGAAAAAATGGGGGATAAGATCTTTGGAAAGTATACATTGGACAAGAGATTAGAATCTAGAATATATGAGTAACTGGAATAATTAAACACTGAAAATCATCCAATCAATAATTGACTGATGAACTAAATAGACATTTATCAAAAGAAGAAATATAAATTACCAATAAATATTTGGAAAAGTGTCCAACACTCATAACTGTCATGTAAATATAAATTAAAGCCACTTTAAGATTTCTTCTCTCCCTAGTCAGGATGACCAGCAAGAAAATAACCACCCGTAGGTGATAAGAGAAAAAAGGAGCTCTCTACACTGCTGGTGGGATATAAACTCATGCAGCCACTATGGAAATCAGTGTGGGCATTTCTAAAACAAAAAATAACCACAACTAAAACTAGGACTACCATATGACCCATCTATACTCCTGGGTATATACCCAAATGAATCTAAGTCAACATATCATAGAGATATTTGAAAACTCATGTTTATTTCTGAACTATTCACATGGCTTAGGAAGAGAACCAGTGCATATACACATTAATAGGTACATGGATTTAAAAAAATGTGGTATCTTTGTATATTGATACAAAATTAAGGGTAACGCTACTTAAAGGTA
>CAJQZJ010035384.1:0-12974 GCA_907164525.1 Lophiomys imhausi | reverse complement strand
GGTGGGAAGCCTGTGGGGAGGGAGAGAAGGAGCTTGTGAATGGCTGTATTTGCCCTGCATGGAGCAGCTGGTTTTCTGCATTTGACAGTTGTTGAGCTACCCCTGTTTTGGCAGATGCATCTTGTGCATACTGCTGCATCTTACTGTCAAAACCAGCCCCAGAGTTTCAGAGACTTGAAGCTGAGAGCTACAGGGGAGAGATCTGAATTTTATATCTGTTTCACAAATACCCAGAGCAGTGGTTCTGGACCAGCAGTTACCACCTTATACAAACTATCAGGTTTCATTTCATAGGCACTGAATCAGAGAGTACAAGTTTGAGGCCAGGAATCTCTTTCAACTGTCCCTCTAGGGATGCTGATATTTCTCTACTCTGTAGTTAATTAGTGATATTTTCATAGTTCATAACTAACTGTCATCTATACAATTTCTTTTGAAAAATTGTTCTATGTGTTTAATGGAGTGTATGTACATGTACCATGTGCACCCAGGAGTCTGTGGAAGTCAGAAGAGGCATCTGATCCCCTGGAATTTCAGTTTCATTTGTGAACATCTATAACGGTATTGGGAATGGAACCTGAGTCTTCTGCAAGAATAGTAGGGCTGTTAGCTCTGAGACATCTCTCAAGCCTCATCTATGCAATTTCTAAATATTCTGTTAATGAACATACTAATATTTGAAATACATGTCCAATTAGGATGACACCATTGTTATAACTCTCTTATTGAGCTGCAAGTCAAGTTCTATATCTGAGTCACATAAACATCAATTTAAAAATCGATTGTGGAACTATCATGGGACAACTCACATTCAAAAATCTTCATTCAAAATTTAGCAAGGTGGCTCACACATAGCATCCCAGCATCCAGAAGTTGGAAGCAGGAGGATTGCTAAGAGTTTGTACAGCCTGGACTATAGAGTGAGACTCTATTTCACAAGATAAATAAACTATCAAGATTTCATTTAAATACTATCTTTCTCTTAAAATAAGAGTTGGCATCTAGTAGTCTCAGTTATTCAAAAGCCTTGAGTTCCTAAGGCTGTGGTCCCAGGCACTGTGGTTCCCAGTGTTGTGTGACCACCTGGATGGTTAGAAATCACTGACAACTGGATCATATCCAGATTTTCAGAGCACAAAGTGTTACCCTCTGTAAGTGTTCCACAGATAATTTATTGTTGATGATAGTTTTAGAGATTAATATCAAAACATGACATTTTCATACTTCTTTTTTTTCCAATAAAAGACTCTTTTTCTTATAACAATAAATACAATACAAAGCAATAAGAACAATTAGGCAACAATTATGAAAACTATAAGGTATAATATAACGTACAATATAACAGTGTCCAGTCCATACTTATTTGGCAAGTGGTAATGATATTCTATTATCTATCTTGATGAGTTTATAGTTCTATACCTAACTCAGTTTCCATTCTAACTTGCATTACCAACTTAAAAACATCTTCTCAGACCTAGAACATCCTTTTAATTCCTAAATAACTTAAAACTTAACTGTGAGGCTATAATTATCTAGTCTTCAATCACATCAGAGACCTGAGAAGGGTAAATATATCTGAATAAGCAGGAAGTACAGAGCAAACAGCTTCCATACACATGCTTTTTACTTAATTCTAATAGTAAAAACTTATAGAACTGCAACATAAATGACATTGGTACAACATTCCAGAGTAATAGTTAAGCATTAAGTTTCTGGCTATTTAAGTTTTTTTTTCTTTTCTAGCCAAGGTTTCTCTGTATAGTCTTCATAAATGCAACTTGGAGGAAATTAAGGTGACACAAGAACTATATGAAATGTAGGATCCTGAGTTGAACCTTGGAATATATACAGAAAACTAACTAAATTCAAAGCCCGGCTGTGGTGGAGCAGCCTTTTAATCCCAACACTCAGAGGCAGGGGCAGTTGGATCTCTGAGTTTGAGGTCAGCCTGGTCTACAGAGTGAGTTCCATGACAACATTTTCATACTTCTAATAGCAAATACTAAGCATCTATCACTGTTGCTGGATACATTATTTCTTTAAAATAGAAAATGTATTTCTTTCTTTAAAAATTTAGAGATATTATCCAGGTTGTACATTTCCACTGGAGATCAGTGTTATAATTCCTCAATGTTCTGGGTTAAATATGTATGAAGAAGGATTTCTGAGAAAACAGATGTGCCAGAGAGATTTGGAATCAAACTCATTGTTGCCTTCTCTGGTTTCCTCCTTTGATGCTCATGTGAAGACGTGGAGTACACACCTGCCCTCTGAGAAATCTGTGATTTGTGCAAGTTGTATCCTCTACACCTTAGGATGTGTATAGAAAAGGAATAAAATTGGTTAACAGTTTGTCATTACGTAGAAAATCGAAGCACCCAAAGTTATACATTATCTGAAGTTACCTAGGTCTTAAGAGACACATTAGGAGTCAATTAAAGGCCAATGGCTCCTGATCGTTTCTGTATTTGTTAAGCACTGTGGTTTTGCTATAGCTTCTCTTCGTGAATCACTTCATCATTCATTAAAATCAATCTATTATATTTTGGAGCTATATGAAGTGTATTGAAAAATTCATTGAGGTTTAAAAAAATCAAAGATGGCATAAATGCATGTACTTATAGATTCAAATGAACAACAACAAAGAAAATATATAAAATATATGAATTTAGAGAAAGTTTCTTATTTGAAATATAATATTATTGGAATTTCTTGCATATTTTCAGTACATGGCAATGCGCTGAGGTAAAATATTTCCAATGGGCCTCTATTTCTGAAGAACAAATTGTTTAATTCGTCCTTGTGTTTTTAGTTTGAGTTTTGATTGGAGGCTGGCTGGCATTTGTAGGAAGGCTTGTGTTCAATAGGAAGTCATTTGCAACACCACAATGAACAAGCTCTTACCAGGGCATGCAAGAAATTATTAAAAGTCCCCAAGGTCTTCTTTTCCAACAACAACTCATGTGTCTGAATCCCCTTAGCAAATATGAAATGGCCAAGATTTCAAACTCTCTGTGACTCTGAAATCAAAAATTGTCTCCAAGCCCATAGGAAGGCATTTAGACTGATGCTCCAGCCCAGCTAGCCAAATTGCCTGTAAGCAGACAGGTCATGCCGCATGTCAGCTGGGAAAGAAAGTATTTACCATAAACTCCAGGCATCTCTCACTTCAGTCTTAGGAAGTATCACCTGTATCATATTTCTCTTCCTGGAAGATGTTCACCAAAGCAGAGGCTTTGTGATACTGTAAAATATGGAAGTTCTTTATGAACCTTCCATCACACTTATTCAGAATGGAAGAATTTATTTGGAAGACTGTTCTTAATATTTAAAAGTAGATTTTTTCTATGTGGCCATTCATACGGAAAGGAAAAATAAATAAACAAATGTCAGCCTTGTCAGAAACAAGGAAATCAGGCAATTTGCAGCCGAATGCATAGAACTACAAAAGCTCATCCAGAGTAATCTAACCCAGACTCAGAAAGATGTACATGGTATCCACTCACTTATATCTGGATTTTTGCCGTATAGTACAGGACAGCTATCCTACAACCAACATAGAAAAAGGAACAGGAACAAAGACTTTGTAACCTGTTAGTGAGACACTTTGCCTTAATGGTGCTGCCATGTAGACCCCAGTATATGAGGAAGCTCTTAGCCCTCATATAACTGCTGAACTGTGGTGGGGGGGGGGCACTGGTATGCAGGGACAGCACACTATGGAGGAGTAAGATAAGAGAGAGAGAGGGGGAAGAAGGTGGGAGGGTGGGACCTGGAGGGGTGGAAAGAGGGCACTGTGATGGAGATGTATCTTGAATAAACATTTTAAAAAACTATAAAATATTTCGTACATCTAAGAGATTGGAATTTTTGAATGGCGCCCTAACCCCAGTTAATAATACACCTTAAGATGTCTCTTAAGACTGCCATTCTACTGTGTACTCAGCCTGTTTGTTTAAGAGAACCAATGTAGCAATCATGCGTACTTGCTTCCATGTGATTACATTTACAACCTAAGCTAATGAATAACTACAGTCTTTTCTATTTAAAATTGCTGTTTCATACAATATATTCTGATCATACTTTTCTACTCCCCTAACTAACTCCAAACATATCCTACTTACCTCCCTACTTGCCCAACTTTAGTTCTTTCTCTTAAAAAAACAGCTAACCAAAAACAGCAAAACCCCAAAATCAAAAACAAACAAACAAAAACAAGCAAACAAACCCAAATAAGAAAAAAAATGCTCAAACAAAATGAACCAAAAAAAAAATTTCACCCCCCAAAGCCCCTGAGAACATTTGGTTCATTTGGTGTTATGTGTGATCTTCAGTTGCTACTGTTCCTCAACTCTGATCCAGGAACAATGGTTGTGTATTTGTGTTTGCTGGACACAGAAAGCAGGTTGAAAGGAGTCTTATAAGATTTGTCAGCCACAAATGTTGGACACAGCACTTGGATATTACTGATGAGAAATGATGTTCAGTATCTGGTCCATTGGGGTCAGCTGGAGTTAGTGATGGAATCTCTTACAAAACCCTGCTAAACATTTCTGTAAGTGTACCTCATTCCTTCCCCATGTGGTGCTTTCTGTGCTGTTCAATAAAAGAGCAAAGTCCTTATGTTAGTGACAGAAACATAGACAAGGATACACAAGGACATTTTCATAAGACAGCCTACAGACAGGCATAGATTCAGACTCATACAACAGTAGTGATAACAGACACAGGGAGAGTGAGGTAGAAAATTCCAGTCTGGACACCCTTTTGGTTAAAGACACCAAGGGGAAGCAGTTTGAAATTTTTATTTCCTTAATTGGACACTGTGCATTGTTAGTGACTCCAAGTTTATTCTTAACATGTGAAATCCATGCAATGCATATCCAAAATAAAACAATTTAAACCTTTGTATAAGATTTAAAAATTGTTACATCATTTTGCTCCTTCCATTTGTCATTTTCAGGAGTAAGAACAAGTCTTTAACGCCTTAGATTGTGGTCCGAAGACAGTAAAATATACTTTGCTAAATAAGCTATTTATGTCAAATCATTATGAGTAGTGAATTTAGTTTTATATAAATAAGTATTTGAAGCATCTGCTATCTTTTCAATATTTCATTTATTATTAAAGATAAATTATTTTCTAGATACAAAAGATTAATAAAATCCTACAACGCTTCTATCATTCAAACTCTGCTTCTAGAAGCAATATGAAATATTGAAAATCCACCATGAACAACCATACTCCTGGATGAGACTACTCTGATGAGTGAAAGGCAGAGTGAACATCAGTCACTCAGTGCTGTGAAATGAGATAACCCTTGAATAAGAGGGCCTACAGATTATGGATTTAAAAAATCTCGTTTGTAGTCTTTTAATTATATGAAAATACAAGTACACACAATATGTTTGCTATGCATCATCACTACTATGACCTCTATATTTACCAAGTCTGCAGAGGCTCTGGATTGTTGATCATGAGAACACTGCACACACATAACAAGACGCCTGTAGAAGAAGAAAAACAAAGATATGATTGAGAACCTACTGGAGATGTAACCTGAAGTAATAAGTAAACGTGTCCTTAAAAAAGTCATTCAAGTGGGAAACTAAATAGCTTTGAGGAAGGTAAGTGACAACCAGCCCCTGAAAACTTTAAGGGATATCTTTGATCTCAACAATTAGCAAATGCAAAAAAAAGATAGTACATATAGATTTATATATAGTGCTAAATTTACTCAAAGGTCCTGACACTGTTAGGGAAAAGGAATCATCACGATTGTGGAGCTGGAGCCTGTTTACATAGACACATACAGAACATCTCCTGGGAAGAGTCACATGGGGACTGTGTCCTCTCTAAAGGAACAATTAGTCTTACCTTGTACCTGCTCTGTGCTCCCCACTCCTAAATGTGTTAATTTTCCTCTCTGAGGTAGAAGTGCCCTGATGGAAACTTAGAATGCAATGTAAGTATTGGAATAATTTAGTACCAAGAGTTATTTCACTACTGTGATTATCACCATAACCATCCTCATCATCATGGTACTCATAGCTACCTCTGTCACCACCAGCAACATTACCCACAGTTACTGCCATGAGGTTTATTGCACACCACTACTAATCATGCATGATAGAACATGCTTTTAAACAACTACTTTAAAAGGTTTTGAAAACAAACTCAAAGATTTTACAAAAAAAAAATCCCATAAAACTGGATAGTTTTGGTAAAAGAATTCTAAACTTGTGATGATGGTCAATTCCTCCTTGCCTGCTGTCCAACCTGTAGATTGTGGAATGGATGAGATAGGAAAGGATTTGAATGTGGACTTGCAACATTGTTCCTTTGTAGGTGCTTATTTACTTGGGGGATTTGTTCATAAGAAAATTTCCACCTCAAGGTGTATTAGGGGCTTGAGAGATGGCTCTGCTCTTAAGAGAGTTTACTGATCTTCCAGATGACTTGATTGTGGTTCCTAGTACTCATTTTGGTTGACTCATAGCTACCTGTAAATCCAGCTTCAGGGTATCTGGCACCTTTTTCTGCACTTTATGGATGCCTGAACTCACATGTGCCTATACTTACACACACACACACACACACACACACACACACACACACACACACACACACACACATAAAAAAACACACACACACAATTTAAAGACTATATTCAGCATAACAAGATATATGAAGATATTCATATTTCAGAGTTTTAAATTTAAAAAATAATTTGGCAGTTCTGTGACATTGACATTCAGCAGGTTAATTCTCATCCACATTGACTGTCTGTAGATTTTTTAAAGTGCTAACAGTCACGAAAGATACCAATGTGTAGCTCATTTGGTGAATGCTCATCTTCATTTTATTTTCTGGTCAAACATACTAGGATACAGTGTGGAATATCCTTTATTCCTTCGGCCCAGACAGCTTTATTGAGCCTGGTTTCAATTTGCACATCTGGAGTCCTCATCTCCTTCCTGGAAAATTTCTGAATTTTTCTGAGTGCCCAAGGAGCATGCTTCTTCAAGCTCACTCCATGGATGCGCTTGTGACTATTGATGGTGTATTCTCAGATCACCACCTCGTTGATGGCAGAATAGCTATCTTCTTTCACCATCCTTCTTTGTGGGAGCCGTTCTGAAGAAGCACAGGGTGTAATGTTTACATTAAATCTTTTTGGTGATAATTGCAGATTACCTGTAGTTATGCTAAACAATACAGGGAGATCCCATGTTAGACCTTCTTTTCTATTTTACTGAAATTACCACCTTAGAAAGCAATAGTACATTCTTACATGGAGTATACAAACAGTGACACAGTCCATTGATTTCCTTGTTATCTACTGACTTAACTTTACTTCTTCCAATGTATTTTTGTTATGTTCTGTGTAATTTAACCAACAGGATTGAGTTCTTAGATCTACCAGTATAGCATACATATACAATGGAATTTTATTTAGCTACTTACAAACAAAAAAAAATAAAATATGGAACTGTATGGCAATTGAATTTTACTGATCTTTAAAGGAAATGTTACGAATATTTATGGGAAAACTAGAAGAATATTGTATTAAGTAAGGTGACCCAAGCTTAGAAAGACAAACACTGCATGTTCTCTTTCACAAACTAATCCTAGTTTCTAAGTTTTCTGTAGGTGCATTTATATAGGAGTGAGAGTTTATTGAAGCCAGCCAACCAGAAAGACAGCCATGAGAGGGGAAAGGAGGCTTCTACCAGACCTTGAAATTAAGAATCTATTGCTGAAAATAGGTTGCTCCACTGTACCTTTCCTGCCCTGTCTGAAGTGACAAGGTCTCACTCCCAACGATCATCCAGCTCCATCCTTTGGACCCTGCACTACCTCGGCTCTCCCTGAACCCCAGAACCTAGGGTATATCTCCCCTTCCCTTCCCCCTACTACCAATGCCCCAACCTACCCAATGCCCTGAGACCCTCCAAGTTCATCTGAACTGGGGGCAGTCTCTCCAAATGATGTCTTCTGGACCTGCACCTCCCTCAGTTCTCTGACCTTCACTCTCAGGACTACATAGGACTACATAGGACTACATAGGTAGGATTTTTCCCTTTCCCTGCCCCCACCTCCCCTGGAACAACCAGCACTTTATGACAGAGCCAGCTTACCTGAGCTGAGAGCTGTGCCTCAATCTCCACTGTACCATCCCTGCCCTACCAGAGGTGAAAAGGCATCACTCCCCAGTAGCTACTATATTTAAGGCTCAGGGATCATCATGGAAAAGGAGTGGAAAGATTACAAGAGCTAGAAGAACATGGTACCTTCTGTGTGATATGGTATCTTTGGACCTAGCAGAGATGCTGCACTTATGAAATTGTGACAATCTCAGTAAGACTTATAAAATGGCATCAGTTGATCAAGGTAGATGGAGGAAATTTCATAAGACCTTTTCCTTAGATGAAAAATGAAAAAAATAAATAAATAAAAAATAAACCACTGCTGAAAGAGGGGTCATTATTTTTCCTTGAGTATAATCTCCCTGATAGTTTATGCAATCTGAAACAGTCAGCCATAAACACATTTATTTATGAGCAATACTACGAGGACTCAGGTTTCATACTGTCCCTCAATATTAATAATCATTTAAAAAGAAGTCATGAATTTAGTGTAGAGTACAGGAGACATTGGAGAGGGGAGAGGGAGGAATAAAATGATGTAAATGCAACACTTATCTATGAAATTCTCATAAAAATAAAATACATTAAAAGGTGAAAGCAATGGTGAGTCACTCCAAACAAGTGAGTTAATGAAAGGTGATAGACAGTCTGGACCTTTCCTTCAGCATGTCCACAAATAGTATCAGTTTGTTGAGAGCAGAAATACTGGGAAAAGCTTAGGCTATAAGAATAGCTATTGCCCACAAGCTGTGAATGTGGACATGTCTAATATTGTGAGACACAGTGTTCTCAAGTGAAAACCAGAAAAACAAACCAAAAATTATATGTGAGGAATATAGGTGATTGAGCCTATTTAGCAGATAAGTATGGAATAAAGGGAATTTCACAGATGTTAAAGGGGGTGGACATTTCACAAGTAAAGGACAGCCATATTCTTGAGTGGTTTAAAGGAAGAACTGAAAATGACCTTGAATTAGTTTGTCTCCTACACTGCTTGTCACTCATATATAACTCTCTATATGTGCTTAGTACAAAAGATCATTTCACTGTTAAGCATTATTTAAAGACTATATTTTATAGGTTTCTGGTTGGTCAAAAGTGTCTTCTAAGAAAATTATGTGCTTTTTAGACTTTTTATACACAAACTCTCAGTATTTAATACACAGATAAACACATCACTGAACTGACTTCATATCTTCAATCATCAGAAAAGAAGAGCAAAAGAAGAAAAGAAGTAATAAAACATTTGAGAAGTCAGATATAGTTGACATTTATACTATCATTGAACATCACAAAATGTGTAAATATAGTCCAATAAAATCCATTTTGCAAGCCTATAAATTGAAGGATGACCTTATATCTTTGGGAGCAATTCACAAGGGATTCCTGTGTATATTTGATGAAGATTCTTACACTCTATACACTAAACACTAAAAAAATACGCCATATTTTCCTAAATCAATTTAAGATCTTGAAAATATTAATATTAGTTTAATTTAAAAAAGTAGTCATGCCAGATTATGTATGTCTACTGTCAGAGATTTCTAAATCAGAAGTATTTGTGAGAGAAACAACAGTCTTAGCAAAAGGTTAGAAGGAAGATTTTGGTGTTTATTTGTCACAGATCATCTCTATTATAGGTAGTTTCACAAATATAATCAAAATAAAAATATCTTTAAATGTTATGTTTTCAAGAAAATTCATCCAGTTGATAAAGAAACTTGGCATTAAAATACTATCAAATTTATCGTTTCTGAAGAATGAAAAGTATATTTATGTTTTTTAAAGTTAAATTATGTTACATTATGTAAAATGAAGTAAAGTCAGGGTAAATGAGAAAGAACTTCTGGCCTTCCTGTGGAAGGTGTTCTACTTAATGTGAGTGTCTGTTGTTGATGGGGGTTGGTGCTTCTAAGCATAATGGAGTCATCTCTATGAATAGGAAAATTTTAAAAGGGAAAAGTCATTACTAAATAGGGAAGAAAACTGAATATCCTACCTCTGTTGACAAAGACCTTTCTTGAGCTAAAATCCATGGACATTCTAGTGAGGTGTTCCATGCTTCACAAGCCTTCTCTACAGATCTTCATTTTGGTAAGCAGCCTAAACTACGAGAACCACTATGCTACTATGGAAATAACAAACTCTACAGATTTGGGTCTGACTGTATTGGCTTGTATGGAACACTGAGTTCTCTTTTCCTGGTATTGCCCACTTTGCAGATTAACAGTGATTAAACTCAATTTAAGTAAATTGTGAAACCGATTAAATCAAATCAAATCAAATTCAGTGCCTCACCCTCTCTAGGTATGCACTCTAACTTGGAGTTACACTTTTGCCTCCACCTTTTCTTTTTTGGGTTAAGATTTCTCATTTTGAGAAGGCAGAGTTGGTTTCCTGCTTTTAATTCTGATTAGAGGAGATCAGTAGTAGTAGAAATTGCATTTTATGTTGGGAAACAGTGAAGAGAAAATGAGTAAAAATCCATTTAAGTGAGACTGTCCTACAAATCGTTTAATCCATATTCTATTTAGTGTAAGCACTCTCAAAACTACATTCTCAGAATCACTTGCAGCCAGCATCCTAGAAGTAAATTAAGTGAACAGGGTGGTGATGGTGCACACCTTTAATCCCATACTTGAGAGCCACACACCCTTAATCCCAACATACTAGAGACAGAAACATTCAGATCTCTGAGTTCAAGACCAATCTGATAAAAAGAAAAATCCAATAGGGAAAAACTTAGGTCTAGGGGTGGTGATGCACATCTTTAATCCCAACAATTGGGAGGCACATGCCTTTGATCCCAATACTTGCAATGCAGAGGCAGGCACATAAGATTTGCAATGATTTAAGTTTAGAAGCTACATGAAAAAGGCATGCTGTAATTCAAAGTGAATTGTCCTTTGAGATCTCAAAATATATACATTTTAATATATGTTTAGTTCCTAATTATCAAAATAATTTCTTTTTTAATCTCAGTAGAAAGATAATACTTTTTGTATTGTCAAAAAAATTTTTTTTCTCCAGGAAAAATATTACCTGCCCCCACAGAGGTAGTACCCCAGAGTTAGGATTAGGGCAGGGCTCTATTCTTACCTTTCCAGGAGATTAAAAGCATCTATCTAAGGAGCCCTGGGAAAACTGGACAAATGAAGCCTCAGAAGAAAACAGATTAGACACCAAAGAAGATAAGTATCCCAGATGATCCAGCCTAGCAGACTTCTTCAATAGCTGTTTTCTCAAAAATCCATAACCATAACAACTCAAAATTGCTAACTAATATCATTCATCCCCACAGACTGTTCCAGCCAGAACTTCAGTAAAGCCCTAAAGTTCAGCCTCTGACTGCTAATTAAATGAACTTGTATAAGATTTACTAGTAGGGTGCCCATGCCACTCCAGTGAATCCAGTGAAGGGTCACACACTAATGTATATATGGACAGTATTAACTGGGCTCAGTTGGTTATTTAAAAATAAGAGAACATGAAAGTGAGAAGAGATTGTATTAGGGATGATAAGTAAAGAGTAGGAAAAGGGATGGATATGATGAATACACATCATGTACATATATGAAAACTTCAGTAAACAAAAATATTAAAATTGCTTACCACTGGACTCATATAGAGGAGCTAGATCAAAAATATAAAAAATACCTTAAAATTGAGTAGTTACACATAGAAAAAATATAAGGAAAGATGAGAATAAGGAAAAGGAGATATGTACCCCACCATGGAGAGAAGTGATTGTTTCCTGTTTAGGGTTGGGTAGATTTGCGGAGTGCATTTTCCAGGTGTGTAAAACCACTTATTTATATGGATAAAGATGAACATTTACATCAAAAGAGTTTTCTCCTCAGTATTTTGTCCAGTGCAGCCTTCACCTCCCTGTTTCTCAGACTGTAGATCAGGGGGTTGAGCATGGGGATCACCGTGGTATAGAACACAGAAGCTACATTTTCCTGGGCCAGGGAACTAGCTGTGGAAGGCTTTAAGTACATGAATGCAGTTGATCCATAGAACAAGCCCACAGCTGCAAGGTGGGAGCTGCAGGTGCTGAAGGCTTTGGACCTGCCCTCAGTGGAGCTGATGCGAAGGATGCTGGACAGAATGAATGCATAGGAAACCAGTATGGTTAAGCTTGTGACTACAATGTCAAATCCAGCTAAAACGAAGACAGTCATCTCTACATCATAGGTACTAGAACAGGAGATCTTCATGAGGGGGATGATGTCACAGAAGTAGTGGCTGATGAGGTCTTCACAATAGTGTAGTTTCAACATGAGACCAGTCTCTATTGTTGAGCCAATAAGACCTATGTCATAAACAAAAGCCACCAGAAGGGAGCAGAGGGCAGGAGACATGATGGTGTTGTAAAGCAGGGGGTGACAGATGGCCACATAGCGGTCATAGGCCATCACAGTGAGCATGTAACACTCAGCAATGACAAAAATAAGGAAGAAGTAGAGCTGAGACATGCACCCCACATAGGAGATGAGGTTTCTTTGGGACACAAAGTTGACGAGCATTTTGGGGGTGATGACAGATGAGTAACAGAGATCCACGAATGAGAGGTTGCTGAGGAAGAAGTACATGGGAGTGTGAAGCTGTGTGCTGAGTGCAATCAAGGTGATCATTCCCAGGTTTCCCACCATGGTGACTGTGTATATCCCCAAGAAGAGGAGGAAGAGGGGCAACTGGAGCTCTGGTCTGTTAGTTAGCCCCCCGAGGATGAACTCTGTCACTGTGGAGTGATTTCCTGCAGTCATTATGTCTGGGTGGGAAGCCTGTGGGGAGGGAGAGAAGGAGCTTGTGAATGGCTGT
>CAJQZJ010035379.1:0-12977 GCA_907164525.1 Lophiomys imhausi | reverse complement strand
GGTGGGAAGCCTGTGGGGAGGGAGAGAAGGAGCTTGTGAATGGCTGTATTTGCCCTGCATGGAGCAGCTGGTTTTCTGCATTTGACAGTTGTTGAGCTACCCCTGTTTTGGCAGATGCATCTTGTGCATACTGCTGCATCTTACTGTCAAAACCAGCCCCAGAGTTTCAGAGACTTGAAGCTGAGAGCTACAGGGGAGAGATCTGAATTTTATATCTGTTTCACAAATACCCAGAGCAGTGGTTCTGGACCAGCAGTTACCACCTTATACAAACTATCAGGTTTCATTTCATAGGCACTGAATCAGAGAGTACAAGTTTGAGGCCAGGAATCTCTTTCAACTGTCCCTCTAGGGATGCTGATATTTCTCTACTCTGTAGTTAATTAGTGATATTTTCATAGTTCATAACTAACTGTCATCTATACAATTTCTTTTGAAAAATTGTTCTATGTGTTTAATGGAGTGTATGTACATGTACCATGTGCACCCAGGAGTCTGTGGAAGTCAGAAGAGGCATCTGATCCCCTGGAATTTCAGTTTCATTTGTGAACATCTATAACGGTATTGGGAATGGAACCTGAGTCTTCTGCAAGAATAGTAGGGCTGTTAGCTCTGAGACATCTCTCAAGCCTCATCTATGCAATTTCTAAATATTCTGTTAATGAACATACTAATATTTGAAATACATGTCCAATTAGGATGACACCATTGTTATAACTCTCTTATTGAGCTGCAAGTCAAGTTCTATATCTGAGTCACATAAACATCAATTTAAAAATCGATTGTGGAACTATCATGGGACAACTCACATTCAAAAATCTTCATTCAAAATTTAGCAAGGTGGCTCACACATAGCATCCCAGCATCCAGAAGTTGGAAGCAGGAGGATTGCTAAGAGTTTGTACAGCCTGGACTATAGAGTGAGACTCTATTTCACAAGATAAATAAACTATCAAGATTTCATTTAAATACTATCTTTCTCTTAAAATAAGAGTTGGCATCTAGTAGTCTCAGTTATTCAAAAGCCTTGAGTTCCTAAGGCTGTGGTCCCAGGCACTGTGGTTCCCAGTGTTGTGTGACCACCTGGATGGTTAGAAATCACTGACAACTGGATCATATCCAGATTTTCAGAGCACAAAGTGTTACCCTCTGTAAGTGTTCCACAGATAATTTATTGTTGATGATAGTTTTAGAGATTAATATCAAAACATGACATTTTCATACTTCTTTTTTTTCCAATAAAAGACTCTTTTTCTTATAACAATAAATACAATACAAAGCAATAAGAACAATTAGGCAACAATTATGAAAACTATAAGGTATAATATAACGTACAATATAACAGTGTCCAGTCCATACTTATTTGGCAAGTGGTAATGATATTCTATTATCTATCTTGATGAGTTTATAGTTCTATACCTAACTCAGTTTCCATTCTAACTTGCATTACCAACTTAAAAACATCTTCTCAGACCTAGAACATCCTTTTAATTCCTAAATAACTTAAAACTTAACTGTGAGGCTATAATTATCTAGTCTTCAATCACATCAGAGACCTGAGAAGGGTAAATATATCTGAATAAGCAGGAAGTACAGAGCAAACAGCTTCCATACACATGCTTTTTACTTAATTCTAATAGTAAAAACTTATAGAACTGCAACATAAATGACATTGGTACAACATTCCAGAGTAATAGTTAAGCATTAAGTTTCTGGCTATTTAAGTTTTTTTTTCTTTTCTAGCCAAGGTTTCTCTGTATAGTCTTCATAAATGCAACTTGGAGGAAATTAAGGTGACACAAGAACTATATGAAATGTAGGATCCTGAGTTGAACCTTGGAATATATACAGAAAACTAACTAAATTCAAAGCCCGGCTGTGGTGGAGCAGCCTTTTAATCCCAACACTCAGAGGCAGGGGCAGTTGGATCTCTGAGTTTGAGGTCAGCCTGGTCTACAGAGTGAGTTCCATGACAACATTTTCATACTTCTAATAGCAAATACTAAGCATCTATCACTGTTGCTGGATACATTATTTCTTTAAAATAGAAAATGTATTTCTTTCTTTAAAAATTTAGAGATATTATCCAGGTTGTACATTTCCACTGGAGATCAGTGTTATAATTCCTCAATGTTCTGGGTTAAATATGTATGAAGAAGGATTTCTGAGAAAACAGATGTGCCAGAGAGATTTGGAATCAAACTCATTGTTGCCTTCTCTGGTTTCCTCCTTTGATGCTCATGTGAAGACGTGGAGTACACACCTGCCCTCTGAGAAATCTGTGATTTGTGCAAGTTGTATCCTCTACACCTTAGGATGTGTATAGAAAAGGAATAAAATTGGTTAACAGTTTGTCATTACGTAGAAAATCGAAGCACCCAAAGTTATACATTATCTGAAGTTACCTAGGTCTTAAGAGACACATTAGGAGTCAATTAAAGGCCAATGGCTCCTGATCGTTTCTGTATTTGTTAAGCACTGTGGTTTTGCTATAGCTTCTCTTCGTGAATCACTTCATCATTCATTAAAATCAATCTATTATATTTTGGAGCTATATGAAGTGTATTGAAAAATTCATTGAGGTTTAAAAAAATCAAAGATGGCATAAATGCATGTACTTATAGATTCAAATGAACAACAACAAAGAAAATATATAAAATATATGAATTTAGAGAAAGTTTCTTATTTGAAATATAATATTATTGGAATTTCTTGCATATTTTCAGTACATGGCAATGCGCTGAGGTAAAATATTTCCAATGGGCCTCTATTTCTGAAGAACAAATTGTTTAATTCGTCCTTGTGTTTTTAGTTTGAGTTTTGATTGGAGGCTGGCTGGCATTTGTAGGAAGGCTTGTGTTCAATAGGAAGTCATTTGCAACACCACAATGAACAAGCTCTTACCAGGGCATGCAAGAAATTATTAAAAGTCCCCAAGGTCTTCTTTTCCAACAACAACTCATGTGTCTGAATCCCCTTAGCAAATATGAAATGGCCAAGATTTCAAACTCTCTGTGACTCTGAAATCAAAAATTGTCTCCAAGCCCATAGGAAGGCATTTAGACTGATGCTCCAGCCCAGCTAGCCAAATTGCCTGTAAGCAGACAGGTCATGCCGCATGTCAGCTGGGAAAGAAAGTACTTACCATAAACTCCAGGCATCTCTCACTTCAGTCTTAGGAAGTATAACCTGTATCATATTTCTCTTCCTGGAAGATGTTCAGCAAAGCAGAGGCCTTGTGATACTGTAAAATATGGAAGTTCTTTATGAACCTTCCATCACACTTATTCAGAATGGAAGAATTTATTTGGAAGACTGTTTTTAATATTTAAAAGTAGATTTTTTCTATGTGGCCATTCATATGGAAAGGAAAAATAAATAAACAAATGTCAGCCTTTTCAGAAACAAGGAAATCATGCAATTTGCAGCCGAATGGATAGAACTACAAAAGCTCATCCAGAGTAATCTAACCCAGACTCAGAAAGATGTACATGGTATCCACTCACTTATATCTGGATTTTTGCTATATAGTACAGGACAGCTATCCTACAACCAACATAGAAAAAGGAACAGGAACAAAGACTTTGTAAACTGTTAGTGAGACACTTTGCCTTAATGGTGCTGCCATGTAGACCCCAGTATATGAGGAAGCTCTTAGCCCTCATATAACTGCTGAACTGTGGTGGGGGGAGAGCACTGGTATGCAGGGACAGCACACTATGGAGGAGTAAGATAAGAGAGAGAGAGGGGGAAGAAGGTGGGAGGGTGGGACCTGGAGGGGTGGAAAGAGGGCACTGTGATGGAGATGTAACTTGAAGTAATAAACATTTTAAAAAACTATAAAATATTTCGTACATCTAAGAGATTGGAATTTTTGAATGGCGCCCTAACCCCAGTTAATAATACACCTTAAGATGTCTCTTAACACTGCCATTCTACTGTGTACTCAGCCTGTTTGTTTAAGAGAACCAATGTAGCAATCATGCGTACTTGCTTCCATGTGATTACATTTACTACCTAAGCTAATGAATAACTACAGTCTTTTCTATTTAAAATTGCTGTTTCATACAATATATTCTGATCATACTTTTCTACTCCCCTAACTAACTCCAAACATATCCTACTTACCTCCCTACCTGCCCAACTTTAGTTCTTTCTCTTAAAAAAACAGCTAACCAAAACAGCAAAACCACAAAATCAAAAACAAACAAACAAAAACAAGCAAACAAACCCAAATAAGAAAAAAAATGCTCAAACAAAATGAACCAAAAAAAAAATTTCACCCCCCAAAGCCCCTGAGAACATTTGGTTCATTTGGTGTTATGTGTGATCTTCAGTTGCTACTGTTCCTCAACTCTGATCCAGGAACAATGGTTGTGTATTTGTGTTTGCTGGACACAGAAAGCAGGTTGAAAGGAGTCTTATAAGATTTGTCAGCCACAAATGTTGGACACAGCACTTGGATATTACTGATGAGAAATGATGTTCAGTATCTGGTCCATTGGGGTCAGCTGGAGTTAGTGATGGAATCTCTTACAAAACCCTGCTAAACATTTCTGTAAGTGTACCTCATTCCTTCCCCATGTGGTGCTTTCTGTGCTGTTCAATAAAAGAGCAAAGTCCTTATGTTAGTGACAGAAACATAGACAAGGATACACAAGGACATTTTCATAAGACAGCCTACAGACAGGCATAGATTCAGACTCATACAACAGTAGTGATAACAGACACAGGGAGAGTGAGGTAGAAAATTCCAGTCTGGACACCCTTTTGGTTAAAGACACCAAGGGGAAGCAGTTTGAAATTTTTATTTCCTTAATTGGACACTGTGCATTGTTAGTGACTCCAAGTTTATTCTTAACATGTGAAATCCATGCAATGCATATCCAAAATAAAACAATTTAAACCTTTGTATAAGATTTAAAAATTGTTACATCATTTTGCTCCTTCCATTTGTCATTTTCAGGAGTAAGAACAAGTCTTTAACGCCTTAGATTGTGGTCCGAAGACAGTAAAATATACTTTGCTAAATAAGCTATTTATGTCAAATCATTATGAGTAGTGAATTTAGTTTTATATAAATAAGTATTTGAAGCATCTGCTATCTTTTCAATATTTCATTTATTATTAAAGATAAATTATTTTCTAGATACAAAAGATTAATAAAATCCTACAACGCTTCTATCATTCAAACTCTGCTTCTAGAAGCAATATGAAATATTGAAAATCCACCATGAACAACCATACTCCTGGATGAGACTACTCTGATGAGTGAAAGGCAGAGTGAACATCAGTCACTCAGTGCTGTGAAATGAGATAACCCTTGAATAAGAGGGCCTACAGATTATGGATTTAAAAAATCTCGTTTGTAGTCTTTTAATTATATGAAAATACAAGTACACACAATATGTTTGCTATGCATCATCACTACTATGACCTCTATATTTACCAAGTCTGCAGAGGCTCTGGATTGTTGATCATGAGAACACTGCACACACATAACAAGACGCCTGTAGAAGAAGAAAAACAAAGATATGATTGAGAACCTACTGGAGATGTAACCTGAAGTAATAAGTAAACGTGTCCTTAAAAAAGTCATTCAAGTGGGAAACTAAATAGCTTTGAGGAAGGTAAGTGACAACCAGCCCCTGAAAACTTTAAGGGATATCTTTGATCTCAACAATTAGCAAATGCAAAAAAAAGATAGTACATATAGATTTATATATAGTGCTAAATTTACTCAAAGGTCCTGACACTGTTAGGGAAAAGGAATCATCACGATTGTGGAGCTGGAGCCTGTTTACATAGACACATACAGAACATCTCCTGGGAAGAGTCACATGGGGACTGTGTCCTCTCTAAAGGAACAATTAGTCTTACCTTGTACCTGCTCTGTGCTCCCCACTCCTAAATGTGTTAATTTTCCTCTCTGAGGTAGAAGTGCCCTGATGGAAACTTAGAATGCAATGTAAGTATTGGAATAATTTAGTACCAAGAGTTATTTCACTACTGTGATTATCACCATAACCATCCTCATCATCATGGTACTCATAGCTACCTCTGTCACCACCAGCAACATTACCCACAGTTACTGCCATGAGGTTTATTGCACACCACTACTAATCATGCATGATAGAACATGCTTTTAAACAACTACTTTAAAAGGTTTTGAAAACAAACTCAAAGATTTTACAAAAAAAAAATCCCATAAAACTGGATAGTTTTGGTAAAAGAATTCTAAACTTGTGATGATGGTCAATTCCTCCTTGCCTGCTGTCCAACCTGTAGATTGTGGAATGGATGAGATAGGAAAGGATTTGAATGTGGACTTGCAACATTGTTCCTTTGTAGGTGCTTATTTACTTGGGGGATTTGTTCATAAGAAAATTTCCACCTCAAGGTGTATTAGGGGCTTGAGAGATGGCTCTGCTCTTAAGAGAGTTTACTGATCTTCCAGATGACTTGATTGTGGTTCCTAGTACTCATTTTGGTTGACTCATAGCTACCTGTAAATCCAGCTTCAGGGTATCTGGCACCTTTTTCTGCACTTTATGGATGCCTGAACTCACATGTGCCTATACTTACACACACACACACACACACACACACACACACACACACACACACACACACACACATAAAAAAACACACACACACAATTTAAAGACTATATTCAGCATAACAAGATATATGAAGATATTCATATTTCAGAGTTTTAAATTTAAAAAATAATTTGGCAGTTCTGTGACATTGACATTCAGCAGGTTAATTCTCATCCACATTGACTGTCTGTAGATTTTTTAAAGTGCTAACAGTCACGAAAGATACCAATGTGTAGCTCATTTGGTGAATGCTCATCTTCATTTTATTTTCTGGTCAAACATACTAGGATACAGTGTGGAATATCCTTTATTCCTTCGGCCCAGACAGCTTTATTGAGCCTGGTTTCAATTTGCACACCTGGAGTCCTCATCTCCTTCCTGAAAAATTTCTGAATTTTTCTGAGTGCCCAAGGAGCATGCTTCTTCAAGTTCACTCCATGGATGCGCTTGTGACTGTTGATGGTGTATTCTCAGATCACCACCTCGTTGATGGCAGAATAGCTATCTTCTTTCACCATCCTTCTTTGTGGGAGCCGTTCTGAAGAAGCACAGGGTGTAATGTTTACATTAAATCTTTTTGGTGATAATTGCAGATTACCTGTAGTTATGCTAAACAATACAGGGAGATCCCATGTTAGACCTTCTTTTCTATTTTACTGAAATTACCACCTTAGAAAGCAATAGTACATTCTTACATGGAGTATACAAACAGTGACACAGTCCATTGATTTCCTTGTTATCTCCTGACTTAACTTTACTTCTTCCTATGTATTTTTGTTATGTTCTGTGTAATTTAACCAACAGGATTGAGTTCTTAGATCTACCAGTATAGCATACATACACAATGGAATTTTATTTAGCTAATTACAAACAAAAAAAAATAAAATATGAAATTGTATGGCAATTGAATTTTACTGATCTGTAAAGGAAATGTTACGAATATTTATGGGAAAACTAGAAGAATATTGTATTAAGTAAGGTGACCCAAGCTTAGAAAGACAAACACTGCATGTTCTCTTTCACAAACTAATCCTAGTTTCTAAGTTTTCTGTAGGTGCATTTATATAGGAGTGAGAGTTTATTGAGGCCAGCCAACTAGAAAGACAGCCATGAGAGGGGAAAGGAGGCTTCTACCAGACCTTGAAATTAAGAATCTATTGCTGAAAATAGGTTGCTCCACTGTACCTTTCCTGCCCTGTCTGAAGTGACAAGGTCTCACTCCCAACGATCATCCAGCTCCATCCTTTGGACCCTGCACTACCTCGGCTCTCCCTGAACCCCAGAACCTAGGGTATATCTCCCCTTCCCTTCCCCCTACTACCAATGCCCCAACCTACCCAATGCCCTGAGACCCTCCAAGTTCATCTGAACTGGGGGCAGTCTCTCCAAATGATGTCTTCTGGACCTGCACCTCCCTCAGTTCTCTGACCTTCACTCTCAGGACTACATAGGACTACATAGGACTACATAGGTAGGATTTTTCCCTTTCCCTGCCCCCACCTCCCCTGGAACAACCAGCACTTTATGACAGAGCCAGCTTACCTGAGCTGAGAGCTGTGCCTCAATCTCCACTGTACCATCCCTGCCCTACCAGAGGTGAAAAGGCATCACTCCCCAGTAGCTACTATATTTAAGGCTCAGGGATCATCATGGAAAAGGAGTGGAAAGATTACAAGAGCTAGAAGAACATGGTACCTTCTGTGTGATATGGTATCTTTGGACCTAGCAGAGATGCTGCACTTATGAAATTGTGACAATCTCAGTAAGACTTATAAAATGGCATCAGTTGATCAAGGTAGATGGAGGAAATTTCATAAGACCTTTTCCTTAGATGAAAAATGAAAAAAATAAATAAATAAAAAATAAACCACTGCTGAAAGAGGGGTCATTATTTTTCCTTGAGTATAATCTCCCTGATAGTTTATGCAATCTGAAACAGTCAGCCATAAACACATTTATTTATGAGCAATACTACGAGGACTCAGGTTTCATACTGTCCCTCAATATTAATAATCATTTAAAAAGAAGTCATGAATTTAGTGTAGAGTACAGGAGACATTGGAGAGGGGAGAGGGAGGAATAAAATGATGTAAATGCAACACTTATCTATGAAATTCTCATAAAAATAAAATACATTAAAAGGTGAAAGCAATGGTGAGTCACTCCAAACAAGTGAGTTAATGAAAGGTGATAGACAGTCTGGACCTTTCCTTCAGCATGTCCACAAATAGTATCAGTTTGTTGAGAGCAGAAATACTGGGAAAAGCTTAGGCTATAAGAATAGCTATTGCCCACAAGCTGTGAATGTGGACATGTCTAATATTGTGAGACACAGTGTTCTCAAGTGAAAACCAGAAAAACAAACCAAAAATTATATGTGAGGAATATAGGTGATTGAGCCTATTTAGCAGATAAGTATGGAATAAAGGGAATTTCACAGATGTTAAAGGGGGTGGACATTTCACAAGTAAAGGACAGCCATATTCTTGAGTGGTTTAAAGGAAGAACTGAAAATGACCTTGAATTAGTTTGTCTCCTACACTGCTTGTCACTCATATATAACTCTCTATATGTGCTTAGTACAAAAGATCATTTCACTGTTAAGCATTATTTAAAGACTATATTTTATAGGTTTCTGGTTGGTCAAAAGTGTCTTCTAAGAAAATTATGTGCTTTTTAGACTTTTTATACACAAACTCTCAGTATTTAATACACAGATAAACACATCACTGAACTGACTTCATATCTTCAATCATCAGAAAAGAAGAGCAAAAGAAGAAAAGAAGTAATAAAACATTCGAGAAGTCAGATATAGTTTACAATTATTCTATCATTGAACATCACAAAATGTGTAAATATAGTCCAATAAAATCCATTTTGCAAGCCTATAAATTGAAGGATGACCTTATATCTTTGGGAGCAATTCACAAGGGATTCCTGTGTATATTTGATGAAGATTCTAACACTCTATACACTAAACACTAAAAAAATACGCCATATTTTCCTAAATCAATTTAAGATCTTGAAAATACTAATATTAGTTTAATTTAAAAAAGTAGTCATGCCAGATTATGTATGTCTGCTGTCAGAGATTTCTAAATCAGAAGTATTTGTGAGAGAAACAACAGTCTTAGCAAAAGGGTAGAAGGAAGATTTTGGTGTTTATTTGTCACAGATCATCTCTATTATAGGTAGTTTCACAAATATAATCAAAATAAAAATATCTTAAAATATTATGTTTTCAAGAAAATTCATCCAGTTGATAAAGAAACTTGGCATTAAAATACTATCAGATTTATCGTTTCTGAAGAATGAAAAGTATATTTATGTTTTTTAAAGTTAAATTATGTTACATTATGTAAAATGAAGTAAAGTCAGGGTAAATGAGAAAGAACTTCTGGCCTTCCTGTGGAAGGTGTTCTACTTAATGTGAGTGTCTGTTGTTGATGGGGGTTGGTGCTTCTAAGCATAATGGAGTCATCTCTATGAATAGGAAAATTTTAAAAGGGAAAAGTCATTACTAAATAGGGAAGAAAACTGAATATCCTACCTCTGTTGACAAAGACCTTTCTTGAGCTAAAATCCATGGACATTCTAGTGAGGTGTTCCATGCTTCACAAGCCTTCTCTACAGATCTTCATTTTGGTAAGCAGCCTAAACTACGAGAACCACTATGCTACTATGGAAATAACAAACTCTACAGATTTGGGTCTGACTGTATTGGCTTGTATGGAACACTGAGTTCTCTTTTCCTGGTATTGCCCACTTTGCAGATTAACAGTGATTAAACTCAATTTAAGTAAATTGTGAAACCGATTAAATCAAATCAAATCAAATTCAGTGCCTCACCCTCTCTAGGTATGCACTCTAACTTGGAGTTACACTTTTGCCTCCACCTTTTCTTTTTTGGGTTAAGATTTCTCATTTTGAGAAGGCAGAGTTGGTTTCCTGCTTTTAATTCTGATTAGAGGAGATCAGTAGTAGTAGAAATTGCATTTTATGTTGGGAAACAGTGAAGAGAAAATGAGTAAAAATCCATTTAAGTGAGACTGTCCTACAAATCGTTTAATCCATATTCTATTTAGTGTAAGCACTCTCAAAACTACATTCTCAGAATCACTTGCAGCCAGCATCCTAGAAGTAAATTAAGTGAACAGGGTGGTGATGGTGCACACCTTTAATCCCATACTTGAGAGCCACACACCCTTAATCCCAACATACTAGAGACAGAAACATTCAGATCTCTGAGTTCAAGACCAATCTGATAAAAAGAAAAATCCAATAGGGAAAAACTTAGGTCTAGGGGTGGTGATGCACATCTTTAATCCCAACAATTGGGAGGCACATGCCTTTGATCCCAATACTTGCAATGCAGAGGCAGGCACATAAGATTTGCAATGATTTAAGTTTAGAAGCTACATGAAAAAGGCATGCTGTAATTCAAAGTGAATTGTCCTTTGAGATCTCAAAATATATACATTTTAATATATGTTTAGTTCCTAATTATCAAAATAATTTCTTTTTTAATCTCAGTAGAAAGATAATACTTTTTGTATTGTCAAAAAAATTTTTTTTCTCCAGGAAAAATATTACCTGCCCCCACAGAGGTAGTACCCCAGAGTTAGGATTAGGGCAGGGCTCTATTCTTACCTTTCCAGGAGATTAAAAGCATCTATCTAAGGAGCCCTGGGAAAACTGGACAAATGAAGCCTCAGAAGAAAACAGATTAGACACCAAAGAAGATAAGTATCCCAGATGATCCAGCCTAGCAGACTTCTTCAATAGCTGTTTTCTCAAAAATCCATAACCATAACAACTCAAAATTGCTAACTAATATCATTCATCCCCACAGACTGTTCCAGCCAGAACTTCAGTAAAGCCCTAAAGTTCAGCCTCTGACTGCTAATTAAATGAACTTGTATAAGATTTACTAGTAGGGTGCCCATGCCACTCCAGTGAATCCAGTGAAGGGTCACACACTAATGTATATATGGACAGTATTAACTGGGCTCAGTTGGTTATTTAAAAATAAGAGAACATGAAAGTGAGAAGAGATTGTATTAGGGATGATAAGTAAAGAGTAGGAAAAGGGATGGATATGATGAATACACATCATGTACATATATGAAAACTTCAGTAAACAAAAATATTAAAATTGCTTACCACTGGACTCATATAGAGGAGCTAGATCAAAAATATAAAAAATACCTTAAAATTGAGTAGTTACACATAGAAAAAATATAAGGAAAGATGAGAATAAGGAAAAGGAGATATGTACCCCACCATGGAGAGAAGTGATTGTTTCCTGTTTAGGGTTGGGTAGATTTGCGGAGTGCATTTTCCAGGTGTGTAAAACCACTTATTTATATGGATAAAGATGAACATTTACATCAAAAGAGTTTTCTCCTCAGTATTTTGTCCAGTGCAGCCTTCACCTCCCTGTTTCTCAGACTGTAGATCAGGGGGTTGAGCATGGGGATCACCGTGGTATAGAACACAGAAGCTACATTTTCCTGGGCCAGGGAACTAGCTGTGGAAGGCTTTAAGTACATGAATGCAGTTGATCCATAGAACAAGCCCACAGCTGCAAGGTGGGAGCTGCAGGTGCTGAAGGCTTTGGACCTGCCCTCAGTGGAGCTGATGCGAAGGATGCTGGACAGAATGAATGCATAGGAAACCAGTATGGTTAAGCTTGTGACTACAATGTCAAATCCAGCTAAAACGAAGACAGTCATCTCTACATCATAGGTACTAGAACAGGAGATCTTCATGAGGGGGATGATGTCACAGAAGTAGTGGCTGATGAGGTCTTCACAATAGTGTAGTTTCAACATGAGACCAGTCTCTATTGTTGAGCCAATAAGACCTATGTCATAAACAAAAGCCACCAGAAGGGAGCAGAGGGCAGGAGACATGATGGTGTTGTAAAGCAGGGGGTGACAGATGGCCACATAGCGGTCATAGGCCATCACAGTGAGCATGTAACACTCAGCAATGACAAAAATAAGGAAGAAGTAGAGCTGAGACATGCACCCCACATAGGAGATGAGGTTTCTTTGGGACACAAAGTTGACGAGCATTTTGGGGGTGATGACAGATGAGTAACAGAGATCCACGAATGAGAGGTTGCTGAGGAAGAAGTACATGGGAGTGTGAAGCTGTGTGCTGAGTGCAATCAAGGTGATCATTCCCAGGTTTCCCACCATGGTGACTGCGTAGATCCCCAAGAAGAGGAGGAAGAGGGGCAACTGGAGCTCTGGTCTGTTAGTTAGCCCCCCGAGGATGAACTCTGTCACTGTGGAGTGATTTCCTGCAGTCATTATGTCTGGGTGGGAAGCCTGTGGGGAGGGAGAGAAGGAGCTTGTGAATGGCTGT